>JAHLJT010009436.1:191564335-191777852 GCA_031308135.1 Acheta domesticus | reverse complement strand
GCTTTAGATTAACAACTCTGTATGTCGTAATGCGATTCAAATGCAGCTGGAGCTAATCTGCATAAATGTCCTTGCACGGATGTAAACGGAGCGAAGAGCAGCGAGGGCGATAAGGGCCGGAAGACGTCGCGCTGCACTTCCGCCACGGGCGATAACGCAGCATCAACAACTCCGGCGGGCGCGCAGCCAGCGCTGGAGCGGAGGCGCGGGTATTTTAAGCCGGTGCGAGCCAGGGGCTGCTGCTCCGGAGGCCGGAAGCGCGCGAGGCGGGGGCGGAGAGGGGGCGGGGCGGGGCCGCGGGAGGGGAAGAGGAAGGCGACGGGGACAAGGCGACGGGGACAAAGCGCGCGAGGGCGCGTGCCTGGGCATCGGCGCCGCGGCCTCCGCCGCCGGCAGACCGGCGCGCGGGAGGGAGGTTGGGGGGGGGCGGGGCGGGGCGGGGGCAGGGGCCGCGGAGCCTTGAGGCGCCGCCGCCGCCGCTTCCGGTGCGGGCCGCGGCCAGCGCTCGCCCGAGCCTCTCCGCGCTGCCAATGGACCCGAGCGGGTGAATTGGACGTTGAGGAAGGGGAGGCGCCCTCAGCTCAGATCCCTCGCTGCCGCCTTCACGAGTTAAGTGCGGCTCTGGGGTAGAACAACGAAGCAATAGGCTACCTCATCGCGCAGGCAGTCTGGGGGGATGCGAAGGCAACATGTCTGACGCACCCGGATAAGGATCGTTCCCCGCGAGGGCCCGGAGCCCGTCTCATCTCCCGGCAAGCGAGAGGAAGGCGAAGGCGCTCCGCCGCTTCCGGCCGCCCCTCCCCCGGGGGCTCAGGGCAGGAGACGTCCGCCCCGAGCCCGGCCTGGGAGAGGCGTCGCATCGCGTCCACGGGGAAGAGGAGAGGAACACATCCCACGCACATCAAATACAAATACCCCGCTCCCTACGAATCAATCGTTGGAACAAATGAATGACTAGAAAAGAAAAATGAGCATGCCATATGAGAGCGTTGTGGGCGTACAGTCCCGCAGCCAGAGGCAGGCGCAGGCGCATGCGCAGACGGCCCGCGGCGCATCCGGCGGAAGCCAAGCGCGGCTCCTTCGCGTCCCCTCCCCTCCCGCCCCTCCGAGGCCCGAGCGGCAGAAGACGCGGGAGGCAGGCAGCGCCTTCAGCCTCAACACGCTGCACTCCCAGTACGGGATGAGTAAAACAAGTACGGGACTGACATCCCAGAATCAAGAAAACCACCGTTCGTACGGCTTGAGGAGACATCTGGTGAACAGAATGCAAGCTTCTCAATATTAATAACACAGTTTTCTTTTTAAGGAACTTTTCAATTATATGGGACGAACTTTTTCTCGGTCTGCACAATCGAGGAGAATTGAAAGCGAAACGAGAGGCGGGGGCTCTTTCAAAGTTTCATACGCTCCGATGAATATCCGGTATTGTAACGTTCTGTGTGTCTAAGGTCTGTAATATCTTCTATCATCTCTCGCACTCGCAAACGCCGTGCTATTATAAAAAACTATCATTCACCAAACCAACTTATGCCTCCCAAACACTGCATCATCACAAGCGGGACGGATTTTGATGACCAAAACATTGTCAAAAATTATCCATAAAATGCTCTTAAAATGTTTTATAAATGACCTAAAAGCAAAGAAAAATGACGTAAGGAAATTTCATCAAAACCAGTTCGGATGAACCTCAGAAGCTGTTGGATATGTTACTGAAGTAACAGACTTTTTCTATTCGTTCAAGTGCACTCAGTTTTTAAATTTTTGGCTTTGACTGTTCTTTACCAGATAATCTAATCCAGAAATTGGCCGAACTAACAATGGCGCTATCAGGTGTCACAACCTTAGATTACATACAACGGCTGACATTACAATTCAATTTCTGAGCCAAGAAATCAAATAGGTAACTCAGGAATTATGTGGAGAAGATTTGTTGCACCTCGCAAATTTTCTTTGAAGTATCAATAAAATGATATTAAAATCGATGAAATCGGCGAAAATGCATTAAAAATTATGGGAAACGGTAAAAATTACTTATAAGTAGAAATCGACTAAATGTGCCAAAAACGACATAAAATGTTTCATTTCCTTTTGTCATAGCATATAATTAATTTCTATACCAAGCGATATTGTCCTAAACTGAAAAAAAATTATATTTCATTAAAATCCCTCCCCCCTAATCATCACATACAAATCCTAATCACCTTCAAGTATTCCAAAATAAATTTCTCTGCAGAATCATAAACTCATTTTTTCGAATTAACAAACTTCATTGCCATAAGCTTTCCATCTTTCGCTTTATTAATAAAGAAATTCGACTACAACTTGTTTCAACGTCCCCTCTCGGTTCCTTTTGCAACCACCATTCCCACTAGGTAAAACAGACTTCCCAAGAATTATTTGTTAAGAAATAATTACCTCATGATGTTATTAAATAATAAACCCTCTCCAACACCATGAACCAAAGTATACCCAACTTTAAGAAATATGCACACTCCAGGAGTCCAGTCGGGTTAAAAAAAAAATCAATGCATTTTCAAATGTTGAGTATACCTGTGCCATCACGCGCAAAACATGAAAGCTGACCTGTGAATAAAAATATATTTGAATAAAACCTTCAGCCCTGCTTCTTCCCGCAATGTGCGAGACTGTTCCTCCCGTCCTGGGCCGGCGCGGCGGCGCGAAAGGATATTATGGAGGCGATTGGAGCGCTACGCAGAGCGTCGCGTCGCGTCGCGTCGCGTCGCGTCGCGTCGCGTCGCGTCGCTCCACTCCGCTCCGCTCCGCTCCGCTCCGCTCCACTTGCCCTGCACTCGCACAAGAAAAACAGCGCCGCGTCGCGCGTCGATCCTGCGCGACAATCGCATCTCGGTTGGCGCAGCGCCGGTCCTCGTCCCTGACGCACGGATACGAGGGGTGGGGTGGGGGGCTGCTCTTGGAAGGAGGCTAATTATCGTTCCCGCGCAAATGTGCCGCGCTTCGGATGCTCCGCGGGTACGGCGGGCAAAAGTCAGCGCCCACGCACGGGGAACAATCTAACTGGAGCACTCACGAGTTACCCACAGATGCGTACCTCACCAATAGACTGTATGACATTTGCAACGCGAATCGAGTTACGATGTATCGCGTCAGATTGTTTATCGTATGTTGGTATTGGAAAAGTAGAAGCGTATTCCATATCAACACCTGGATTTGTCAGCTGTGCTATATTACAGAGAGATTTGAAATCAGATCCTAAACGAAGTTCCTTCGCTCAGAGATAGAGCATTCGGAATATAGAAGACGAAAAAAAATTAGAAAAAATATTTTCCTGTAGCGGTATCAACGCTTGGTGAAGTAGACATTCAAGATACTCATTGCCTCTCGAGCTCACGCTGATTTGTTTGGCAACAATAGCAACCCTGTGGCGCATCACCATGACCACAAGCGTCCAAAGCAAATTGGAACTTCTTACTGGAACTGATTCATATATTCATGTTTCCGGGCACGGCAAATGATGTGGCCATTAGTCCCTTTAGTGTAGTGAATGTTTTATCTCGGAAGGTGGCGTCGTTCCTTTCTCGCTGAATGGAGAGATTCACGCCAACCAACACACCAGCTATACTTCGTTTTTTCTAACGTGGCCGAGTCGTTATTACACCTCCTGCTTTTTAAAATGAATCTTTTTAACAGTGGTAAGCACATTTCTGAGGCCACGAGCCCCGTTGAGAAGAACGTTCCCGAATTAATTCATTTTATATGGCAGGGTGTCTAATAATTTCCTAATGTCATCGGCGAAGTTAGAAAAAACGAAGTACAGCGGGGGAATTACTCCTCCAAGTATCTCCCCCAGAGGCGCACTGCTCCACCCGGTATTAGCTCTATACTCTCTGGTCGGGAGCTTAATGGCTCCCGACTTGAGTGGTGCCTGTAACTATAGACATAGCTAGTGTTGGAAATCCGCCACCGACGGGACTCGAACCCGGTAACAAATTAAACACAACAGTTTGTAATCTCAAACAACAAATTACTCACAAAGTTCTCAAAGTAACAAAATGAATCCGCAGAACAAACAACGTACACCTCCAGATTCCGAATTTGTTCACAAAATAAAAATTCAGTTACCCATGTCAAATAAATACAGTTAAATAATGCAGAAAATTAATGATTTTCGAAGGAACTATTAGAATTTATGAATCTGAAAATTATTAAAGAAATATTTTTACAGGATAGTTGTTTTTTTTCCTCCGACCGTTCGTTGTAAGAGGAAGCAAAACTTTGCGGACTTATTTCTTTGGGAAGTAAGACCATTTCAGCATGCGATTTTCATTTCCAGGGAATTCGAGACAGAAAAGGCAAGGACGAAATGAAATTTTCCAATTAATTAAAAACGAAGGCACATCGGGAAGAAATAGTATATTGTTGAAAACATCGTTTAAAATACAAAAGTTTTTAATATAGTTCGGAATATGTGCACGGCAGGTGTCGAGATGGGAGTTACCAGGTTCTGCATTCCTTTCCGTATTCATCCAGTTTATTATCGAGATAAAACAGCAGGTCAATAATTCGCTTTGCTATTCTCGTAGTTCGTTTTGTCTCATCAATGCAATAAGAATGTGAGAAACACAAAAGCAATTTCAGGCCATTTGGAACTTGTGCGTTATGAGAAACTGTCGACTTTCCCCGAGCATTCAAGGCCGGCATAATAAGTAGACCACGCTTTCTTGCGAGTGGCGCCCGTCCGTTCCCAGCCGCAGCGAAGGAGAGCGGCGACAGGCGCCGCCCCACGCCCGGCCTCCCACGCCACAAACTGCGACAACTACGCGGCGAGGAGGCGAGAGTTATCTAGCATTTGGTTATGATGATTTCAATTACAGTAGTCAACAGCCTAATTGTTTCGGTCATCAAATAAACGATTTCAAATGAATTGAGTGCATTTTATTAAGAATATTGTATTAAAAAAGGTGTCAAATGATCTCATTTTCAAAATACGACGCGAAGACTCTGCTGGCCTCTTCAAACAGATATTTTCCCTTGTGCGTCAATTTTATGCATTCCTCTCGCCTCACAAAAACAAGGTAACTGCAAGTGCCTTTACAGTGAAATTGATTGACTATTGCTTCAGGGTTTCAACTCGTTGAGGTCATTAGCCCCGTGAGTGTGTTATCTCTTGGGGAATGGCGGTGTTCCACCTCTGCTGGAACGTGAAATCCAGCGTAGACCTTCACGTCAGCTTGTGGAGGTTCCTCCCCAGGTATCTCCCCAACGAAGTACCACCCCACAGCGGGTTCGCTCTAGGCTCGCAATGTAGTCCATGGTAATGTAGTCCATGTAAGGGTGTTTGTGAAAAGGCGGCTTCACACATTCGCTATTCGGCGAACAGCGAGCAACCGCTCGCCGAATCCCGAGTAGTGTGGATAGGTCGCTTGCTATTTGCCGAGTGACGAACATTCGGCGCTCGTCTTACCTATCAAGTGTCGGTCTTTTGGACACATCAAAGGGAGCGAACATTCGTCAAACACATCAGCTGGTCGACATCGGGCGAACAGTATCTCGCTGCTCAGCGAATGCCGAATGTGTGAAGCCACCTTAAGAGGTAGACGAGAGGACATGGATGAGCAAGAAAAGATGGAGCGCGGTTGGTGACCCGTGCTGCTGCGGCGTTCGCCTGGTATTGATTGGAGATACCACAGATAAACTTCCCATCAGAGTAGCCTGCCGTTGGAATTCTTCTCCAGACAGTTGCTATTTAGCTAGGGTCGCGAAAGTGCGCCACCGTTGGGACTCGAAACCTAGGACCTCCCGGCCTGAAACGGTGTAGTGTAAGGTGACCAGACTGTCCCTTTTTTGAGCCACTGTTCTGCATTATTTGAAAGGAAAACAGTTTGCCAAAATGTCCCGTTTCTGTGACAATGACTAATCGGCAAAAATGCCATCAACAATTTTAAATTTATCATAACGTATTCCAGTTGGGTTTGCGTTGGTTTATATGATGAACTCTATCTTCAATTAATACATAATTATCACATTTACTGAATGTTTGTTAAAAAAACAGATTGTAAATAAACAGAATATTTTTAAAAAAATATACCACGTAACAAGAGTGTTTCACAGATTATTGAAATCGAGAAGAGAGATTCAATGGTCGTTCTAGAAAGGGAAAATGGGCTATCGCGTCATTTGAGCTTGTATATGCTTTATCGATATCGTTACCGAGAAATTCAATAACCTTCTGATTCTGTGAGTTTCTGTGCGACTTAGCAAGCAATTTTAATTGAGGAATACTGAATTATATACTGAATAAAAGTGCATAGAAAACATGATTTTTTTTGTTTCTTTTTGTATTTTAATGTTTCATTCTAATGTTCTTTTTTGACATTGTTTTTATTCATTTTCTGGTTATTTGTAGACAAACCTTTTCCTAATCAAATACGGAGGCTAGGAAATACTATTTCATATAAATATAGCCAACCCAACAATCGTGAAAACTGCAAATACGGTTGAATGAAATTCATTAGAGTTGTGACACAAAATGTAATTTCTACAAATAAATTATTGAAATAAATTTAACACTGCGTACTTATTTTCTTTTTATCCGTGCTACTCATTTCCGTTAATGTTTAAAAAGTGTAGTTTACCGCAGCGTGTAATGTTGGTTTATGTTATGTGCATTGTGTCCCGTTTAGACCCGTTATTTAGTCAAAAAAAAGTCACAATGTTCCGTTTTTTGGTTTTTAAGATTTGGTCACTTTAGAGCAGTGGCAACAGATGTTGCCTTGAGCCATCTCAGCCGGTAATTCTATGAAAGATTGAAAACTATCGATTACTACATCAGAATTAATCAATCACATTCAAGTTAAACAATAATTAATCATAAATCCAAGGGATGTTCATATGCACAGATATCTGAAAATAAATTGGTCACTGCACGTAATGGGGTCGAAGAATGATTATCTTTTGCCAATTAACGCTTGGTGTGATACCTCATGAAGTTAAGCATTTCGAACATAGCATGTCTGATTGGTATGCAACTGATCACGCCTACGTGTATGGTAGGTACACGTTTCGACACAAAGAGATTTATGGTTGGACTTCAACAAGGATACTCAAAGTATCATCTATTATTTATTTTGGAATAGAACAGTGGAGATAAGATTTTGCACTATGGTGGAAAGACAGGCCGAGAGAGAGAGAGAGAGAGAAAGAGAGAGAGAGAGAGAGAGAGAAAGAGAGAAAGAAAGAGAGAGAAAGAGAAAGAGAGAGAGAAAGAGAGAAAGAGAGAGAGAGAAAGAGAGAGAGAGAAAGAGAAAGAGAGAAAGAGAGAGAGAGAAAGAGAGAGAGAGTAAGAGAGTGAGGGTATGTAAGGGAGAAAATGCACAGCGAACATGTGCTGAAACTAATACAATTTTTCTTCTTTCTTTACGTATTCAATTAGGACTTGTAACAAAATGTGCTCCCACATTCGATAATGTTGGACCTACTCGATATTTTCTCGCAAATTTTGAAGACTAAGTATGGTTAAAAAAACATTAGATATTTTCATAGGACCATAAATTTTAAGCTGTTTCATGAATTTTTATTCACAACAAAAAAGCAGTGATAGTCCAAAAAACTAAAAGTAACTTTTCTGAATAGGAAACGTTCAGAAAAGTTACCAATAGTTTTCTGGAGAATCCACGTTCTCTAAACCATGAGCAAATTTTATGAAGTCAGATGCGACAAATGTTTGCAAATTCACTTTCTACTTTCCCATTTGGATTATTTTCCAGAAAATTGTGGTATCTCCACCTGAGAGACACCGTCTCCCCGGGGAAGCCGTCCTTCCTGACATGTGTAGTCGTGTAGTGCAGGTATGTAAGGAGAGAGGATATGAAGAGGAAGGAAGGATGAGGAATGAAAGATCGCGCGCAGAGCGCGGTCCACATATTAGGGTACTGCTCCGCCATTCGCCGAGGAACGGCAACTATTGTCCAGAGCGGCAGGTCGCTAGAATTCACCACCAGGTAGCGACTGAATTCGAGATGAATGAATCTCAGCTGAGACGGACAATCCCCCACACTTGGAACTCCAACTCGAGGATTTCCCGGCCACAGTCGCTGCAGAGACTGCAGCAATACTGGCTCTGAGCTAACTCAGTCGGTAATTGCTCACCTTGCGGGGCCAAACCCTCCGACGCGGCCTTCGGAGGGAGGCTGCGTTGAGACAGACCTGCGGAGCAGGAGACATCGCATCCGGCGCATCAATGCCTGTGTTTGGCCGGCTGCTCTCGCCTCCCGCCGTCCCTTGGACACCCTCGCGCCCCTCTCCTCCCCGCCCCACACCGCGCCAGTCGTCATTATCGAGTTAGCTGCTGGCGAGGACGCGCCGCCGCCGCCGCCAGCCCGGAGCGGCAACGCGACGCGACGCGACGCGACGCGACCTGCGTTGGACGCCGCCGCACCTCCGCTATCCAACTCCCAAATAGTCGTCCACTAAGAAACACTGCCTACTTTAGATGTAGCCTTCGTACAGTCGATATAATCTATTTAGTTTTGCCACGTTTTCAACAAATGGAGCACTGGTGCCTTTTAAAGGTTTACGTTACATACCTCAAAACATACAGCAACGCCACGGACTATTTCACTCTAATGTTCAGTGGGAGCACTATTATTTGACAAAGCGAGTGACTCAAAGGGTTCAGAATTTTTTGGGGGAGATACGTCGTCGATTTCAAAGCAACGACAGGAATGAATGAAACTTTTCCACTTCTCCTGCAAAATGAACGTAACTGTATATACGTGTTGTTACTGAATAAACGACGAAAGCTTCTAAAGCGTTTGGAAAAGTACTTAGTAAATGGGCGACTCAGTGTAGTTGTTAGACTGTTCACCTTCCATCCCGTGTACCGCGGTAAATACTCCGTTGGAGATTACGTGGCATTTGTTTCGAACAATACGAATTTGAGGAAAATCAGAGGATTCTCTAGTTTCTCCTGACTCTCATTCTGTTATTGCTCCATCATTCACATCATATCAATATCACGTATACATCAAATTATTCCAGATATGATCGAAAAGCCTTGGGTACGGAGGATGTTAATAAAGGTATGAAGTAGCTAGTAGTTATATCGAAAATTAATCACATCAAGCAACCACTTGCATTTCAAATTTAGGTCTACGTGAGCCCAACCATTTCCCTTCTTCTCCCTTGCTGTGTATAATTCCAACGATATAAGCTACCGTACGCAATCCTGAAACAGCTCTCCAGGTTAACCTAAAAACAACATAATTATCAAGAAAAGACATAGGGCACAGATTATCATTTATGAAGGCAAGTGGAGAGAGGCAAGTGGCGAGAGGCAAGTGGCGAGAGGCAAGTGGCGAGAGGCAAGTGGCGAGAGGCAAGTGGCGAGAGGCAAGTGGCGAGAGGCAAGTGGCGAGAGGCAAGTGGCGAGAGGCAAGTGGCGTGAGGCAAGTGGCGTGAGATATGGGACGAGTGAGGTGCAAGGGATGATCTCGATCTGACGCAGCTTCTGAGAGTTACGCGCGAGCAATGCCGAGCACAGGCGGGCGACGCATCCGATCATAACGTCTCTCTCGGAGCAGCAGCGACCGCCGCACCGGCCAGCGCCGGAAGCACTCCGCCCCAGCGCATGCGCGAAGAGCACGGAAACAGAGCGCGCAATCCCCCTCCCCCTCGCACGGGCACGCAGCGCAGCGCAACACAGGACGCTCACCTCGACGCGCAGCCACCGCAAAAACCACCCGCGGCGCCGCGGCGGCAGCAGTTCTAGCCACGGCCGAGCGAAGGCCACCGTCCTCCAAGAAGGTTCCCACCACCACCACCACCACAGCAAAATGTAATGTTCTTAACGACAAATGAGAAAATCATTTATCAGAAATCTAACGTACGTTCTCCAATATGCACACGTGTTGTTTCGATCAGCACATGGTGCACTAAAATGTGTGCCCTACGTTCTCCATTAACTTACAATCTCCAATGCAAATATATTAATAATTTAATTATCATATGACAACTAAAAACCTCTGCTTTTTTAAAGGTAGATAGCAACATTTAAAAACACTTTTCACAAAGAAATATACACCGCGGATCACGATAAAAACTCCTGTGAGACCAGGGATATCTCTTTTGATGGCAGACACTAAGAGTGAACGCAGGGGATATCTATCTGCACAAGCCAACATGAGCCAGGAAGAGCAATCCATAACGACGGGCTGGTAGAGCCAATTGGCTCATCTCACAGCAATACTTGGCGGCTGAGGGCAGTTATTCGTTGGACTCCTCAGGAAACGAGTTTCCGCTTTTCAGTTTTAATCTCCTTCCCCATTGCTAGCTCCACAGATGTATGACCAAAGATGAAGTATTCCTTTAAATTACTGCGATTTGCCTACGTTTAATACAGACTCCATTTCAAGACGTCATGCTTACAGTCACCTAGCTTCCAGACAACTTACGTGAATCTCCGGCATACGATCTGTTCAGGACAGAAACATATTTTTTTGACGGGTTCTATAACAGCAGAGTATCGCCGAAAATCGCGTCGCTCTGTAATGTATTCTTCCACCAACCAGACTAGCCGACCGCCATCTGTTAATGCCTCAATGCTTACAGTGTCAGTTTCAGTGTTTACAGTTAAAGGTTAGGGATAGTTTTTATGAGTGTGATTTACATGGTCCCATACAGTCACTAAAAAAGAATAAATTATAAGAACTGATACAAATCAATTCGAAAAGCAGATGGGAATATGTGTACTTTAACATCTACCTAATGTACCGGCAAAACGATTTGATACTAAGCCAAATTCAAACTCTTGTGTTCTTTTTCGTCGTAGTACTGCTCAACAAAACGGAACTTACACTAATTTAGAGATAATCCTTCCTCGTTGCTACATTCATAACAAATTATGATTCTAATCAAAACAAATTAGGTGAGTTAACAATATAATTTAAATAAATTATGTCGGGATATAAAAACCGTCCACCTTATTTTTCAAAATTTAATATTGTAATGAAAAACGGAAACATACCACTTTTATACCAGAACTTTCTTCTATTCCAGCAAAACATTTAAAGAACAAATTGTAGGGCATTTCCCAGGAAATTTTGAAAATGTGAGAATTTAAATGAATTAAAATGTCTTCGGAACAGTATAACTGGATCTTACTTCTAAATTATTTACCTAGTTTTAGCGCAAAAGGTTCTAATCTGATACAGCATGCTGTGACACATTCATTCATTCATTCATTCATTCATTCATCTTTCCAACCTTTATACATCAATTCATACATACAAATTACATCCAAACATCCACACTTCCATCCATCTATCCATCCTTCCAACCAAACTTCCTTTCATCCATAAGCATAGATGTCCTAATTTTGGGGAACAAAATTGCGTGTTTCCCTCTCCACCTGCACCAATCTCAACCATTTTTGGAACAGTACTAATAGACCATAATTGTGACGTTTGTGCGAAGTTAAAGCCCAAAAGAACATTAAACCCGTATTTTACATCCGAACATTCCAGATCGTATTATAAAGGTGATTCTAATACTTTTATTCTCTGAACTACATGTGTAGGGAGGAAAAATTAAAATCAGAAAAGAGGATAGGCAAGTACGTATCCCAGTCAAATGGAAGTTTCCAACTAGTTCCATCATAACCAAATGCAGAAACATATCAAGATTTTCCAAAATCAATTCAATAAACTATTTCATCTATAAATACGAATAATTTTACCCTATTACATATTGTATTACATATTTTGTATTACATGATTAACATATTTTTAATGGCAATTATTTACATTAATTGTAAGAGAGCAATAAGTAGATCTCGCTTTTCCAACTATAATTCTTCCTTTGATGTCATTTTCCTTCCTGACTCGTTTGACGTTGAAACGCAAAAACAAAACGAGTACATTCGTCATTGCGTCCTAGGTGAGGCTAATCGAAATTACACAAGCCCGTTGAGTAGTCGCTATCCTGGAAGATCTTCCAACGTCACCCACTCATTTCGTCTAGTGGGCGACGGAAGTGGCTACTGAGTTTCTTAAACAACGGCTCTTTTGCAAGCCACCCACCTGGGAACGGCGTTTTCCGTTTGCATGGCCCCGACAACTCTCCCTTGACAATGTGGTTTGAAAGTGAACATTCTGACCGCTGACAACTTTCAATGCTCATGCCTCGAAACCACAAGTACCAAGTACCGTTTATTGATTAGAAAATTACACTTTGCGATACTCGCACCCCAGTTATGTCCATAAAACAGAAAACAACAGATATACAGTCGCTGGAGGGACCTGAATCAACATGGCTGCAATGTCTCGCATTGGGAGCAATCCTAAGAGTATTTACTTGTAATTTTCCATGAACTTGTAAACTCTATGAAAATATATTTTGGTATAGGAACCCACTACATAACTTCAGATTCGACTCCTATCAAGTCGGAAAACATTTCATCCCACCGTCAAAGACTCACATTAGGTACCAGTTATGTACGTATCTACTCTACTTTAATCGATCAATTTCCGCCTTTCGGAAAGCGTAATTTGCGGCTGCATTCGCCTCTACGTCTCGCAACATAGCGTCGCAGCGCGCAGAGTGCCTGCGCGGGGGCGGGGTGGGCCGGGGCTAGCGCGGCCCTGACTCACAGGCGGCGGCCGCGACGTGACTCAAGCGGAGCTCCCGCGAGCGGGCGGGCGGGGCGGGGCGAGTGGGGTAGGGGAGGGGACGAGGAGACGCCCTCGCAGCCTCTCAAGGACGCACCGGCGCGGGCACACGCGGCGTCCAGCTTAAGAAGCCACCGGCGCGACGCGACGGAGTGACTGCGTCATAACCTCGTTCTCCGGGTCTGCCAGTGTCCCGCGTCACAAGAAATTCCGCGACGTATGTGTCGCCCACTAGCGAGAAAATTGCAGCATAAAGCACTTTCCCTTCTTGCATCAGGGAAGTATTTTGAAGTATTTCCAGCGAATGATGTTTGAAAGAGGCGCAGTCAAAGTGCGTTTGGAATTGCACGTGCCGATAACAATTTCAACTTCATTTCCGATTTAAATAACAGGGCTCCTTCCACCCTATTCTCGCTTTACCCTTTGGCCCGAACGGATCTTTCGAACTGCTCAATAAGTATCTCCCCTTAAAAGCACTTCTTCGAAGAGCAAGTGCTTCACTGAATGCGTCAGGGAGGGAGATCCCCTGCCAAGAGCAACTGTCCATTCTCCAGCCTCCCGATCACATCCAGTAGGGAAAGCACACTCGAGTCAGGGCCCACTTACTCCACTCTTCGTGCAAAGCACAGGGTGCAAAATTACGCACTTGCAATCCGGTACGGGCTGCAGAAACTGTTAAAAATCAGGAACGGCGTTGTAAGTAAAAACTGCTTCTTACAGTCCTTGCGTCAGACGAGAAATAAACAGCAGATCTGCAAGAAGCTGAAGCGGGTGCTGAGGCCATCCCCTGCAAACGGAAGCGGTTGCCTCAACTGCGCCTGCGCCCAAGGTCCCGCGCCTAATACGGAAGTGCTTCCCGCGCGCCTTCGCCGGCTGACGCCGCCCCGCCCTCGCCTAACTAATACATATTTCTTAAAAAAGCAGCAATATATGTCACTGCCAAAATCATACGGCAGAAACGATAAACGACATTACTATCAGACTCTGATGGCAGAAACGATAAATGATATATACATATATAGATTTCAATGATAGGTGAGTTCAGAAGTTTAAAAACAGTACAAATAACTCAGAAGTTGTAGAATATTATAGAATTTTTAGAGAATTATTTTATAAACATTTAAATTGATATTCATAATTTTACTTTAAATTATAGAAACCTGAAGCTGTCGAATAGTGTAAATTTGGTGTTTTTCTTTCTTTCTGGGTTAATTTTTCTTTCTGAACAAATACATTAATTTCTTTTGTAAATAATAAACAATTTACATGTTTCTGGAGTGTTTCCATGCTTCTGCAATGCAAATTGTTGCCTAGAAAGCATTTTATCAAACCAACTTGTGAGTGCTTATTGTGGCTCAGCCATTAAGAATATCCAAGTAGTTTATTAAGACAAAATATGCTTAAAATTGTTCGAAGAGCTTATTTTCCTACTTTTCGACGTATTCTCCCCGGACATCCTGTATATTTTCTTAAACATAAAACCTGTTAAGGAAGGTAGTGTAGCAAATCAAAGCAATAGAATGATGGAAAGTCGGAGAAGACTATTGATAATACAGTGGTGATTTGAAGCCTGCGAATCTGGAATTTTGAAATGTCTATTTTTTTCCATGAATTGAGCATTCGAAAGCTGCATTCCGGAAACTAACCAAGTGACTAATACCAGGAAGACACTGCATCACTTTCACAGAAGCCGCAGCGATCGAAGTGATTAAACAGGCGACCATGTGGAGCGCAGCTGGCAGTATGGAAGGAGCGTCAACTTATGACCACTAGTGGGGCTGATTTGTTTTCCCTGCGAGTTCTAGTTTTTTCTATGATAGTCGGTTAAGGATTCACTATTCATTAAATGCCGGATTTACGTATAAGCGATCTAAATGGTTTTACATACCTCTTAGATCCTGTGTAACATTTATTGAACACAAAATCAGCGATAATTATTTGGCAAAGGTTATCTGAACATGTTTGTATCAAGGGACCCATTACCTTCGATAGCTTGGGGCATCGTCAAATGTAAATCCGGCTCGTACAAACATTTTTGAAAGAAAACACCATACTGACCATAATAGCATATCAGCGAGACAATTTTGAGGCAATCCGTAATTATTGGCTTCTGCGTTGTGCATATACACGCGGATAATGAATGTCTTAATTGTTTAAAGATAGAAAATAGACGAAAACAAACCAATTTACGAAAATTATGTCAAGACTGTCACTAATACTAACGTTCGAAAGTAGATGGAACATGTTTTTCCATCAGTGTGTTCTGCAGTTCGGTTTTCCTCTGCTAAAGACTGACACAGTGGGCGGCGCCTGGCTAGCAGTGACTGACTGTATCGTCAAAGGAAAAACAAACTATTTTTAAACAGGATCAAAGTAACAGTAGATGGTAAACAAAGTGTGCTTCCATTTTTGCACTCGGAACCATCGCTGGAGCCAGATCAGCTAATTACAACAATCACTATCTTTCGTTTCTCCTAAATGAGGGAGCTAGCACAACAACAACGAAAGTCAGAGCATCTAGCCAATGTGGCAAAAAACATGCACGGGTGTTTGAAACTAACAACAAAAATTGGAAAGATGGTTTTAAAATAAATCTTTACGTATGGCACGGATTTATCAGAGCTTCTCTATCACTGGTTACATTTCACCGTGCAAATAATGCCGACCTGACCTACACCTCGTTAATAAAACTGCTGGCTCCATTTGGCTGTGTTGAGTGGGCGGAAGGACACGCAAGGCGACGTGTCCTTGGGACGGCGGCGGCAGCGGCGCCCGCTCGGGGCGCGCAGGGGCGGGCGCGCGAGCAGCTGCGCCTGCCGCTGCAGCACCTGGACCGCGCGCCCGCCGCCACCTGCCGCTCCCGGCGCGTGGGAAAGGCGGGCGGCCCCTGGCCCGGGGCCCTCGCGGCGCCCAGCATCTGCGCGCGAAGTGGCAAGGAGCAGCGACGTGGAATGGCCGTGCTTCGCTTGGCTCGGCGCAGCGAGATGGTTTTGTGCGGGTTCTGATTTTAGGGCGTTTCAACTGCCTACGGCGCTACAACTGCGACACAGCCGATTCGGCACCAGAGGATGCTTTGATGGGTGATTCCGGGCGCGTCAACTGCTACGCCATTAGTCCCGTACGTGTGGTGCATGTATTTTCCTCGAGAGGTGGCGGTGATCTTTCCCCGCTGGATGGTGAGATCCGGTGGCGACTTACCGTCGGCTAGCGGAGTTTCCTTCAACCAGGAATTTCCCTCCCACCAGCGGGGGTACCGCCCCAGCCGGGACAAGCTCTAAGCACCTGACCTGTCTCCCGCCATGTGTGGCGGTATAGTGCATGTAAGTGTGCATAAGTAAGGAATAATAGGTCAAGGAAGAGGAAGGGTAAATCGTGCGCAGTCCGTGGCCCGTTTGTTAGGGTACTGCTAGCTATCTAGCTAGTATCGAAATCCTGCCACCGTCGGGACTCGAATCCCAGGACCTCCGGATCAAAGGCACTGCATTGACATTAGATGATGCCTTGAGTGATCTCTCCCGGTGCACTCAATGCAATGGTCAATAAGATCGTGCGCAGTCAATTGCTTACGGTGTTGCTCCAGCATAAGTCTGGAAATGAATACGGAAACCATTGATCAGAGGAGCCTGTCTACGAATTCGATTCCGGCGGCCGCCGCAAATTCACTGATGTCACAAGCTGCATGTCAGACCGTTAAGCATATTACACCTCCATTTCCACTGTCAGCGTAAACTTTTCATCAGATTCATCACAAACTTTCTTTTTCCCGTTGCAGCACTACGGCTCGTAAACGGTAGACTGGAAGAACAATGTAGGAGCAATTCCTTGCTGCGGCTGCACTGTGGGAAAGGAGCGCTGGCGTGTCGGGCGCGGAGGCCAAGCTGAATCACAGGCCGCCACATGTGGATCACAGTACAAGGCACAACAGATTACGCGCTATCAGCCACGCAGTCCGCAGACCTACAATACATCTCCTTCGAAGTTGTTTCCCCTCCATTGCAGAGTGAAATAAACTGTAGTTAGAGGCAATTCGGCGAAATATGCCAACGTTTTTGTAAACCGACAGCTCGGAGAAGTACGTGAAACCGGAAACGTGTCTTTTGAATCCAGACAGTTCGCTAAAGGACAGGGAGCGTCGCATTAGCGGAGAAACCTCGCAACATGCGGGCTGAAGGCCGAAAACAGTCTTTTACAACTGCTGGATCGTGGTTTTGTAATGTTAAACAACGCAGCTAACATTGTTAGTGAAATCGCCGTCCTACGGAGTAGCGACGCGATGCGCCAGCAAGAGCGCGCCCCGCCCACGCCGCGCATGTGCGCCGCTCGCTTTTTGCCGCGCTCTGTGCTCCACCCAGCGACTCAAGCCGTTGCTCTCTGAGGGGCGTTGGACAAGACACTCCACTGTCGAAACAGAAGTTTTCATTTACCATAGTACATAATTAGTACGGAACATTGCCGACATCGACGGCCGGGGTGGTTGCAGTGTGTGCCGACTCAGCCCCTCATTTGGAAGGGTCGCGGGTTCGAGTCCCGCCGTAGGAATGATTGTCTGTCCCTTGTATTTCATGTAGTATGCATGTGGTTGCGGAAGACCTTGGGAGTCTGCTCATAAGAGTGTCAATGTCTAGTGTAAACGTTAATATGTGTCCCCGTGAGGAAAACAATGGGTACCCAGCGAGGATAGTCGAAATCGGCATCACCTAAAGCTGGAAAAAGACCCCGAAAAACAAGTACGTAAATGTACTGAAGTTTAGAGGGCAAACTGCTCATCTTCCTCCTCTGGGTACCAGGTCTCACATCCCGATACATGTATTATATGCGGTAGACAAAGCGGAATTGTGGCTGGTTTTCTCGGGGCTCTCCCGTTCCACTCCATCGTCCTCTTAGAACATCAACACCACCCTCTCATCCATCCAAACCATTTATCTCGCTTGTGTCCAAAAAAAACTAGAGACTGAGGATCATAATTAAGATCAAAGCATTAAATTAATTCGAACATCGGCAATATTGTAGAATCGCATATGGTACACAAATCGAGCACTGGCTGTAAACTAGAGGTGCTAAAACATCACGTACTTTCTCCCACGTATTTTCACGCAAAATTACGCGAAATAAAATCAAATTTTCAAAACATTGTACATGGACATATTTGAAAATATATATTTAGGAACAGATTTCATAAAGGGAAAAATCTCTAGCTTTAATATTTTAGTTGTAGGAAGACTCAAAAAAAATTCTGAACTTTCGCAATTTTCGAAAAATCATACGTCTTCAATGAACATGATACCTATACAATTCTCTTAAACGTTCTTCACATCACCCAACGATAAAATTTAATCAAAAACGATGGAACCTTTTTTTTTTATTTGGAAAATGTCCTCGGGGGCTTCCTGTAAAGTACCCTTCAAAATTAAATATCGGATTCAAATTCATGGGGACACGATATCAGCCGGATCGAATGGGGAATATTTTTGGGGGAGGAAATCGGTTGTACGGTTTAGCCGCTAGTGTTCACACAAGGACGGACAGACAGACGTTTTGCCGTCATTCAATTTTTCGATATCAATGACCCACAAAAGATGGATTCCGGCTACCCCAATGCTGCAGAATTTTCTTCTTTTAAATTTAACACCTGGATTTACCCAACTTTTCATTACCAGGGCCCTCTAATAAACGTTTTCCTGCTGAAAATTCGCCGTTTTTTCGCGCAGCATTACATAACTTTCTCTCTACTCCGCAGCAAAAAAGTAAAAGTATTTTCTCTCCCCCTCAAAAAAAAAGAACAACAACATGAAATTGATTAACAAATTGAAATGAATCTGACGAACTGAACGAATTAACTAACGAAACTGAATAACACACCTTATTGTAATGCCACCAACTACAAAGTTTCGAAGCCAAAGGGAGTAAGAAACTTGACAAACGGAAGTACCCTCTGTTGGAAATCGTCGAGAGAGGAAATTGAACATCCTGTCAATCCGAGCCAATGACGCGATAAGCGCTACGGCTTTCCCATGGATGGGCGGGGCGGCGTCTCGTGACACGTCCACCAGATGCGACCTACGTTTCTTACTCTTGTTCAATATCTATTTTTGGAAATATTATTACTATTATTATTATTATCCCTTAAATTCACAAAGATGGAGATGATAGTTAAATGTAAAATCTACACTAGGTTGCAGCTGGCTTCCTACTGAGCAGAGCTAGTAACCGAGGGCGCCTCTACTATACAATACAAATATGAACGGTTCCCAATAACGCGATATCAGGCACTTCCTAGTTCTCTCAACATCTTAGGAGATCGGGCAAGTTCTGTCATGTATGTTGTCATACAAATCCCAGAGCATTGATGGCTTGTCTATCTCCTTGGTTACATTCTGATCGCATGGCACAGCAACATTAATTAGACAATTTTTTCTTGAAATCCCGAATTACAATATCCGATTGGTTTGCAGCATTCCGACGGTCAATAAGGATTTAGTCACACTGTCCAACAAACTTCAGACATTTTGATGCGTGTTCGTACCAAGGAGCATACTGTAAAGATGTTACAGATGTCAGTGAATTGGCACTTCAAACCCTCCCGAGTCTTTTCAGACATTCGGGCTTCACTGGAATTGGGCAAGCTGAGATAATTTAATTAAGGATTTCTATCGGTTCGTGACATACCACATACGGCATTTATCTACCTGGGAAATTTTGAAAGTCGCTTTAAAATAATGGTAAATATCTGATCTTGGGCTGCTATTAGAACTGCTTCCCATTCTCGCTTAATTCTTCGTCCTTCCCCTTTTAACCCATACACACAGGTCTTTGTTCATCAGTGCATTGTCCTTTCTTCTTAGATATTGGCCACGGAGTGGTCAGTCTCTCCACGATTCCTTTAACAATTTTGAGTCTCACATTTCATATCAAGTAACATCAGTAATTCAATTTTTTTGGTGTGGGTGTCTTGCAGTTTTCTTCGCAATGTTTCTTACTACACTTACATAATAATAATAATTATTATTATTATTTATTATTATTATTATTATTAAATTTCTTTAAAATATATGTACAAAAACGTCGTACAAGAATTATCTAATTTTATATGTAAAAAATGTCTGTGGATGGAGTGATATAAGATATAAAGAAACAGATCACAGTGCTCTCTCTATTTTGCGATGTAAAGAGAAAAGTATGTAACGCAGCGTAATATGCGATATTTTGGAGATAAAATTAATGTCAATGAAATCTTTTCTCCATATTATATCTTTAAGAAATGTCATGTTCAATTTTTTGGAAAATATAAGTACTTTTAGCGAAAT
Organism: Acheta domesticus; assembly: GCA_031308135.1. Classification (NCBI taxonomy): domain Eukaryota; kingdom Metazoa; phylum Arthropoda; class Insecta; order Orthoptera; family Gryllidae; genus Acheta; species Acheta domesticus. Next base: position 191,757,904 of record JAHLJT010009436.1, on the reverse strand, counting down.
TTTGATTGAAATAATGCCAACTTTTAAATTTTACGTAAACACGGGTTTCTCCCATCTGCTAACATTTCTTTTTTAGAAGAAATCTAATGAATTTCATTAAAATCTTCGAATTTACGAAAAAATTGCAAATGTTCAATTTACTTTTTAATGCGTAAGGAAGGGTGTTAAGACGACTCGGAGTATTGATTAAGCTAACTATTTACTAAAGTACTCGAGTTCGAATTTGCAAACACTTTTGCGGGTTCATGTAGCGTTACAATAGTTTTAATCGTTACAAATAATGCAAAAAACTGCGTGGTGTTGCGGCACCAATAGTTTCCATTTCTTCTGCAAAAGGGGCCTACACTACGTGTGCAATGTGCACTATATTTAATAATTCCAATCCTGTTCACATTGTCTATGCTACCGACCAAAGGTAAAGAATCTAATCGTTTCAATGAATGAAACGTCTTATGCCATCAAATTTATCTAACGGTGACAATCAATCATCCACGGGTAGTTCGGTATCGAAATGTACGTGATAGTTAACTATTTGATTCGAATCAAAAGACTAAAGTGATGAATAAGTCGATCGTCTAAGAACAAGCAGTTTTAATTTTCACAACACCATAGTAGCCTCAAGATATCCAATGCTTGAAAGAAATCATAAACGTAAGTAGCAGGAACAATGGGGAGATAAAATTCATCGTAGTTTAATAAAATCGTAATAGTTCTGCTTAAAAACTTAAGTATGTCATGAAACACTCAGCGTTTAACAGCTGCGCTGCTGTCATCCGTTTCATCATCAAATGTGCCAACTATTTTTCGGATACAAATTGGAAAAGCTTCGAGAATTGTTTGATTAATTTACAGTACATTTCGATAATACCAACAAAATTAACGATATGTTAACGGAAATTCCGGGAACAACATCAATAGCATAGTTTACTTGAATCCAAAGTAGTTTAATGAACGATGTCGTGGTTTAAAGGTTCTTATAGATTTGCACTTGAAAAAGCAGATTCACGAATTTGCAAATGAGCGGTTCCAGTTAGAATGAAGCGAAGTTTTTAATTGAAATTATGAGTTCATAATTGTCTCAAGTGACAGATAAGATCGCACTTCAAAATTATTAAACACAAAATTTTTCCTTAATTCTTAGTAAATTCGGAACATAGCCTGTCAGTTTCGAGGTATAAAGAGTTTAATATAACATAGCGCTTAAAGAGAAAGTGTGATTAAGTGAATTCATAATATTGTATAAATTGGCAGGCAAGACCGCACTTCAATTTTATTCAATACAATTTTTTCCTTATTAATTCTTAGTAAATTTGGAACATATGTCATTATTGTAGTATACAGAGTTTAATACACCATAGCGCTTAAAAAGAAAGTGTGATCATTCCAAAATTTCCACGGTTTTTGGGCATAGCTCCTTGTGTTTCAGTTTCATCCTTCGACCACTGGACCTTGGTGATCGCTAGTTGCTCAGAATTTCAGTGTTTGTTGATAAATACAACTTTCACATTTGTGTTTTCTTAGTAGTCTCGACGAAAGAGTTAGGACATTTTAATATTTATTTCAATCAGGGTGAATGTGGTAACACAGAGTTAATGTGGTTTCAGCGTGATAGAATTTTAACATTGATTTCAATCAGTTTTACATCAGGGTTTCAGTTGTTTCTGTAATTAAATGCATGCGAAATCAATATTTTTGATTAAATAAGTGTAAATTGCCTTCCAAATTTAGGTTAAGAGTTGATAGATGTGTAATCATAAGTTATAACACATGAAAATACCCCATTGCTTTGTACACATGTGTAAATAGTATTGTCGCAAGACTTGTTAAATTAAGTCATTTCTTTCCCATAAAAAAAACAGTGAAACATTTCTGATTTAGCGCAGATCTGATAGGCTGTAATCAGGGCGGCTTTTTTTCTTTCAATTTTCCTGTGTCTTAGACGGAATGTGGAACACAAAAGATCGCTTGAAAGAAAGAAATTCAGAACATCTTGTGCCATTAAAATTCCATATTTTGATAGATCTCGCGGCCTCGATAGATTCTTCAAGCCCTTCACGATTGGTTTAGATGAGCTGAAACTATTTCCTCAGTCCCGTTTCCCCTCGGCCCCGTTTATTTGCCGTAAATGCTACAAAAATACCAGATGAGACTCTCCTCCCGCAAACGATTAGTTTTATGGGATTTTGTGGTCATGAGGCACTTTTTTCCCCTGGAAGTCACCTTCCTGCTTGAACTAAATATGATATGGAGTGTTCACTATCACGAGTCATCTAGTGGATTTGCAATGAATGTAAATCGGGACCAGTGACTATGATTCACTGTAACCGAAAATTCATTTCATCCGAGTTGACTACATCCAGAATCAACCTGGTGTTGTGGTGGTACGACCTCTTGAATTTATTCATGCCTAAATAAATAGCGTCTGTGAAACATTTCATGCGAACGCAAGGCCATGCGGAGCCGCTACCGCTGCGCCACCATCCCCACCCTCACAGGGAGAAGAGAAAGGTTTTGACGGCTTCACAAATTCCAGCACTGGCCAGGAATATCTCACAAACTTTCTTTGCGAGTTCAAAGACGACTGCAGATTTGCAAAGCAGCACCCCATTGTAAACGCGCTCCTCGTCAGTCACTCGGCGTGAAGGAGGTACGTTGTTTCAACAGAAAGGTGCCACATGAGGCAAAATCCACCTCCATCCTCATCCGCGAAGAAACAAGAATAGTATTCGGGCACGACCTGCACTGCCACCGTCACGCTCTATACGTTGACAGGCCATGCAATTCCCAGCTAAGGCCCAAACAAACACGTACCGCTTCTGTTTCTGCAGGCTTTTAGGGGATCAATGAATTATTCCGCAACGAACATTTCAAATTTGCTTAAACGCCGCTTCTCCCTACTATCCTACGTACGTTTGAATCAATCGATTAACAGAACGACTTTCACAGAGAGTAACAGAATTCGCTCTGCGAGAGGTGAGAAGAGCAACAAAAATGTACACACCATGGGAGGCATTTATATTGAAAATATATTTACTTAATATTTTCATTCTAAATTAATCAAAATTTAATTAATTTCGTCATTACTTAAAACGGAGATTACTTAGCTCGTCTCACAATATGTAAAAAAGTAAATACAAATTAGAGTTTGTGTTTAAAATTGTTCGATGGCGTACGATTGCTCATTTCCAAACATTTAACTTTCAAACTTTAAAATTTAACGAAAAATGAAATAAATGTGTAGTAATATGTAACAATGTGTTACGTTTACGACATATAAAAATGGTTATAGATCGTAATCCATTCAGAATATCTTGCAAATCAAAAGACATTACTGAACGTAGGTACGTTTCTGTAAATGTGTGTATTAAAATGTGAATTCGTGCCTAACTTTTAATTTCGTGCCTTGCGTAGAGCTATAAAGAATGCATTTATCGCTCATACGAACGATGAATGTGTGTGCTGGCGTGCGTGCGTGCGTGCGTGCTTGCGTGCGTGCGTGCGAGCTGCTTCTGCGCACGCCCGTGAGGCAGTGCCGCGCAGCACGCACATGGAACGCGCGTGGAACATTCGCAATTTCATCGCCTCGCAGCGTCTTGAACCACGATAGAAGTTAGGTCTCATTTGTTGATATTTCCCACAAGGCGATTTGCGTTTTCGTGCACACAAACATCAGTTTTTCTGATTCATCTTCAAGAACTTGTGAACTTACATATAAATAAAATTTTACTTCACAGTAATAGTTATAATTATTTTTTGAAGAGCCACCTGCTGTTCTACTATCCAATAAATACTGACGTGATTTATACGCATTAAAATGTACGAAATAAATATGAATTTATGCAGTCAAAACTTCCAAAATGTGCCCAAAAAAAGTAAAGTAATTTTAACCTATCATTACACTTTTTATATGATAACTTTTACCCACAGTACAATCATCTGGCATTTTACTATTTCCTTATAGAGCTAAATGAAATTTCGAGTAGTATTTGTTTCCACGATGAAATATCTGCCATTAAATACATTTAACAATTAGCATTACATCTCGGTTTGAAAACAAGCTCAGGAATTCCTTGACGGCCACCTTCACACCATGAAACAAGATTTATCGACTCTCGTTAGCACGGCCCAACACAGTTTTTCTGTCGAAAAATTGCCATTTTCCGGCGCATGATTACAATACTTTCTCTTCTAACAATGTAAGGCGAGAAAGTGAAAGGGAAATTTCTTACCTTTCCGCAATCTCCATCGCTCATATGTATAGGGAAACAAACTTTCTGTGGCATTTGGGAGTTCCAGTATGAATTATTTTAGGTTCTTTGACGATGGATTCTACGGTACGTAATTCTTGAAAATATAGTAAGTTTACTCTTAATTATCAGTAAACAACGTGTGTAGAAACACATATTCCAAAACTAAAAATCTAATTTATTAAAATAAATATTCTAAATAAATATAACAAACGTTTTCAAGTAACATTTGTCGAATAACAAGCAAATTGTAGAAATGTGACGCTTACTAAGAAAACAGCCCAAACACGCAATATATACATCAAAAAAATCATGTTTAAATAATTGGAAATTGGATATTTCATGTATATTCCAATTGAGCACAGGTTCTTTCAACACGGAAAAAACATGCATTTGCATTGAAATCCATACTTATAAATATACCGTGTGTCGGAAAGTCCGCAGGAAAGTCGTAAAAATACATCCGTGGTCCAACGAAATGGAGAAGAGTAGAAGTGAATAGGAAGAGGTGCACTGGAAAAGTATACGTTAGTGACAAAATAGGGAAAACAAAACCCACGAAGAATCAATGCCCTGACGGTGAATGCTCTTTACATTTCGATAGTCTAACCTTAAAATGCGAACTCTGCACACTTAACGGATGCATGCAAAATTTCTTGAATTTTATAGACTAAAACATAAGGACTACAACCTACAAAACGCGTATCTTAATGGTATCATTGCAAGAAAAGAATGCAGTCGAACTATCACTCGAACAGTAAATTCGAGTAATCACAAAAGTAATCACTCAATAGTATAACGAAATTAGTGGGAATGCTTGAAATGAGTGTACCGGCTTTTCCTCCTCTAATCTTAAAATAAAAAAACTTCCAATCTTAGTTTCGCTAACAATAACCACACACTCACGTATTTTCGAAGAGGAAATGCTGAATGCACCAATACATCTATTACAACTCAAGCAATAAAATATTGAACAAATGACGGCAGCTAAGCATTCATTCTATTAATTTTATATTATTTAAATTTACTGTTTATACTATAAAACCGGTTAATAATAGCGATAAAACATCTGGGATCCACTCCGTTTCATTTAAAGCAAAAATTAGCAAGTTTGGTGTAAAATAAAGCTCAAACTTCTAAATGAAATCCTTAGTGTTTTAAATACAAATATTTTTCAAATGTCAAAAGTTTTTAATGAAAATCGGAAACTATGCCATACATATGAATGCAATTTCTTCCATTCCAGCATTAAAATTCAGCCAGATTCAAGAAAATGTTGAAAATGGGCTTCTACATACCCCCAAAATTGAAATGTAATGATCTCCGGAACGGCACAATTAATCTTACTCCTGACTTATTTTTACCAACTTTCAGCTCAAAAGTTTGTAATCTAACCCACTTATGCGCGTCACATTAATCCATCCTTATACACAAATCGATTTTTTAATACAAAATTGTATGGATCTCCTCTCTAACTGCACCAATCTTGATTATCTTTGAAAAAGTACTAACTGACTTACTGACATGTGTGCAAAGTTACAGCTGAAAAGATCCGTAATTACGGATTTTACAATCGAAACTCCATATCATATTGTTGAGGTGATTCCAATACTCTTCCTCGTTATACTATAGTGCAAGGACGAAAACTTAAAATCTTACCTTTGAGGTAATGTATCAGTAAAATGTCTTTAGAATTGCTAAATCATTTTTCCAATTAAATAATTTGATACTTTTAATATAAAGAAAAAACATCGCCTTTATTGTAATACAAATAATTGAGAAAACAAATCAAACGCAAATCTCAATGTATCTCAGTTCTATAACCTTGCAGTTTCCTCCCTCCCTCACTGAACGACTCATCGTTCAGCAGGCCAAATAATCAACACTCAAAACGCAGAATTAGAGGTGAAAACAAAGAATGACTGGACAACAACCTTATTTATTCCGAGAGAAAGCCGAAAACACTTTCGTTTGTTTCGCATTGAGGCCTAGCGCCAAGATTAGAACATAACTTGGCGTGACGCTTCCTTGGTAGATCGCGATTGTGTTCGTTAGGAATTGAGGAATGTATGCGGCGGGGGAGGGGGTTGAAGAGAGACGCAACTTTCCACAGGACGCTCGGCCGCAAGAAAATTCACTCGGAAGTAAGAACGGCGCGGCGGGGCCGCGAAGGCCGCCTGCGAAGGGGGCCAGTACCTGGGCGGGAGGGCGAGTGGCTGATAGCGGCGCATCGCTCGATAGGTTATCGCTCGCCCAAGGACGCAGCTCGCTCGCTGCTCAACTGCACACACGCAACCCCCGCCCCTCCCCGCCCGCTCAGCGGAGCTACGCACAGGTAAAGCACGTGGATAAATAGAAAACATGCGGAAAGGACGGTTTAGTAGGCGTTTACTTCAAAAAGGTGCAAAACCTTTTCGAATACTACTAAAGTTAAGTATCAAAGTTTGCAAAGTATCAGAAGTGTTCGCAAAGAGTTTGTAAAGCGTATGTAAAGTGATCATAAGTAGGCGTTTGTACAGCAAGCCTTCGTATAGTGAGTGCAAGAGTCTGGAGTAAAGTATTGTAAAGTATTCGTAAAGTAGGAACCAACGATCTAATTTTATTGAGACTTCGGAGACGGAGAATATGAAAGAGGGCGTGTGGGTGAAAAGGTTCCCGCCACGCCCATTCCGCTCCGACATTGTGTAAGCTGATAAAGGAAATATCGCACGTGCTAAGATACATTTCACGCGTTGTAAATTGTCAGGAGACAATAATATAAAACTTCACCCACGCCTGTAGATCCTTTATCCTGTCTAATTATTCTTCTAACGTTTGCCTCAGTCGCGCTGCCTTGTTGAGATAACACGATCTGGGAATTGTGCTGTTGACGGGGCCTCAATAAGTTCCCATTGGCATCAACAAGCCCCCTTGGGGCGAGGCGCGAGCCAGCTGACCGAGGCGCCCACCCGTCTCCGCCCCGCGGGGCCATCGATTTCCGCCGGCCCCTTCTCCGGCACATGCGACGGACGCTCCTCTCGCTCGCGACTCCCACGACCGAGCACGCGCCGGGACATCTTCACTCACCTCCGCGCCCAAACAGAACGTCGATGGGTGAATAAAGAAAAAGGACTCGCCTGCATATAGCGAAAATATTCACTTAAATGTATGCGTTAAAGCGATGGATTTGGTCGGTGGGGAATACAAAAGGCTTCCGTGTCGACATCAATGTGGCAACGGCTTCTTAAAGTGCCCACTAGTGCCCATCGAAATAACGAAACTCACCCACTACCCGAAAGAGTTACTTTTAGTTCTACTGATTACCAGGCGTTGTCCGGGTACTTATTTATTACCTTTTACCCAGCCACGCCCATTCACACCGTCTTGCTCGCCCCGCTTATCCCACCTGGCCCCACCCCGCGTCGTCAGGCAACAACGCCACCTACACGTATTGCCAGTTACATTATTTCTAGTCACTTTTTATGATGTTATCAAACGTGGAGTAATATTTCGGTACAGCGAATCCACCTACGTTATTATTTCCGGCTCCTCAAAAGTGTTCGTACAAAATTTCAGACCAGTCGTTCCAGAGGTTCGTAAGTTTTTGTGGAACAGATACAAACACTTGCGTACCCACATAGCACATCCATTTAATACATTAAGATTAGATCGAAGAAGGTCATCGCCAACCTTGTCACATGCCAAGCGGATATGCCTCTTGACTTCTACTGCGTCAGAAAATGAAGAGCTTATTTCCTGAGTGACGTATCTACATGAAGCACAATTTTTACACAAAGGAAAAGTATTCAAGTATTCACATTTAGCCTTTGGTTCAAAACAGGACATCGGTTTGCGGACATCGTTGAACATAGGATAAACGCCATTTTTGAACAAAATATTTCGCAATATGATGGAGAAATGTTTTAAGAATATATTGATATTTAAAAATACAAAACGGAAACTGAGATACGTCACTTTTTAAGTAGGCTCTTAAATTCTGCACCACCATTAATCGTGAGGATTTCCTAGTACCATTTATCGTTTCAATGTTATCTCAAACCAATGCGCTATTGTCACAGACGTACAACCATTACTACACTGGTCTAAGAAAAGCTAATCGAGCGTGTGGCCGTCGTGCGTAAACCGTCGGAAGATAAGCCGCCCCACATCCGCTCTCGAAACGTCCGTGTGTCGGCGGGCGGGAGGAAGCGGAGTTCCCCAGGGCGGATGCGGCTATCGCGAGGCCTCGAGTGGCTCCGTCAAGGGATGACGCGGAGGCGCGTCGCGGCGCGCGCTCTTCCGCCCAAGCGCTCCCCTCCCCCCCCCGGCGTCAAGAGGAGGCATTGCGATACGACGGACGGATTCCCTACGTCCCTGTGGCACATCGAACGATGTAATCGGCGAATAATTCGCTTAGTAAACTAATATTATAACCAGTGGCGGATCCAGGGGGGATGCCCCCCCCCCAAAAGGCTTGGAGTTTTCGTTTGTTACTTTTCATTAATTGGCAAAATTGATTTTATATGTGTGTTCCCTCCCAAATGTTCGGCTGGAACCGTCCCTGCTAAAAACGAAGTATTATGCGTAGCATGCTTCACTAAAAACAAATGCCTTCGTGGATAAATAATCGATTTAGTTCCACGACAAACATTCTCTGTAAATATAAAACATACGTTTACTTTTTTATTTATTTGAAGGTTCATCTTTGTTAAATTGTATGTTGTTCTTGCTTCATTACGTCACCATAGGAAACTTCGTCGGCGTTTTTACCTAGTATATAATAACGTCCCAGTCTGTCATCCAGATGTGCGGTTCAAATCCCCCTACGACGCGTCATGTTCGGCCGAGTGTAGCTGCACAGCCGGGAGACGCGTATTGCAGCACCTTGCCTCCGAGGGAGAGAAGGCTCCCGACAGCGGGCAAGGGCCCGCGGAGAATCCGGAAAATAAACTCTCACACAAGCACCCCTTCCACCTTCGAAGAGGGGAGGAACGGTCGCGGACCGAGGCGCAACGAGCGCGTGGCGAGGCAAATCGAATTAACGAGGAATTTCCTTCATCAGCATTGCTACCACCATTAAAGGCCAGCATATACCTAGGCGAATGGTGAATAAAATACCTCGCATACTCTAGCATCTCACTGGGAATAAATGACCTGCAACATCCAGGTGTTAAAAGCAACCCAATTGCGTTGATTCATTAGAACAATACTTTGACACAAATGAGGCAACAATTCACACAGAACGTGAGCGGCGATTTCGTCCTTACGTCCTTATATTCACCTCTACTACTCTATTTCATTGTCGAATACTGAACACACATTCAAACTAACTCAGTTTAAGAAATACTATTATCCAAGGCGAGCGAATCAATGTCAGTCACGTCATCGAATACGTCAAACTGGCACGCAACAGCCAAACCAAAATACGAATATGTCATTTTTAACAAACGCGGAATAACAGTAATAGTCAGCCCAGGTCGTATTCAAAGGCGTTGGTGTCAGTTCCTTGAACGAGTTCATGAAGGCAGAAACAAATTATATGAAAAGCAAAAGATGACAAACAAATCTGGAGCGATGCTCCATCAATCAAGTAAGCGAGTACTCACGAATTGCATGAACTGGCGCTCGGTGAGTCGGGGCATCGCTGTGGAACGGTCGCGCTGGCCACAGGCGGCCGAGACAAGACGAGGCGGCCGCACTACTTGCGATAACGCCGTCCGATAACTGCTTCGCTAGCGGGGGACGGAGCGGGGCGAGCGGGGACGGTGGGTGGACGATAACGAGATGAACGCGCGCGGCCAATGGCGAGCTAGGGGCGCTCAGGTGCTTCTCGGCCGACGCAACGCGTTGCTGCCGCCGCTCCGCTCCCTTCCGCTCCAGGCCAGGGCCTGCCCTCGGGCCTGGGCTTGGACCTGCCCTAGGACTTCGGGTCAGGTCACGAGCCAGGGCTGCGACCGCCGCCGCTGCCAGGTGAGAGGGCGCAAAGCGAAGGTGCGCAAAAAAGGCCGCCCAAGGCGTAACTCTCGCTCTAATCGAGCACACAGGTCAGGCAAACTAGTTCCTACAGCAGCAGATACGAACGCTGCAGTCTGTATTCACGGCGTAGATTAATATTCCTTGCGGGATTACCACGTGATATTCGAATGAAGTGATTTAATTCTGAGTTCTTTATATTTGCATATACTTTAAAAGAATTAGTTTCTGTGAAATGAAATGTGCAAGAATTTCAGTTTCGAGAGATCTAGGTAATTTCTTGTTTGGAGGGTTTACGCTGGCTTCTACGTACGTGCCACAGGGAAGCTACAAGCGCACTAAATCATGAGGTTAACGTGAAACGGTGTTTACACTGCGCTGTGTGCATGTTAAGACCTCGTAGGTGCCATCCCAGGGCTCTCAGCGCGATAGATGAGGACGTGGCGCCATCCTCGGCGGTGCCTCGAAACGCTGGGCAGTGGCCACGTCCGAGGACAGAGAACTACACTGGACTTTCGTAGGTTTGGTAACTTTACAAATAACTGTAACAACTATTGAAAACTCATTCTCGGGGAACGAAGTCATTTATTTAAGCGTTACCGAAATCTGCAATGCCATTCCCATGGAACATTTTATTCATAACCTGGACCGTCTTGAAATATTGATTAAATCCTGTTCGCCATACGTTAGAGTTGTGATGGAGAATGAGCATTTGACGGAAACGAAAACAAGCGCAGGCGTCGCCAATGAATCTTGCAAAGAAGTATTTTTCCGAATAGCATATGATTTTGGATGTCACGGCAGTCGTCAGCTTGCCCGGACTCTTCAAGGTCAGGGTCAATTGGTTGGTGCTTCCCGAAGCTTCAACCACGCACGGCGCAATAAAAATCTCCAGAGCGGAAGCGGCTGAGTTTAACTCAGAACCAGCATTGCCGCTGCCTCTGCAGCGACTTTGACCAAGAGATCCTAGGTTCGAGTCCCGACGGTGGCGGATTTTCGACTCTAGCTACGCAGCTAAGTAGAATTCAGTCGCTGTCGGCCAAGAATTCTAGTGGCCGTCTGCTCAGATCGGTAGTCTCTTGTTGTTTTTTCCTTTCAATACCAGGCGAATGCCGGAACATTGCCCCAACAAAACGGGCCACGGACCGTGCGCGACTTTCGATCGTCTTCCTTGTCCTTCCCTCTCCTCTCCTTATACTCTCAAACACGTAACTTCCATGCACTTCTCTACCACACATGTCGAAGGACGAGTCAGGAGACAGCTTTTCCCGGCTGCGACGGTGCCCCGCTGGAGGGAGATACCTGGAAGGGAAATCTCCAGCAAGCTGGGTGTAGTTCGGCGCCGAATCTCACCATCCATCGGGGCAGAAACCCAAGACACTTCTAGCGATAAAACGTTCTTACACTAAGGGGAATAATGATCATAGCAGCTGGTGTCCGGAATCATCAATCACTCACTCCAGGGCGGAGGTTGTCTCGCGAGGCGTTGGTGAAGCGCCCCCTTCCTACTTCCATCTTTTCGCCACCCGACCACCAGTCAACGAGTTGAAGAACTGGAGGATTGGGGCCATAGCGATGGGGCGGGGGCGTCAACTGATGCCACACGCTTTCTGCCTATTAAAATTCCCATTTTATTTTCTAAGCATTTACATTGTTATAGAATACGCGTCCCCGAGTATTTCCCCACAAACTCAGCACTGGCTGAAAGCCACTCAGCCCTTCACTATTGTCGGTTATTCCTTATGTGTTTCTAAGGTTAGGTCAGTGTATGAATTAGGTTTCATTTGTTCCTTTGAAGACGGTTTTTTGTTGCCGCAGCTACTGCTGTTACTCTTAAGAGCCTGAATTCCGGTGTATGTGTTATTGTCTTAAGTTAAAGTAAATTAAGATTAAGGTAAACATGCGATTAGGTGCGTGAGGAATCTGGAACTCCAGAAACGACACTGCGCATGCCCCTCGTCCGCTAAGCCTCCGGAATCGTTCGTCTACGAGAAAGCATAAATCGGGTCTAGGATTTTGACGCGAGCCCACGCGCTTTCTTTAACACGTTGTGTAGTCACAATCCGCGTTTTGATACCGAAAAAATCGATTGATAACTTCTCGGCTGTCCAGGTGACGCCGCGCCGCGTCGTTGGCAGAGAGGCCGACGTTTCGCCTTCACGGCGCACCTGCCCCACCCGAGCGCCCAGGCAGAACAACATATAATACTGGACGTATACAATATCATGTCACTGCCCTGAGGAAGCCTACGACATGCTAGGCGAAACGTCGGCCTTTCTGCCAACGACGCGGCGTCACCCGGACAGCCGACAAGTTATGAACTCGAGCCGCGGAAGCTTACGTGTAAAATCGACTGATAGCAAGCAAAACGTCTGTCTGTCTGTCTGTCTGTCTGTCTGTCTGTCTGTCTGTGGTCAACGCTAGTGCCTAAACCGTTCACGCGATTTTCTCAAACATTGATACACTCCGATCATTTTAAAGTAACTCGAGGCTCTGCGAGTTTGAAATGGATATTTTGATTTTGGAGGTACTTTCTATGAACTGTCAAAAATATTTTCAAAATGTTCTCAAAAATGGCTTCAAGTTTTTGGATCAAACTTGGTTATCAGATAGCGTAAAAAGACATTTAAAAGAATGACACGCCTCGCTTTTCGTTGAAATTTTTTAATTCTCAAAAACTGCAAAATTTCAACTTTTTTTCGGCGTCTTCCAACAACTACAATATTGATGATTGTGATTTTTCCTTAATAAAATCTGTTCTTCAAAAACAGATCTTAAAATAGACTTGTACAATTTTTCGAAAATATGAGTAGGTTTGGCGTAATTCGTGAAATGTAGAAAATTTTAATACAATTATTATATAAAAGAGAGCTATGCTTTTTTCCTTCAAATATACTCCTCGTATGTATCAAAGAAAGATAAAACGGATTCTAATAATTCCATTTCCAGTGAACTAGTTATAATTTCGAAAATTGCAAAAAGTTAACATTGCAGAACTTCCATATTGATGAAATATTTTGTCTTAAATGAAATTTGTTCTAAAACTAGAGGTGCTACAACAGAACATTCACTATCTCGCATTATATGTAACGACTCCGCAATATAATACTACATGAACCTGCAAAAGTATTTCCAACCAGCAAACGTTTCTTTCCCCGCTTCATTGACGTTGAAAACCTTTTAACATGGTGGAGAGTGACTCTACCGTTTCAAAGATGGCGACGCTATTGCCTCTCTATGTTTCTCTAACTCGTTGCACGTGCCATGTCTGCCATATCGTAGATACGCCTCTGACGTGAAGGGAACGATTTCGCTCAATATACAGAGCACTCGCGGTTATTCCAGGAAATCGGGACCAAGGATACCTCGTACGTGAATAAAATACGGATAATCCAGAGTTCATTTGATAAAAGATAATGTACATATTTGTTGGTAAATCATTATTTACACTAAAAAGTCACGGAACTCAACATAAATGAAGGTTTATCACAATCACAGAAACGACAAAGACAATGGACATCTCCAATGACAATCACAATTTTTCACAAGTGAATCCGTTGATTAAGAATGTCGTGACTTTCCTGAATTCGTTAGACTAATTTCGCCCGCCGAACATGCCGCGCCGCGCCCGGTGATTAAGACAGCAGAAATTAATTTATACAATCGTGATAAATTTTCAATGGATTATTTCGTTTTTGTTTTTCTGACGACTTCCTCAGTTAACCGGGATTCGGATTGCAAATCTACTGTACAAAACGCCCCTGTTTGGGATTCTAACGCATATAAAATAAAACGAAAAATACTTAAAAGCCCCTGAACAAAATCCTCTCGTTACACAACATTGATGCAACCTTGTGGAAGGTATGGCTTTAATGTCGATAGCAAGACTACGGATGCCCTAGCGCCTTGAGCTCACTTGGCAAGGTGCAGGCGCGGGGCAGACTGGACATGACGGGCGACGCGCTGGCAACAGGTGCCCCGCCCACGCCCGACGGGCCCATCGATCCGCCCAAGGAGCGCGCGCCAGCTGACGGCCCGGTGCCACCAAGTGGCCAGGCACACGCTTTCAGCTGTTCGGATCACCGCTCATTCCCAGCACATGACCATTCACCGCTCATTCCCAGCAGCCTCACGGCACACGATATTATTGTGCTATCTAAACACCACTCTACATGGAGACGGACTGCTGGTGCACGGACTTAGGGAATTGCGCCCAAGAACACGTTACACGAAGGTTGTGTGTTCCCCGAATTCCCCGAAGGCACGGATTTTATCAACTGTATCGTAGCTAGGTTCGCTACCATTAAACCGTCAGATTCGCCGACGGGCTCGTGAGTCGAATTGATTCCGGAAATAGTACTTCTATACCGACTTTTAAGTCACATCGTCGTGAGGGTTAGCAATACTGCGAAACCAAGTAGTTGGACTTGGAACAACGTCTCAATCGCAGTGGGGACGTCCGTAGTCACCGGAAGGAGTGAGGACGAATGTAGGGAATCCAGCTGTTCACTACTAACATGGAGGGGCCCCCTTTAACTTTCAAGAATCTGGTATTTGTCCAGTAGAATTCGAAATCAAACGCTCTCTTGAAAGTGGACACTCGATTCCGATAAAAGCAACCATTCGACACGAGAGACGTGAAGACCATAATAAAACTGGTAACATTCTGTGTTGAGGTAAAAATGATTAAAGACATTCTGAATGGTGTCGAAGCCTTAATTGGTCCCAAACATTGTTGGAAACCCGTCGCCGTCGATTGGGAACTTCTTAACCGGTGTACAATCGCTTGCTTAACTCACATAGTTCGATTTCCCAACAGTCTGAGAAAGACTGTTTGGCAATTTTCACAATTCGTCATCGACAACCTTCATGCAGAGACTCGCCGTTGCACGGGGATCTCTATTTCATTCCCCCGTGGTCGCGATGCCGTGGGGTCGCACCTAGATCTATTACTCGCGAACCTACGGAAGAGTAGACATTATTGGTGAGCTGCAAACAAATCGTACGAATATAAGCAAGAAAGGGATGTGACGCTCTTGGACGACTGTGTAAGAGAACGGATTCTACTCTCAACTGACCTCCGCCATCTTTCAGAGAGCGGTCGAGTCAAACCGAAAACAAAAAACAACTGCTAAAAGACGAAGGTAATTTGTCTCTAAGAAAACGAGAGCTGTATGGAAAGATGCAGTGCAGCCGTGCATGCTACTACGCCCCCGTCGTGCTTCGAGAACCAGAGAGATTAACGATGCGTCTGTCTTGACAAACCCCTGTTCTTAGGGTATATTTTTCGGTCGTTACGCACTGAAGAAAATGCTTTGTACAGTCAGGAAACGCCATTTGCATTTTTTTTTCTTATTCCCGTATTGTTCGAGAAACCCTGAGAAAGTCCTCCTAGTGACACTAAATGATTGATTCCCGATTCCGAGCGCGTTAACGACTAAAGTCATGTCCCGTAAGCGTAGTGCATGGTTTATCGCTGAAAGTGGCGGTGATCTTTCACCGCTGGATAGCGAGATCCGCCCCCTCGAATGACATTGGTGGAATTCTCGGGTGATTTTCTGGCAATTTCGGACTGGCACAATTTGAACATAGTATGATTTTCGAAAATTCGAAAGGGGTAATGGAAATATGAAATAGTGGATACATTCATAAAATATTATCAAGATATTGATTATATCGTTATCAAACCTTAATCAATTGGTAAAAAACGATATTTTTGTTTAATTTGAAAATGTTTGATGTGTCTTATGCTTCCAGATACAAAATTAAATTTATTCAATGCCAGGTCTCAAGTTCAAAGAGACTGTCGAAAGACGAAAGGTTTTTCATGAAATTCAATGAATGGATAAGGTGTTTCAAGACTGATGAATTTCTCAACAATTGTCATTTCGCAGAAGTTTTCATTTTAGGGGATGTTTATTTCGCACCAAAGAAGTTGTTTTACTGGCCTGTCTTGTGAACTATACCAATTAAAATACACTATTTCTTAACACATTTCAAGACGACCGGGTATGAGATGCTGCAAGCCAGCAACAGTCGCTCGGACGCACTCCGGCATCCAGGCCTGTGCAAGGATTAGAGGGCGATGCAGTGCGACGCTCCTGTTCTGCCCGCCTGCTTCCTGACGCTGCCTCCGAGCCTGCTCCTTCCCGCGTCAGCGAGGGACCACAAGCTGCGGCGGGGGGGGGGGCAAAGGGTGGGGTTGGGCAGGGCAGGAGACGAGGCGGGTAAGGGCGGCGCGGAGACGCGGGATGGAGCGGGCGAGGCGGTGCGGAGTGGGTGGGGGCGAGAGGTGAGCCGCGGAGGTCAGGCAAGATCGACGCGGGGAGCAGGGGCGGGGCAGGGGGAGCCGCGGGCCGGGCAAGGGTGGAGCGGGGACGGGGAAACGGTGGAGCAGGGGCGGGGCAGGGGGAGCCGCGGGCCGGGCAAGGGTGGAGCGGGGGCGGGGAAAGGAAGGGTGGAGCGGGGGCGGGGAAAGGAAGGGTAGAGCGGGGGCGGGGAAAGGAAGGGTGGAGCGGGGGCGTGGAAAGGAAGGGTGGAGCGGGGGCGTGGAAAAGGAAGGGTGGAGCGGGTGGAGCGGGGAAAGGAAGGGTGGAGCGGGGCGGGGAAAGGAAGGGTGGAGCGGGGCGGGGAAAGGAAGGGTGGAGCGGGGCGGGGAAAGGAAGGGTGGAGCGGAGGCGGGGAAACGATGGAGCGGGGGCGGGGGTGGAGCGGGGCGGGGAAAGGGTGGAGAGATTCGGGGTGAGGTGAGGCGTGGGATCGGACGCGTCAGGAGGTTGGCCGTGGTCTGGGTCGGGTGTGCGGTGGGGAAGACGGGAAGGGGCGGCACAGTGAGGGGGGAGGGCCACTTCCATGTGCTTCCGCTTCATCACGCGTGTCGCCCTGATTCGGCAGCGCCGGCTGCTTCATGCGCCACTTTTCAAATAACTTAGATCCCATGTTCCACTAACATTCAAGGTTTCTTTCTTCCTTGCACACGCCGTGCTCCAAGTATTTTTAACACATTCGTTGTCAATTGTTGTGTCAATTGCTTCCAAAGCACGTGATCATAGACTGAAGTTTAAAGATTTTTAGCGTATTATTCCAAGCGATACAAAATCAGATTTTGATGAATGCGGTGAGAGCGACCGCCACTGTTGTTTTCCTCCACCTGGGTGAGGGCGGAGAGCGAGCGGAGATCGGAAAAGCAACAGCTGACCCTCCAAGCGATGCGGAGCGCCAACGGGCCGCTCTTTCGCGTCCGCCGGGCTTCGATATGGCGCGACATCGGGGATCGGCCCCTCTCCTAAACAGTTTGAGGTCCCTGCTGCAAAAGTATTAGTTTGACCCTAACAAGGACCCAATCCATTTACGATTTTTACCCTTTGGAATGTTGATTGGCCTAGATGCATTACTGCTTTGGTCCTGATGACGAAATAATAGAATCCACTCGCCGGAAGTCAGACGCCACGTGTGAGTATATTCATCAAATCTTCAGAAAAAATGAAATGAAATGCCGGTTTCGTCACGTCATCTCAGATTTTTCGCAATCCTTCCCCTTCCCCACGTTTCGCTAGAGAAAATTGCCAATTCGGACACATGTAATATACGCACAACAAACCGCTCAAGGTCGCTTCATGGGGTACCTTTGCGGGAATCGTCTCAGTGCCACTGACCCTCGCCCTCAGCCAGAAGAGGGATGGGGAGCGGGGAGAGGAAGCGGAGGTTCAGGTGGGCAGAGATGGGCGGGGCGCCGCTCCGCTCCAGACGTTGCGCAAGGCGCCGCCCCGACACTTGTTCCCGCCGTGGTCATTCCACCCGCGCCGTGCCGCTTCCCCTCCTGCCTCCTTATTCGCACCAGCGCCCGCACGCCAACCCCGGGCCGGCCCCGAGCGCTGCGCTCGCACAACATGCGCACGACTCGACCCACAAGGGCAAACGAATGGGCCCTCCCTTCGCCCCACTACGAAGGTATAACTTCCCCTAACAAATGATGGGTTTCCTTTAGCACTCTTAACACACATTTTCAGTAATAAATTGCATCGAAATCCACTTTTCGTGATAAAAGAAAAATCATTTTGGGTGGTTCTCGGTTTGACAAAAAAGGATTATTCAATCAGTGTTCATTATATATATATATATATATATATATATATATATATATATATATATATATATATAAGGATTATTCAATCAGTGTTCATTATATATATATATATATATATATATATATATATATATATATATGATAAAACAACAAATTAATACTTTCGTTTACGTACAGAAATTTCGAATGAACCTGTTACAATACTGTTTCTCCTTGTACATCACACTTCACAGACACTTTTCAATAGCATGAGAAATTTCCGATGAAAGCTGCCACACAAATAACGCGAGGGTATCAATCCCCACGCGGAAGTGTGAATTACGTATTGCCAGGCACGGCGAGTGGGGAACGGCGGCCGCGGCTGGCACAGTCCACATGCGAGACATTGCCGCACACACGTTGCAGCAATAAAATATGCGCTGGGTACTGTAAAATATGCGTGACAGATTAAATTCAAGACTGAGCTACAGAAAAATACGCAGCACTGACGAAGAACTTAGAATACGCCCACTATTACCTACACATGTCTCATGAAGAACACCTTTTTATTTGCTTTGCAACAATACAATTGTTACAAGAAAGCCAACAAACAATGAATGAAATATCCTCCTGGTAATGATAGGTTTCGCTCCATCAGTGCATCAATAACTCACCTGAAATTTTTCGAAGTTCTCTCTTTCCAATTCTAAGCTTGTCTTTCGTTGTTGTAACACTCGCGGCAATGACAACGATGCCATATCCACCACCCCCGATTTCAACGACAAACACTCAAAAAAATGATTCACAACATTTAGGACCACAACCTCGACTCCACCTCCTCTTCTCCCCCTTGTCTGTTCTGGACTGCCAGTAGAGCCAACATTCCCAAAGACCAAACCACAATAATCGTTGACTTATTATATATTAACATATTGTAAAAGACATTATTCAAATATAACGATAGCAATATTTCCTTTAGAGGTTTTGCTTTCTTATATTAATATATTTATTAACTTTTATTTTATAGTTTAATATTTCACAGCGTAAAACTGAATTAATATGACTTACGTTGTTTTGAAATGAAGATCTTATGGCGATGCATGGAATGAGAGAACGGCGGGAACTTTGGCATTTCAAACTGTTTTCGATTTTTTTTGTATAACTGTAGTTGTTGCATTCAGCCCTTGAGATCCTTGTTTAATCAATAATCACCGTCATTTTAATAAACTTTTTCATTTTGCAAAATTCAAAAACAAACATGCATTGGGAAAATCCACCCAAGAAATTACTTTAAATGTCAATGTTTTTCTTTTAAATTAATTCAATGAAGAAACACATCGTAAATTTAAACATATTCCTACCTTATTTTAAAGGAAGAAAAAAAATATTGGTAGTCTTAATAATTTCAAAGAATTCAAGAAACAGAAATATGACACCTAGTTTAAATAATCATAAAAAAATGTGTATTGTTAAATGTGCAATAAGAACGATGTTAAATATCCCTCATCAGAGACCCAACCTTCAGTTAATGAGTATTAGAAAACTTCAATACTGATTAGAAGCTAAAACTGCATGCAGAAAGACATCCAATGACTCTAAAATAACTTTTCCCTTACCTACCAATTATAACAAGTGACTAACTTACCTACAAGTCCATGTTCTATGAACGATTGCTCTAGTTCAATTAATTCACCACCAAGGGCAAATCCAAAAAATGTTCAAGGGGAAGTGCAATTCCACCTCACATTCTTTTAACAAAATCAACGAATTTTTAATTTATAATATGATACTGACTATTGTCACTAAGCAATCCTAAATCCTTTTACTCAGAAGGCTACAACAGACCAAATAACAAGACCTAACGACAATTTTTTTCAGGCACCAAATTGAACACATGATTTTGCATGTAATGCTCTTATGCATTTGCATGTAGATATTGCAAGACCTACAAAATATTCAGCATACTTACAATTCTGTGCCCACCAAATAAGTGCCAGGGGAGGTTATAACCTACATGTATAATGAAGCCATATTCCTAAATTCTAAATTGTTAAAAAGAAGTTTGTATGTTCTAGACCTGCATCATATCATTAACATGAAATAAAAGATTAAATATATATAACTTCTCAAAATTTTGATATGAAATATTTTTTAAAACTCAAAACACTTTCTGACTTACAATGAAGAAATAGAAATACATACTTTCAGACCCTCTTCAGAGATTTATCAAATTAATGAAATAAATTCCACTGTATGGATGAAAATAAGATAATCTAAATACGGCCCATTTATTTTTCGATGTTTTAGTAGTATGTAAATATGTTCAGATGTTATGTAAATATGTTCAGTTGTTTGTATTTGTGATCAACCCATCAGATACTTGTTTGTTGCATCAAGGATAGATATCCTTGTATTTGCAACAAACTGGGATGGACATGTAGCTTTGTTGTAATGCCTCTAATGAAAATCAAGACTGACTTTTATCCGTTACCACCTTACCAATTACCAGGATGTGAGAAGTGAAGCTGTATTAATGACAACCCTGCTAGGGCGTACAAAATGCATATACATTGCCTTGTTAATTTTCTTAAAAAAAAATTAAACCTCTATTCAACTTTTTAATTAAAGAATAAGGATTTTACAATGTTTTATTAATTAATAAATATTCTTATGTAATAATTCTAGGCATTCATTAGCTTTTAAAACTACAATGTTTTATTAATTAATAAATATTCTTAGTTTTAAAAGCTAATGAATGCTTAGAATTATTACATACTTTGGTTTGGATGAAGTCATTTTTTTACATTAACAGATTATTATGATTGACATAAGAGCCCTTACATTAATAATTTTTATTTTCCTTCGTGAGACAATCCTTATGGCTGGCCCAAAGGTCTGACTGAAGATCTTATTTACAAATAGAATCTTCAAACCACGGCTTTCTTCTTTACAGAGTCCCCAGCCACCTCAGAATCGAACCGAGGCTGCCCGCAATTGGGCTGAAAATCTTTATGGAAAAATAAATAAATACAACAAAATAACGCCTCATGTCTATTTCTATAATGATGCCAAAGTTGTAAACACCACACTATTTCCTACCAATCTTCAAACCATTTTTGATCATTGTTCACAAACTTCATCAATTAGAACAGGAAGCAGAATAGTGCATCCTACAACCATCACAGAATTCTGATATATTCTAATCCTTTCAATCAAGAAACTTGAGAAAAGTAATAATTGTAATTTTAGGAGAAGAAAAGTTGTAGGGTCACAATGCACAAGTCTCCAGAATGGCTAGGGCAATGAATGGAAACTGGGAATTCTGAAATTTTAACAATTTGAAAATCGCTGTTGAGAATACTCGTCGCCTTGCACACAAATGTGGAGGACCGTGGGCAAATATTGGTGCTCTGATTTGCGAGGCATCCGTTATTGTTCCAAGAAAATATGTAGTTTTTTTCTGAGCGATACCAGAGCTTTTGAAACCTAGGCCCACTTCTCATGTTTTTGATCATGCAAAGATTGTTAATTGAATCTTCAAGAAAACATCCAGGAACTGTATTAGGACATCATCTTGGGAGGTGCCAGTCCACAATGTGATGAAACTGGTGGTGGGTGAAAACAAAATAAGTCATGATTTGTGCATCTGTTATGGATCAATTTTCTGCTGAATCAACATCCATGACAGGTACCATCCCTTAATTGGAGAAGGTGATTAATCACTAGACCGGAAAAATATGTAGTATCAAACGTCAAAATATGTACATAAAAATGTAATGAAAACAGTAAGAACATGTAATAAATATGTAATATTGGGTCTAATATGTAATATTAAAATACTCATGTTAATGTATAAAACTAATACTTATATTAATACTAATATTAATGTATAAAACCCCTTTATATGTATGAAATTTCATTAATAAAAAGTTCCTAAACAAATTTTAAAAATAATACAAACATTTTAACAATCATTTGGAGAGCACAAATTGAAGCACACTGCAGTATACAACTTTCCCGTCATTAGTAAACCTATTGTTATCCAGGACCGTAGTTTAGTAGCCACACCAAGGTGTATATAAGCAAATTTAAATGCACCTTGAGCAATACAAGCCATCATACAAACTGGCAATATCTCTGATCAGCAAAGAAAAACTGCAGCGTGCAACACTCATAGAAGTATTAAATGTCAGCGATCACCAAAATTTCTTGGAAATTAAGGTTAAAGGTCATGAAACTGCGTCAATGATACTTATCACACCTAGATATCAGCCATATTGTTGGGGGAAAATGCTGATTCTTTAAAAAATACTTCTTTTCATAAAAAAAATGTAATAAAATTGAAGAAAATCGATAAAATAAAAAATTAGTTTGTAAAAATAGCAAAATATGTAATATAGTACTAAATATGTAAAAATATGTAATGAAAAAATTGGATATTGTATTAGGATAGGGACGACTCGCCAAGATTTCAATTTTGAGAACGGTAAGTAGAAAGACAAAAAACATGTAATTACATAAACATCCGGTCTCTGTTAATCACAGATTCCAATACATGGGCATTTTTGTTTTCTTCTTTACTCTTGAAAATTAGCACTTTTGATTCCTAGTGTCACTGGATGAGTTAAATTTTTCCACTTGTGTGTTCTCTTGACTTCTGTTACTTTTGTATTTACAATAATAACAAATTTATGATAGTATTTCTGCAACTTAGTTGTAAAGCATTTTAACTACAAAGCAATTAACAAGTCTAAGTCACAAGAATCATAACCTCAGAACCAATCAAAACCTACTTTTTGTTGTTTTGAAATTTATACACTGTTCATTAAAAATTCTTTTACAGTACTCTCAAATCTATAAATGAAAAGATTTTGAAGTCAGAAAAATTTTGTGTTAATTTTTTTGAATGTTGAAAGGAAAATGAAAAGTATGAACTTCCACAAAATACTTGCAGTAGATGACAGTTTTTTAATACAAAATGTACAGTAACAATTTCAAAATAACCATCAGCACAAATTTAGCCAGTAAAGGCTGAGGAATATATCACACATTCCTTTTTCTCTACAACAAAGAAATTGACAATTATCAAATTTCATTTGAAATTTAAATTCAGAACCAAAATAAAATAATTATGACAATGTTCTCTTCACAATTCCATCTTTTTATGCTAGAATACTGAACCTCCAATCCTCCATTTCTTCCTACATAGTAGAACCTTTCACAGTATTGCACACCACTGTATTTTAGAAGGATTCCAGTCAACATAACCAACTAAATTCAATTCATCGAGCGAATATGCTCTGTTTAACAAATAAGGTCACAAAGTGTTCCTCACTTTCCAAAATGCCGCATGGAATGATGCAAATTTTCTAGTCTTCCTCTCCCTCAGGTACATTTTCAATCAGATCCAGAACCTGAATCTTCATCTTCAGTGGTAGGTGGTGTGCTCTCTATAGGCTCATCAATTTCATCATCATCATCAGATTCCTTTTCTTTCTTCGCATCTTCAGTTTTCTGAAAAGAAAAATTGAATACAAATTAAAGATAGTAACATTTTTCTACACGTAGTCAAAAGATTTAACACAAAATCATAAGTCAGCACAATTCATAAAATAAATTTCAATTCATTTTTAAAATGTGTGTTTATCAGAAACTCCTACAATCCCATTCTGAAATAAAAGACATTCAAAATGTCTCTAGAACTACATCCATATTGTTCCTGTCTTTAAGTGCATTGAGTTTCACATTCATCTTAATTTCTGCTTAGCTATTCCGTAAGCTTGCACACAAGTTTTTCCACATCAAAAGGTTTTTTGGGTTGTCTAAATAGAATCACAAAAAAATTAGCACAAGAAAAAGATAACTCAAAATTATCAGTTTTTTTCATAAAGCTAATTTTTGGCATCAGTAATTTGTTGGCATTGCAGTGTGAAACCCAAAAAGTTCAATAGCTCACAAATGGTTTTTGGCTGTTCTCATTTTTATGTAAGTCACTTAAAATTCAAAAACCAAAATTATCACTTGTTTACATCTCAAGTAGTATTTGAAGATTGGTTATCATGTTTAACACCCGAGCCCTTCAAATGGGAAAAATATACAAATAGGGCTGAAAAAATTAATACACACATCACTGCATAAGATTATGTCTAGAACTTCTAATAGTTTAAATATTAGATTCCATATTACCAAAATGATACCAAATTAATTGTTTATTGCATCATTTCATTCCCAAATCTTTGTGTTCTTCCCAAATCCCGGTATGAAAGTGAACAAGGTAAATCATTTATAATTATAATAATAATAAAATTTATTTTAAAAAAGAAAAAAATAACACATTTATTTTGAATGGAGGCAGATATTTCTTCACACCATCATTGCTTCTCTTTCCAGCATAAGTTAGTACAATGCATCTTTCATCTAAAGCAGAACAACTTACAATTTTCTTAGCAGCGGGTTTCTTGGTGTCAGAGCCACTGTCTTCTGACCCACTCTTAGCCTCCTTCTTCACTGCTACCTTTGGAGCCTTCTTCTTTTCCTCTTCCTCGTTCTCACCCGAGCTCTCTTCAGAACCACTCTTTGCTTCTTTCTTGATGGCTGGTTTTGCTGGTGGTGGCTTTTTCTTTTTCTTCTTATCATCGTCACTGGAGCTATCATCATCACTGATGTATTCCTTGCTCTTGTATGCACCTGATTTCACAGGCGATGGTTTTGAAGGAGCTTTCTTCTTGGTCTCCTTCTTATCTTTCTTGCTATCTGCACTAGCTTTGAATGCAGCTGC
This sequence comes from Acheta domesticus, assembly GCA_031308135.1. Classification (NCBI taxonomy): domain Eukaryota; kingdom Metazoa; phylum Arthropoda; class Insecta; order Orthoptera; family Gryllidae; genus Acheta; species Acheta domesticus. The sequence continues at coordinate 191,732,862 of JAHLJT010009436.1, read as the reverse complement.
ACCCCCACTCTCATTATATTCTTTCATAGCTTTTGCATATTCTTCTTTTGCCTTTGCAACCTTGGCTTCCCAAATCTGAAAAAGATAATTAAATGAATGTTGAAAACAACCTATGTATCATATCAAATGAAATGTTATATTTTCCTTGTATTATAACAAATATATAGCTGAACCCCTTGAGCTAAAATTATTTCCATTACTCAATCCTGAAATACTTATGAAAATTAGACTCTAAATTTCTAGCTGTAAAGTTTGCCTCAAATCATGCATAAGTCATCATTTTCAAATATTAGAAAGCAGGAACTGGAACTGTGTCTTACAGATTTATCTTTAAGTTCCTTCCACATCTCACCACCTTTCTTTGCAATTTCAGTTATAGTTATTCCTGGATTTTCTGATTTAATTTGCTCTCTATGTTCATTTAGCCAAAGCATGAAAGCAGTGGGGGGACGCTTTGGTTTGTTTTCATCTCGCTCTTTTTTGGGTTCTCTCTTCTTCCTAGGTTTCTCGGACTGAAAAATCAAACAAGTTTCATTAATCCAAGAAAACAAAGACAGAAAAACTAACAATCACTCAAATGGAAGCAAAATAATGAAGTAAAGAAGAAAATATTTCAGTCATGATATTTGCATGTAATCTGGTGTGTTGTAACAAATGGAACTTGAAGGGCTAGAACAATGCATACATTTTGTATTATTGGTAATGGTCTTATTGTAATTGAGCCAACAATTTAAAAGTACTTTTTTTTTAATTTAAAAAGTTGTGTCATTTTGGAAAAAAATCTTTTCCAAAATTATTCCTTTTTTTATTTCCTTCACTCAAACTTACGGCATTTTGAAAAATTGTGCAAAACATTAAATAAAGATTTAATTTTGAAGAATAAATTTAAATTTTATAAAATCTGCATCTTCTACAATATAGATGTAGAAGGGGGTCGCAAAAATGTTTTACTTTTGCAATTTTCAAAAATTCAGAGAGTCAGCGTCAATCAGTCCTGCACCATTTTTGTAAGAATGTTTTCTCCAACACAAGCAAAAAATTGTAAATAAGAAACACATGCCAATTTTAGAAAAATGTCACTGGTGCTTGTGTATGTAATGCTTATAGATATAAAGTATCTCCAAAAATTAAAATATCAGTTTCAAATTCAAGAGGCCACAACCTCAACTAGATCAATCTGGGAATACCGCAATATTGTGAAGGTTTAGACAATCATGTTGTTCACAGATAGATAAAGAAATCAACAGCGACCAGGCAGCTGTGTGGTAAAGAAACACTTTTCAAGTATCAAGGAGCCCCAAAATGTGATTTCCACCAAAATCTTTATCTAATGGAGCTTTCGCACCATTGTATAACTTTCTTTACATATACAAGATAAGGAAAAAAATAATAGGCCACTGGGAATAAGTGTTATTTTGAATTATTAACAAGTATTCTAGCTAATAAAACATTCAAAATGTTCTAAGTCAATTTATATCAGAAATAGATAACACTTTTCTGAGAGAAAATTTACTAATGCCAAGTATCGTAAATATTAATGTTCAACTCAATATATCATTTCTCCATCATTTGATAAATCATCTCAAAATAAATTAAGATAGAAATTTAGAGGTAAATACCAGTGGCGTTGAGTGACTTGTACGTTTAGGGATGCTCAACAATAACACACAAAATGTCACCATCAACTCCATCTAACAGGCGTACGCAACACAAGGCAGATACACTGGAACTACTTCCACGATCTCGATTGCTCACAACGGCATAGGCACTTTCCCAGTCAGGACTGCCAATGTCTTGAAAGCAAATTATACAATAGCTCAGCTTTCTTGTGTGTGAAAGGCAATGAGACCACTTGTTAATTTATACATTGCAGACTAAAATAATATGTAATCTATTTAAGGAATAATTCAATTTCTTGGATATTAATTAAAAAATAGTGGACAGACAATATTTCTACAGTTTGTGACCATGACTAAGTGGGGACTCCCGAGTGAGAGATAAGTTACTGACCGCCTGAAGTGTGCTGCGTTCTGGTGCGCAAATGAGCAACTTGCAAGTTGCTAGTTTGCAAGCCTCTTTCCACAGAGGATGCTAGCATAAAGCATTCGGGATTCTCAGGGGTGAAGAAGGGAGAGGAGCTCGCGATCTGCACATGCGTTATTGCTCTTCGCAGATGCTGGAAGCATTTTAGCTCCCAAGCAATCACAGGCCAGCTTCAACAACCCGCCAAATTCAATTATAGGAAATCAATTTAAAATATAAAAAGACTTTTGCTCAATGGCCCACTTATAAGATTATCAATACAGTATTTAGGGTTCTTTATTAATATTATATTGTAGTGGCACCGAATTAATTACGGCTGCAAACACGAGAATTGCTCCACGAAGCACGACAGAGAGATCGGTGGCGGCGCCAGGATTCTGTCCAAGCCCCTGCTGACCCACCCCCCTTTAGACACGCACAGATGTTCGAGACGCCAGGGAGCTGCAAGTGCGCCCGAGCCTGACCCCCAGTACTTTTCCGCGGCACCCCTCGCCCACCTCCTCCCTTGAGATTCTCAGTTTCTTCCCCCGGCCATTAATTACTACCCCTGTTTGACAGACAATTGAAGTGAGAGGGAACGAGTGTAGGTTTCTCTCTCAATTCTCAGCTCGAAAACCTCCGATGATTGGACGAAATTATTTTGCGACGCACTAACCTTTCGCCAATAGCCGCCAGACTTAAGCAAAATTCTCGAAAGTTCTAGGACATTTTGGATGAATTTGGTGGGGGAAGGGAAGCTCGAAGGACACCGCGGACGCAGCGGCAAGAGAGAACGTAGGAGGCAGTCAGAGAGGCCGGTCGTGGTCACTACGGCGTTCGGAGCCAGAGAGATAATTTTTTTTTTCTTTGTTGAACTTGTGAGAAAGCTTAAATCCATCAGGGGAGAATTTGTGCGCGGCCTCTAAACAGCCGTAGATCCTGAATTCTGAGACGCCTCATTTATAATCAGAATTGCGCAGGGAAAGTGACTGACGCGTACTCGTGCCTGAGCGTATTCTAGTGAAGTAATCATATCACTTACGAACTTGCCGCGATCTTCAAAGTGCAGAGCAGTGGACTGAAGGTGTTGAGACCATTGTGTCAGGCAGACATTATCTGGTGATTAGTAGCTGTGAGTGAACGGCGCAGTGTATTTGATCGACACTCAAGAGTCCGGCACCCGCTACCTGCTTCGACCTGCTCGCTCTACCCCTCCAAGCGGTGCCCTGAGTGCGAGTGCCGAACCCGATGCCCTCCCCGCCAGCTGGCAGCCCAGGTCATTCAACCCGCTGGTTGGTTTTGTAAGTCGCTCCGCTAAGGCGGTACTACGCCCTTCAAAAGTGATAAACAGTTAAGAGAACAATTTCCATTACCTTTTGACCAGGTGGAGAAGCTAAGATTCCTGGCCGCGCTTGGCCATCAAGAAGGAATCAGCGTGCAAGTTTGTTAAATTTATTGTAATAGTTTCACTTTTCAATTTTTTGTGTGCATGTAATTTTGGAATTGGGGAAAAGGAGAGCATGTTCGCCGACATGAGTGGTATTATCATGACCTTCTTTTGCTTTTCTTTGCTGAATAAATGCCACTTGTTTTGTTAACATGATTACAAGTCTCTCATTTCTTACCGGCCACCGACTTCCACCATCATCATCATTTTAGGCACGCCCTTCTACCCACTGAGCAAACCGGTAGCCAAGTCTTCCGCGCCCAACTGGAGACGAGGTTGTCGCAATATGCGGGGATGCTCAGCATCTCAGCATCCCCTAACGCTACGCCACTGGTAAATACAACCTCCACTCATAATATTTCCATTTCACTTACTAAGCTTTACACCCAGACTAGTGAATTAGAGATATACTAACCACTGTTTTTGTCTTCTTGACAGGTTCTTTCTTTTCTTTTTTCTCTTTCTTCTTTTTCTCACCACCAGACTCATCCGAATCATCTGAATCTGTAGGCGTAGGATTGCTGTCATATCTGTGAGCACATTAAAGAAAGTTATTAAACAACCTTCAATTACTTCTGGGTAGGATAACAAAAAATATTCATCTCCACTGCCTTTCATATTTCCACAATAAGAATAAATTGTTGCAGCTAAATATACATTATTAACAAGAAAGTAATGACAGGTGAGCAGGAACCATAACAAAGGTAAAATTGTAATACAGAAGCAAAGAAAGAATTTTTCAGGATGTATGACAAAATTTTTTAAATAAAATTACCATATAATTCGCTTCCATATTTTTCTTGTAACACCATTCCCAGACATTGTATGTAAATCAGACCCCAGTTAACTAAAACCTCTCTCCCTGACCATCGACCTATAATAGGAATTTTCTTAATTTTCTCCTTTTAAGAAATCACTTTCAAGAAAAGTATAAGAATGGTGTTCAGGATTCTCAGTAGTTAAAATAAAAATTAGTGACGTAAACAGCATGCACACAGAATGCCCTGTGCCTGGACTGCAGTCAAGAAAACTGGGGGATATCATTTAACAGCATTCTATGGCCATGATATGGTACCACAGCCAAATAGTATAAAAGATAATAGTAGAAACTCCTCAAATATTTTGGTGACAGTCAAAGCAGTGCTCTCCAGCGGTTCGAGGTGTAAACTATATCGCAAGAATTTGTGTGTGCCAACTTACAAGGTGTGAAAGTCAAGTTTGTTCGTAGTTTTCTGAGATATAATTTGGTAGAAGAATATGTGTGTAGATATTGTTCTTTGATGCTCTGCCGCAAGTACTTTAATGTATAAATTAAAACTAACGATAATGAAAAATGACAGAACAAAACTTTGAAATCAAATAATGTTTAAAAAAAACTAGAGGTACTACTGCAGCACATGACCTAAAAATTACAATATACATACATTTGAAACTCCCAAAGCCTTGGGTTCATTCAGATTGATTAAGGAATATCAGTTTTGAAGAAACGTTTAGGCAAACGGATGTTTTGTACAGACGGACAGACAGACATTTGCCATCAACCGATTTTTCGGTATCAATGACCCTCAAAACATGGATTCTGGCTACACCATGTGTTAGAGGAATATTTTCTTCATTTAGAAACGGGATTTATCCACTTTTTCGTTACCATGGGCCGTCAATAAGAGTTTCTCTGCAGAACATATTATTTTTCTCCCATTCTTATAAAATGTATCTTTTTTCTCTGGCATTCTAGCCTTTGCCCTTCATGTTAACAAAAGTCATAATGATATTGATTACAGGTTTTTAGAAGTATCTGAAGATGAGCATTTTATGAGAAAATAATATTGATAAACATAGAGAAAAGAATAAAATATCTCCATTCTCTACCTTACAAAGTAATGTCAAAAAATGGTACACACGGTTGTATTCTATTGGCAGCATTTAGTCTGTCTTGTAGTGTACACCTCAGGCTGCCAAGGGCAGCACAATCACTTGTGGCTTGTGCCGCCCATGCTGATTTGCCCGAGTTTCCACTATTATCTTTTATACTATTTGCCACAGCTGCCTATACTTACTTATCCCCTAACATGTTAGTGTTGGGGTTGCCCTCAAAATTTGTGCCCAGTGCTCGTCCAGTTTGTTTTTTCTTATTGTGCAAAGAAGTGTGTGAAAGGAGGATTTTAGGGCTAAAAAGAAATAGAATGGTGTAGCATATTCAAGTGACATATTGAGTCTACCCAAGAAAATATAGGTTCCAGTTCTGATAGACAACTACTGGGAATACTATACAACTGAAAATGATTTGAATGTTTATTTTTAACCAAAAGAAAGAGACATGAAGATTTTTAAAATTCATTATTTTGTATGAATATATAGTAAAATTGCAAGGATTTTGTTAATAATGAAATGTTAATAGATCTCTAAAGAAACCAAACCAAGCCATGTCTAAAAATTGTATATTTCCTTTCCCAGCAAAAAATGTTCAAGTGTAATGCCTTTCACACATATTTTACACCGTTTTTTTCAAAATCAAGAGTCATGAATAGAAAAATAGGGCCACAAAGTAAAAATTGGAGGAGAACTAATGATTAAAGAAATCAATAAAAAATTGATTTCATTGATGGTGTTCTTTGATAACAAAGGATTTTCAACTTACTCTTCAGCAACATCGCTCTCCTGCTGATCTGGGTTGAAATCTTCATCAGTTGATTCCTCTGAATCTCCACCATCATCATCATCACGCTCCTGAGCTTCTGCTTTAACACGGGCCAAGTAGGCATCAGGCTCATCCTCCTGATCTGAGTCTCCAAAGTCCTCAGTGTATGAGAGTTTATCCTGTACGAACAATCGCATTAGTAGCAATTTGTGCAAGATGAATTAAATCTCTTGTTTTTTAATTAAATATATGGCCAAGGAGGTTAAGAATGGAAATACTGAATATTCACATATTGTTTAAATGTAAATTACATTTCCAAGTAACTTACATTCTTGCCTTTATTTTTAACTCGGAGCTTCTTAGCTGATATGAAGTCAAACAGCTTAGCGTATTCATCTTTCTCAATACTGCTGAATGTATGAACAACTCCAGATTTTGTTTCCACTTCAATATCAAAAGACCTACAAATTAAAAGCCTCTTATGAAGGAATCTAGAAATTAATGTATTTTTTCCACATTTATATTATATATTCATATTACCTGGTACCACCTCCACTTCGTGCAAAATTCACACTAGTTATTTCATCAAATCGCAGATGAACAGGTGGTTTGTGAATGTAAATAAAGCCTCGTTCCAGAGGATACAGATATCCAGCAGCAGCTTTATATGAGCAGCCTATAGCAGGTGTCCCACTGTGACTATGATAATGAAAGAAAAGTAATGATAAAACCATGAAACAAGAAATAATCTCTATACCGAATATTTCCAAAGAAAAAGACATGGAAGAAGTGCATCACAGTTCAGTGATTCATTACTAACAATATGATCCAAGGCTGAGAATTATTATAAATTATTATAAATTATATTTATTATTACTATAAATTAACAAGAACTTGGTCCAGATTTAATTTTTTACCAATTGGGAAGTATAATTTTCTTAACAAAGAACACAAAAGCTATTTATAACACTAATAATTAAAAAACAATGAAGCTCTGACTAATAAGACAAAACAAGATCTCTCTCCTTCTTTACGATATCCTTGGATAATTTGTTTGCAAATTAATGGCAAGTCTACTATGCTGTGGATTATTTTTTTATGCTGTGGGCTATAATTTTTATCATAAATATGAAACATTTTATATTTCAGTTAACTTATTTAAAGACCTACCAACTGAAAATTAAAACACATTGTAAATATTAACTACAGGTGCTATAAAATTACTTATTATCTCGCATTATTTTTAAATTTAGTGACTTTCGAAAATTTAGAGTCCATTGAAAATCAGCCCTGCGGCATTCTTATCAGCATATTTCACACTACCCCCCCCCCCAAAAAATTAAAGAAAAAAATTCAGAGCCACGTTCTCTACTGTTTCATGACTAATATTGTTTAAAAATTATTATAAATTGATTAAGTAGTCAATTCCTTCTCTAAAATATTTAAAACGCAATATTTTTATTTCTTTGCTTGGTTTTCACTGCATCTATTGATGACCACCACTGTTGAGCATTTAGCAGGAAATCCAAGTTCAATTCCCCACATGATCAGTCAATTATTTGAACACTCAAAATATTATTTATAAAAATTACATCATGCTTAGTATCTATGGGGGTTGCAATGATAGTTGGCATTTCCAAAATAGGAAACATATTCCCAAGTACTTACAACTGTGGCCATGAGATGAAACATGCAAGACTTGAATAGCCTGACGAAGTGAATAGTCTGTTCATCTATAGATACCTGATCTGTTTATTCTTTGATTATATTACACTAACTTCATAATTATACTTTACTGAAGCCATCAATTGGCCCGTCGTAGTAGACAATTTTTTTTTTACCTTACAAGAGTGTTTACACTAAGTAGAAGAACAGTAATATCACTAGCAAAAACGCATAAATTTTACTTCTATGATTTACTTTCAGTTTTAAACATACAAACCAGATCAGCAACTAGCCCAGCACCAGCAGAGGAAAACAATCAGTATTACAGAAACTCAGGACAAGTAATATACACACAAAACAAAATAAGTTTACATCACATCTGGTGATCTTTGTCTATCTATTGTTAAGTTTTCATCTTTCCTGAATGCAAGGCAATTTGTATATCAGTTCTTCAAAGGTACACATTGTGAAAGAAAAAATTGTTCACTTGGAAAACATTGTACAAATCTTGCAGAGTGTAACAAAAATGAAACAATACTCACCCCACAAAATTGCCAGGCGTAGTGATTTTTCTATTCACAATTGCTTTCATAACCCTGCCAAGAATTTCATATGTAGGTCCAGTCATTGTCTTACTTAACTTTCCTTCATATTTCTCTTGGATTTCTTCTCTGAAATCATTTCACGAAAATACAAAATAATACAACACAAACGAAATAGAGGAAACTCACTCTAAATTACACTTATAAGCAACACAAAACTAGAATTACCAAAAAAAAGTTTCACAATGCTTATGACTTTCTCATTAACATTATTACTCTTTGAAGAGAGATGCAACTAAAAATATAAAATTATGAGTCTACTGACACTCTCCAGTATATTAATAAAATATCTCATTTAGATAAGACACTAGACATAGTGTTCTGCAAAATAAATTAAAACCATTAATAAATAAGAAGACATGACAAATTAGAAATATAATTTCATGGTTAAAGTAGGTAACGTCCTTGGAGGAGCATGGTAGGGGGGAGAAGGGGCAGGGGGCATGGGGCAGAAGGGGGGGCAGGAGGTCTCCTTAAGCCTTACCTCAAATTACACTACACGCTCTGATAAAAATGAATAAAAATTACAGATAGGTGATTTTCATGGCACACTCTTCATAAGCTTTGTCCCCACTACATTGTAATGCCAAATTACTTTCGAAGGTAAGTTTTCTCACTTCATTTGCCTGATCCAAGTCATGGAAAGGCTTGGGCCTCCGGCCCTCATGTTCACAATAAACAACCTTCAGTCAATCCACTGTGTAATTACCAATTCACTTTTATAAGAAAGCCTCCAGAATTAAAATCTCGCAGTTGCAAACACAAACACATTGAGAAGAAAGAACACAACAATCTTTGTTTATCACACCACATCACGATTGTAGTACTATATTATAATGGAGCTTCAACTAGATACTAGGATAAAATTCCCTCCCGTAACTTATCATGTCACGTTCATGACCAACTATAGACCCCTTGCAATCTGGCAATTTTACCAGATGAGATGACTTAAGGCAACAACTGTGTGCTTAACCAGGAGGTCCTAAGGTTCCAGCCCTGACAGTGGCAGATTTTAAAGAATCACTTACTGTTTAAGAAGTACTTTATTTCTTAAGAAGGACTGTTTATTTGTAATTATGGGGATTTAAAATACTCACTCTGAGAGAGGAAGTTCCACAGTTACTTCATTTTCTTGCCCAAACTGGAACACCAAATAATGATATCGGGTCTGGCCTTGCTTAATTGGAGGATCCAAACTCACCTGCACAGAGGTAAAACTAGTAAAATATTTTTTCACTATCAGCAGATGATTTTTACACATTAATCATTCTCAGCAATTAAAAAGCTTAGCTTTATTGGATTAGATATTCTTAAAATGAAAACTCCTCTGCACCCTCAAGACTAGTATTTGAAATGGCACAGGAATCCCCCAAGTAACTCTTCAGACCAACCACAACTGCATACAAATTACAAGCCAGAAAACTTACAAGCTTCTAGCTTGCAACTACAAGCTTGGAAATGCTAGCAAAATACACATGTCGGTCATCAATCATTATAAGTTTAATACAACAGTAATGGTTAAAAATACACAAACTCTACTTACCACAAAAAACATTTGCCTCTGGTCTTTGTGGGGCAATATAAACAGTCGAATGACAGTCGACATGGGAATTTTATAGTCAAAAGTTTTACCATGCAATTGAAAGAAAGACTGAAAAATTTTGATGTCGTATCTGCCTCTGAAATAAAATGAGACACTCCACTACATTAAATGACATTGAATGGTGTACATAAGTATAATTTTTAAAAAATGTAAGCATAAAAAACCTTGGGGTCAGGCACTGAATTTCCTTGAAAGTTGTAATTGCATCACCAGATAAATTGATGACACTTGCTTGTTTCATTACCTGCAAATAAAATTGAAGTCACTAGCTAAATATCTTAAAGTAATAAAATCAAAAATTCCTTTGGCAGGAGAAACTTGTAAAAATGAACAAATATTTTTAAAATTTGAAAGATCTAATGAAAGCTCACTTGTTGGTGGAAGGCATCGACAGGATCTACATCTCCTGCTAATTCAGAGGCAGGAATATGAAATCTCATTTCCATTAGACCTACAGAAGCGTCATCATTCTGAAAATCATAAAGCACATACATTCACTATTCACTTTTGCTCATTTTCTTGTGAAAATAAATATGAAACTTACTTGATGAAACTCCAAAGTAACTTCGTTTTTTCCTGTAGTACACTGAGACACATAATTCAAAGGTATTTCAAAGCCAGTGTGACTGCCAACATCAAAACTGAGAACAGAACCTTCAAATTTGGCAGTTCCCCAATTCCATCCTTTCAGACTTTGCTCTTTTTCTGCAATATCCTTCTTATAATTACTTGCAAAAAACTTCGCAATTTTTTCCTGTTCCTGTCCATAAAAAAAAAGGTTTCAGAAATTGAACATTATAAAAAATTAAAAACTTCCCACAAGTTTGAATTACTTACAGAGTCTTTAATGCCTCCAAATCTATGCATGCTGCCATTTTTTAGGAATATTCTCAGGCCCCAGCTTCCTATTAAGCGTTGCCAATTCACTACATCAATGTCAGGTGAAGAAAGTTGCTCCACTTTGCCTGTTTTGTTATTCTTAAATATGATGTGCTGGTCTGTTAATTTTAACCGGCCAGGGCACTACAAAATCAAGTAAACAATAAAAAACCAACTATTAATCCTTTCTAATCATTCCCATTACTTTAATAAAAGAAAAGTTACACATAATTAAACATAGCTTTACAAAACATAACACAAAAAATATTTGTTGCAATTGAAACTGACGAGAGAAACTGACACCATAATGAAAATTTGTATTTTGAACCTTACTGAACTGTTTCTCCTTATAGTTGAATACATGAATAAACTACCAGAATATTACATGAAAATTGCTGAAATTTTAGAAAATATACATTGCCACTTGATGAACTGAAGAGTAATCACATGCCCCATTCCTTAATTTGCAGACATCTCTCTTCACAAGTCAGTTTCTCCAAGAATACAGAATTTTGATCAAAAATTTACATGATTCTCTCGAATAATTATTTTAAAAAATTTAGTACCAGTTAGTACCAACAGATTTCTTTAAAAAAAAAATCACTTTAAAGAGAACAACGTACACCTTATATTTTTTGTTATTTTTTTTAAACATTTCTGGCAATTTTAGAAGAAAAAAATTATTTCCACACCATTAAAATTCAAGAAATTTGCTTTCAATACAATTTCCACCACCATGTTTTTATTTTTAACGAAGATCTAATTTCTGAAATTCTTTCCCAATTATAAAAATATTAGAGTTGCAAAATAATTACATACACTTTATAATAAAGCAAAACATCACCTTGGTGACTTTTAGAAAATTTAAGAATAACTTCCCCCCTTTTTTTTCTCTTAAAGAGACAAAGAAGAAAGAGGGGTTCTCAAATTACTTTCATTACTATGGTAATGAAAATGCTTATTTTTAAGCCTTCCTTTAGTTCCTCCCATTTATATTCTCAGCACACTTCAACAAACATTAGAATCGCCAACTATACTTTTGTTTAAAATGGAATAAAGTCAGCCACACTCATTGGAAGTATGGGCTTATTTAGTATCCTTAAGCACAGCCACTCTTATTTTCCTTCCATCAAAGGATACTTTCCACATTCTATTGTAGAAAACATTTCTATTACCTGAAGGCAAGAAACTAATACAATTTGGACAGAGATTAATTAAGTATAACACTTAAATGATAGTAAACAATAAAGTTGTTATACTGCAGCATATCCCTAGGAATTGACTTCGTAAACATTCATATCTCCAGTTAATCAAAATTATATTATTTAACATTTGTTATGCTGTAAGATTTTTTTCAAAAATAAGTCATTACATTTGTCTTAGAACACATATTTTTCCACATAAAAAAAAGGTTGTGTAATTCAATTTTATCTCTTGAACTAATAGTAGTAAGACTTTTAATGTATTAACTGCACAATTTTTATTGCTTATCACCTGTACTGTTCGGTTCAGCACAGCACATTTATTTATACTTATTTACTTTAGCATGAAAATTCTCAAACAAGCCATACTCACTAGAACTAAGCTGAGCATAATGGAAAAGTGACAATGTTTACCCACCAGGTTTTCATTACCATAAAATCATTAAATAGTTAGCCAACTAAATACAATTTCCAGCATTTGTTGAATATCAAAATCACTCGCATTACTATCTGGCTACTGTCAAAACTTTTTCTTAAGTGTGTTCTTTTGAAGCATTCTTAATGCTAAGTTAATGATTACATCAACTTTGTTCTCAAGTATTTCTCCCGCCGGCATATGAAATCCACTATCGACCATGATCCAATTCCATTCACTTCCATTCATCCTCGTATTCAAAAATACTTCGTAATTAAAATATACCACTAACATGCACGTGAATACATGGATAACTTTCGCAAAATTACAATATTCTCTACATGTGAGGTTAATTTTAAATGAATAAAACATTTTTCTTTTACCATTGCCCCTTTTATTTCCGCACATATATCTGAAAACTCAAGAAAATCCATTTTGTCTCAGATGAATTCCAAAGCTGAAAAATAACTTCAATTAAAATCGAAGTACAAACGAAATCCCGCTAAAAATGCTTTCAAGCAGTACTTCACACTTCACAATTGCACTGCACTTGCATTACACTTCCAACTTCTTCACGACCCGTCCAGAGAGCGTTGGATGCTGTTCTCTATTATGTTTCTCTTTGCTTCATAGAAAAACAGGGCCAAGGACATTGCAATGTATTACATTACAACCCCCTTGAACAGAACAAGATAAGACACAATCTAATAATATTACAATATAATATTGGACTCTGATAAACTCCGGCTCCATCAAGATTCTATAGTCCGATTTTTCTTTCTCTGCCTCTCGAGCCCCTATGGCCACGATGGAATATCACAAGTCATTCCGCGTCTTTCATGATCCTGCCGCTAGGAGTGGCATGATCGCTAGCGCTGCTTGATACGGTCGCGATCATGCGATACCTAGCGGCGTGACTGAGAAAGCCGCGAAATTCCGTGATATATTCCATTGCGAAGATGGACCTTGAGAGGCAGAGTTAGAAGAACCGCATATAGTTCTAGAATATCCAAAAATCAACAGCTCTCAAGGCCTGGATAAAGCCCTCTGTATCAAGCAAGAGAACCAGAGTATGGAAACAAGAGAGGGGCTCATTGGGCCAGAAAGGTATGATTCGTGACATCATTAACTAGAAGTTCACGTAACTCCCGGCGCACCAACCACAATCGCTAATAAAGGCAATTGCAAATGCAGACCAAATCCAGTAACACCCGCTGTTTTCAAAATTAGTTCTTAGAGCAATCCACATCTACTAAAATAATTTTTGTTATTGGCCTCGTTAAAACGAGGCAAGGAATACAAAACCAATTTTAAAAATTATTGGGACACTTTATATACTTTACTTAGAACTACTACTTATTACTACTTATTTCTTTACACTAGAAAATACATTACACAACATTATAGTATAATTGAAAAAAGGATATATTTGAAATCCTACCTACCAAACAATAATTTACATTATAATACCAAGAACCTAGTGCAATGGGATCTTTCAATACGTGATGGGAGAACTTTTTTTCCAAACACAAGTTGGAACCTTGTGACAGAAGTTACTTCCTGCAAAAATAATATTTTAACAATTTGTACTGATATTCTGTCCTTAATCCAAAATAAAATGTGCAGAAATATAGATCATCTGATTTCAATTTGTTCATATTCCTTTAGGTGGCAAAAACATTATGACACTGCAAAATACATCTTTTTGGGAGCAAAAGCTGCATATTTTAAAGATTTCTGCTCATATTTCACATTTTTGTGACATATTGGCAGGTATGTTTTAAGACTAAAAACTTGCATAAAGTTGCCAGCTCTAGTGATAACTTATCAAAAGCTTCAAAATTGTTTGGCAACATATTGTCATATACTGACGTGTATACATTGCATGAGTAAATAAATATTCAGGAACTGGATCACATTAGGTGCTAAGGAATGGAGAGACAGGTGCTAAAGGTGTGCTAGTGGTGACAGTAGTAGTGAGACAGTTGTAGTGGTGGTGTCGAGTTATTCGCCCGAGGCGGATGGCCGGTGAACTGTGAGTTCTGTTCACGTCTGGAGCGCGAGAATATTCAGTAGCCGATGTGTGGTGAGATAACCAGTGATGTGATGCAGTTTCGAAAGAGAGTTAACTCTGCCAGTGATTTGAAACTGATGGAGCTGTGAGTAGCGGGCGATGTTTTTCCGCCTTCTTACGAACGTCACCGGGATGGATGCTGCGAGAGAAGCTGCCAGTGGAGATAATTATCGTCACGGCAAATCGATAACAGAAACCTGAGACATTTTCATATAAAGGCGGCCACAACAAGGCTCTCATCAATCCAAGCAGAGACTAGCAGAGGACCAATCAACGTGCGCGGGGTGTGGTGGAGATCACGCTCGCAGTCAATGCCGGGTTTTTGATGCTGAATGTCGGAAATGTAAAAAATGGCCACATTGCCACAGTGTGCCGATACAAGCCGCAACAGCGGAGGATTAATCAGGTAACTGAAGAGACCGAAGAAGAACTACCAGCCAACTGTAGTGACACCATATATCTCATTAAGATTGAAATCATTGGAAAGATTCAGACTCTAGGTCGCCAATTGATCGACGTCAATATAGAGGGAACCACCGTCAAGATGGAACTCAACACTGGTGCCCCCTGTTCGATCATAAACAAATCCAAGTTGAGTTTGATTAAACCAAATTGTTCGCCTCTAGCCAGTTATACCGACCACCGCATCGGTAAGACGTCAGTCACCGCCACCATCGGGACCACATCCAGGAACCTTAACCTCTATGTCGTTGACGCTGAGTTTGAGACGCTTCTAGGTAGACAGTGAATTTCTGAGTTTGTGCGAGAAATAAATTTTGAACGCCTCTTTGCTAAACCAGAATCGATCCACGACCTCTCTACCGAGCCGTCTCTATCGCAGGAGCAGTAAAATGAACTCGACGCCACCATCAACCGTTTCCAGGATGATTTCAGCGATCTTCCCGGAAAGTTATCGGACCCACAAGCAAAGATGCACTTGAAGCCGGACGCCACACCCATCTTTGCTTGAGTTCGAGACGTCCCCATGGTTCTGCGTGATGCCTACGCTAAAGAAATCGACGCCAACATCGCACCCAGTTTCTACAAGAGAGTAGAATATTCGGAATGGGCATCTACAACGCATGTAGTTGCCAAGAAGAAAGGCAAATTGAGAATCACGGAGAATTACAAACCCATCTTCAATCCACGAATTATCATCGATGAACATCCAACCCCAAGGGTATAAAACTCGTTCAACCAGATCCGAGGCGCCACCCTCTTTTGCCACCTAGATGTCACTGACGCATACACCCACCTGAAAGTTGACAACGAAGTCAATCACGTGCACTCTCAGCACTCGAACTCATGGTTTGATCCGTTCAACTCGTGCTGTCTATGGTGCAACTAATATTCCTGCCATCTGGCAGCGGCGAATAGACACCGCCATCCAAGGTCTCGAAAATCTTGTAAGTTTTTTCGATAACATTATTGTTTTTTTAGACAATTTTTGAAAAACTCATTGAGGCCCTCAATGCAACCTTGGAACGTTTTCTCCAACATGGTCTCAAACTGAACCGAGCCAAGTGCAAATTCGCAGATCCTGTCCCGGGAGCCCTTGGCCACAAGATCGATGCAAGAGGCATCCATAAATCGGATATGCACATCCGAGATGCGCCGAAACCAACGACTTCGGAGGAACTGCGGCTGTTTTGGGGGAAAGCAACATATAATAGCGCATTTATCCCTGATTTGTGAACCAGAGATCGACCACTTTGAGACAAGATGCTGAATGATCCTAGTGTGAACTCCAACGGACGACAACATATAAGGATCTCATGCAGTATTACCCGGCACTGCCACTCTTATTGGCAACCGACGCCAGCAAAACTGAACTGAGCGCAATACTGTCACACCCACTCAGCAATGGTCAAGGACGCCCAATGGCTTATGCCAGTCGAACAATGTCAGCAACTGAACAGAGGTACCCTCAGATTGACAAAGAAGCATTTGCAATTGTGTGGACAGCACAAATGTTCTTTAAATATCTGCACGTCCGCCACTTAACACTGATCACCGACCATAAACCCCTTCACCCAGAAAAGGCTTTACCAGTGCTGTGCATCAGTCGCATGGCCAATTACGCGGACTACTTGGCGCACTTTGACTACGATGTTCTTTTCAAGAAGTCAAAAGCAACGCAAATGCCGACTATTACAGCTCTCGAGCACCTCTTCCGTCCGCATCCATGCCATCAGGAAATAAATTTCGCTTCAGAGGGAAAAGGCGGAGGATTCCGACGATTTCGATTTTTTAGAGTTCAGTAGACACAGCAACTACCTATTAGGTCGGAAGCCATCGCACGTGAGATCAGAAAAGACCTTTATCTCGGCAGGATCGTCACATTCTTGGAATCAGGCTAAGATCTTGCCCGTCACGACTTCAAGGTTCCAGAAGTGAAATACACTCTCGCTGCTAATTGTTTGATGTTAGAGCACACAGTCGTGGTTCCACCAGCTCTACGAAAAGCCGTTCTCAAAGATCTGCATACAGCCCACTTAGGTAGGGGAAGGTCGTGTGATATCGGACAGCGGGTGGTGTCGGATAATATTAGTTTTGGATACCGGGCATTGGTGGTAGCACGTGTCACAGTGTCGGTATGTTCCTGGAAACAAATTAGCTTTGCAAACGCCATATTAGGTGAGTACATCAGTTTGGTTTCTGCGACATGCATTACGTTTTTTACGCTCATCAGTGTACGAAGATAACTTTGGAGCTGTAAAACGTCTCCTAGGCTAAGTTTAAATACATTCTAGTGTGACTAGTATGTTTACTTAGGTGTATTGTTACGTTACAGTACAAGGTTGTTTCTACAATTTATATCTGTGTAGTATTCTTCTGAAGTATGAGGATCGTTCGGGTGGTATCGTACAAAGTAGAATCGGATGGTACCGACCAGTTACTTCTTCGCCTTCTCTTCACTTTTGCATATTTCTTGTTTGTAAGTTGTTAGGAGGTAATATTCGAATACTAATGAGGATTTTGTCCGTGTTCCAGGAAACTATAGGCAAAATTCGCGGGAAATGGAAGTAATATGAAGATAGCCATTATTAAGGTCTTTTGAAAAGAAAAACCCTTCAAAAATGATAGTTGTGAAGCTATAAATTGAACATAATAGTTTAGTTTTTGTTTTTTAATTCAAGAACTGTTCTTTTCCCATGTAACCAAATACTCATTTTTTCTTTGCATTAAGCAATAAAATATTTGTCTCAATAGTGAGCGTATCTTTGGTGAACTGCTGTAAAAATCTCCATTACAATTATTTTTACTAATATCTATTTAGTTGTCCGATACCACCCTCCACGTTTCAGATATGTAAATTGTCAACGATTTTTATTATCCCCAAATAATCATATTATTTTACTTTTTAAACAAACAGCTTTGATAGAGTGTGTGAGTAAGAGATGGAAGTTTCATATTCTGTATTTTACAAATAATTTTAATGAACCTTAATTAAGAAATCATATTTAAAGCTAAGGTGACCGATACCACCCGACCTTCCCCTACAGTAAAAATGAAAGGAATGGAGCGTTACTTTGTGTTTTGGCCAGGCATCAACCCAGACATTGAAAACCTCACAAAATCTTGCACTACATGTGCATCTCACGCACACGCACCTCCGAAGTTTCGTGACCATCATTGGGAGTATGTAAAGGTACCCTGGGAACGAATACACATCGACTACGCCGGTCTTGCCGACACCATGCTGTTAATTTTTATTGATGCCTAGAGCAAATGGCTCGAAGTTAAGCCCACGACTTCAACAACTGCGGCCGCACAAATTGCCTTGATGGATGATCTATTTATGGCCTATGGAAGTCCTGTCACTATCGTCTCAGACAACGGCAGGCAGTTCGTTTCCAAAGAATTCAAAGAATTTCTGAAGAGCAGTGGTGTGAAGTATCACAAACTAAGAGCACTGCATCACCCATCAACTAATGGCCAAGATAAACGTTATGTCTAAACTGTGAAGAACACACTTTATGCGATGAAGATCACCAAGGGATCCCTGCGAACCAATCTGAATGAGTTCCTTCGCCAATTCCGCAAAGCTCCACATTCCACCACTGGTCAGTCTCCAGCTCAACTGCTCTTGGAACGAGAACTTCGTACACGACTCGATCTGGAGAGGTCGGACAATGTTCACATCAGGGTCAGCGAAAAACAACGGTCTGAAATGGACTCGACATTCCACACACTGGAAGTAGGACAACAGGTCTACTTCTTGTCCGGCAATCCTAACCTGGATAAATGATTCCAGGCACTGTCATTAATCGCCTGAGAGATCTCCCTTGTGACCGTTCGTGTAGGTCGGCCGTGGGGAAATTTCGTGGGTAATTTGGCTCTTGTTGAAATTTTGAAAAAAAAACACAAAGTTGAAAGCCACAAACATTAATATAATTGAATCTCAAAAAAAAAAGAAACACAAATTGCAAAATTACCTAACATGCACAGATAAACAAATGAACAAAGAAAAATACAACACTGAACAGCGTAAAAAAAACTTTTTGAGGAAAAATCAACTGCAGAAACTATGAATTTCAAAGTTGACAACAAACTAGCATCACAGCAACATCTTCTGTGACAAAAATAAATTGAAATCCAACAAATTGAATCAAAGATATCTCTGGGGAGATGAGTACACATAATAGTACATCAGAGGGTAGAGCACAGGCATTTCGGATGACAAAATACCTCAGCACTTTCTGTTTACAAAAGTTGCAATTAACCCTTCCTCAACATACACTGCATTAGCATACATAGTAGTTTCTTGCAAAACAATTCACTTCAATTACAAAGACATATGTTGTGTACAATTAAAATGAATAAACATAGTTTTGAAAACACAGAATATTCAAAAGAAATTGCAAAAAAAACTAAACATGTGTGTTTACACCATAAATGTGAAACATTTATTACAACCTACACCTTTGGTTGAAATTAAAAATATGTTGTATTTTTACTCACAAGCATCCAAATTTCAATAAATATTTCAAGATATTTAAGTTCACTTAAATTCAACAGTTCATTGCAAATATACTTTTATAACCTTTTAATTGTTCATAAATAACCCAAATTGTTTCTAACTTGATTTGGATTTTACACTATCATCAAAATGTTCTTTTTGATTTAAAGACAGAAACTGCACTTGTAGTGTATTAACATGACAAGATTCTATCATAAATAAGTGATGTTCTCCCCTTAGAAAGACACACTACTTCAAATATCTTTTGAAAATAGTCCACAATTGCTGTGTACAGCATTTAAAAGCTGGCGCGCGCGCGCAGCTGTACGCCGCGCGCCACCGAGCTCACCGACCCGGAACGCTAGTCAGCGAGCGACCGCGGCGGGCGGGCTATTAAGCGGCCCGGACCCCGCCCCGGAGAGGCAGAGGCAGGAGAGCTAGCTTGGAGTACGGGTCTACAACGAGGTGTACGGCATTCGGGTGGAGGAGATACTGGCGGCAACAACTTTGGTTCTCGGCTACGGACTACTCTTCTGGATTATCGGCGACCACGGACATTTCGGCACCTCTACTGGCAATCGGCGACCCGGCTACGATTTTTGGGTCTTCTCTCCTGGATATTCGGCGGCAAGTGTACTCGGATACACCCATACTGTAACTAGTTTGTTATAAAGAAACTGGTTTGTTTTGAAGCTCTCTTCTTTGCTTGGATGCTACAAAACTGGCGACGAGGAAAAAGTGACAAAAGGGTTTCGGCAAAAAATGTCTACGGAAATGGAAATTGTGCAAGTGCTAAGGAAATGATAAAGAAGCAGGAGGAATTTGGTAACAAATGGAGGAACAGCATCGGCAGTTTATGGAAGAAGCGGAGCGGCAGTATAAAGAACGGCGGCAGCAGCAGATTGCAGCATGGGAAAGTTGCAGCATGTCATGGTTGGACGACACGCCGCAGCAGGCGTGTGCGCGGCAGTCGCACGGTGGTGCGGTGCGGCAGATAGATCACGAGACCGTTGTAGCAGGAGCTGCAACCCCGAGTCGCTGGATTGGCGACACTACCTGACACTGGCGGCCGTTGGGACGACGGCACAGAGCGGCGCGGCATTGGGCCGCGTCGGCGGCGAGACGCCATCGCGGAGCGTGTGGACGAGGCCATGGGCGCGATAGCAGCGGCAGCCAGCGAGGGTCGACAGGTTGGAAGTGGCCGCTTCCAGCGGCGCAGCGAAGCCGGGAGACTCCGGGCGGCGCAGCGGTCGGCGGATACGGCGCTGGCGGTAGGCGTGGCAGACGGGGAAAGGACACGTTTTCGGCACAAGATAAGGTGGCTGTGAGTTACTACGACAGGGATGCCTCAGAGAGGGTAAACGCGCTCGGCGACAGTGAAGTGCACATCAGGTGACGAGGTAGGAACTTGAGTAATAATGGGCAGTGAAGAGAACAAGCCTCGTAGGAAATGCGGTAATTGGGAGCGTGATTGTGTAGTAAAAAGCCGTAGCTTCAAAGTGAATTATAGAAAGATGCAGGTAGGAATGGAAATTTTTCAGGACATGTTCATGAGACTTGAACAGGAATATTCGTTATCGGGTGAGAATGAATTGTGTAGAAAAATTTATTGCGAATTTAGAAGAGGCAAACAGCGGTAGAACCGGTCGGTATAGTGAAGGAACTCAAATCGCAAGTGATAAAGCCACAAATTCGGAAATTCTGAGTATTTCGATAAGCGAACTGGCAGTGTTGAAACAAAGTTATTGTGAAACTGAAATCAGGAGACCGCGAATGTTAATAATGATCGGGTTGCTAGTGAGGAACTGTTGATAGCAGGGTTAAAGTTAGAAAAAAATCAGAGTAGTAGCAAAATAATTAGTGATTCGGAGGCCTCAGAGAATAGCGAGATGGCAACAGGTATTGAGTGTAGTAAACAAGAGCGCGAGTTGCAGTGCAGTAAAGAGCAGAAGAAAAATGATAAAGTTGAGTGGGGCGCGCAAATAAATGAAAGCGGTAGCTTTGGTAAAGATTCTGGGTTAGTTAGTGAAAACTCAGTGGATAATAGTTATAACAAAGGGGTTGCAACGAAAGAAAGTGTTGGGGATATTGTAATTGGTTGGGATGACATTATGAGAACATTCTTGCAACGGAGAAAAAATGACAGTGTTGTAACGGGCTATGTGAAATATACAGAACAAAATAGGGAACAAGTAAACAGTAGTAAGATATGGAGAGTGCCAGTGCAATGTTTAGTTATAGCAGGTGTTAGAACAATTATTAGAAGGAAGGCAATACGCATAAGACGTGGCAAAATGGAAAAGGGAAATGTACAAAGCGATGGTGAAAGCAAGTGCAACATTATTGGTGACAATCGATACGAGGCAAAACGTCACGCAGTGCAGCGAAGAGGCAGACGCCGGCAAGGTGGTAGTGGCAAAACCGCCGGGGGCAGGTTTGAGTGCAAACTGGTAGAATGGCATTGGGAGTTAAAACGTAGGAAGTGCGCTCGGGTGATTGTGATAAGCTTAGGCAGAGATTCAGTGGTGTTAAAGCAGGGAGTAACTGTGCAAGTGACTAACATATGTAATGCTGGTAAAGGCATACGGTCGGTGGAAGAACTAAATTTAAGGCTAAAGTTGTTAAAGACATTAGTGACTTGGATATTTTTGTGGGAATTAATCAGCTATTTCGAAATAGGACATGTTTGTTTTAAGGGAGTCCAGTATTTTTTTGTGGTATGTTTGTGTAAATATTAACATTAAGGGCCAAAGGTGGCAAGGCACATAAATATTTCGAGATTTATTTGGTTTTTGAAATTTTTTGGAATGACTCCCTGTTAAGGTTAAGGATCGCCTATGTGGAAGGTTAGCAACAATTTTAGGTCAAGAATGACGTACAGTTTGCAGATGTTCGTTAATTTAAGTTGTAAAGTCGAGGATAAGGTTCCTTATAGTAAAAATGTTATTGGTGTATTATAGGTCAACTGTTGTTTCAGCGGGAAAAGTTAGTGTTTTGTGCCTGATGCTATGTTCTGAGATTTTGGGTTTAGTTATTTACAGTTGACACGGCAGCCAGCAAGGATAGCGCCGAATGGGCGATGGAACGCCATTCGTCGCATTTGGTGGGGGAGGTGTGCTGTGTACAGCATTTAAAGCTGGCGCGCGCGCGCAGCTGTACGCCGCGCGCCACCGAGCTCACCGACCCGGAACGCTAGTCAGCGAGCGACCGCGGCGGGCGGGCTATTAAGCGGCCCGGACCCCGCCCCGGAGAGGCAGAGGCAGGAGAGCTAGCTTGGAGTACGGGTCTACAACGAGGTGTACGGCATTCGGGTGGAGGAGATACTGGCGGCAACAACTTTGGTTCTCGGCTACGGACTACTCTTCTGGATTATCGGCGACCACGGACATTTCGGCACCTCTACTGGCAATCGGCGACCCGGCTACGATTTTTGGTCTTCTCTCCTGGATATTCGGCGGCAAGTGTACTCGGATACACCCATACTGTAACTAGTTTGTTAATAAAGAAACTGGTTTGTTTTGAAGCTCTCTACTTTGCTTGGATGCTACAACAATGATTATGGAAATACCAATGGTCGGGTATATCATACATTATGCAAGAGTGTTAATGGCCAAAAAAAATATTAAACAATCTGACAGTGAACTACAGGAACAACACTTCAACCTGCATTCTACAGTCAATTGCTTCCAAATTCTCATTACTTTTTATAGTATCACATATAAAATTGTTTTGTCTTTAACACCGACCTTATTTCGATGACCGTGGCGTTCGCCACCAGCGCACAACTCACAGCGAACTAATGCGGCTGCCGACGCTCTGTCTTGGGCCTAAGCACGGGTTCTCTCTGCAACCACGTCTTACTCCAAGACCAGATGCCTTCGTCGAACGCGCATCTGCGGTGTGAATTTAGCCACCACTGGGCCAAACCTCTTTCTCGCTAACTGGAGCTCGCGGCCCCACACCATCAGCTTCCAAATTCACGCTGCTACCTCACGCTGCCGCTTCTCGAAACATTCTGCGCACTTTCCAGACACCGCCGTTACAACCCCTTCTTTTCCGCGTAGGGGAGGGAACAACTGTCTTCCCCCCGCCACCCCTCCAGCGACCGCTGATAAGGCGACGGGTTACGTAATCGCGCGGCGACGCACGCAGACGAGGTCTTTCTTATCGCCAAATAGTGACTGAGCAATCTCAGGATCGCTACACCCTTACTCTATACAAGTTTGCAGATAGAAAGATAAAAAGGCATATCGACCAAATTAGATATTTCCGGATAATAAACCGCCAAGCAAACCCGAGGCAGAACCTGTACAAATTGATAATAGGAACCATAAAGACGACTTCGCTATCATGAGACCACAGAACCTCGAGCGATACCAGTCACACCAGCCTCACCAGCGGTACCAGCCACACAGTAACGTCATCGATACCAGCAACTCCCTTAGCCTCGAGACAGCTGAGGTCACTAGCACCACGCGTAATGTAGACTCCTCAGAACCCACGTAGATCATCTCGCATCAGAGCCCCACCATCAAGATTCTCACCCAGTTAATTGCACACCGGCACATAATCACACAATCAGTAAAAGAGGGAGGAAATGAGGTATATGCATCCAAAATTTACCAACATTAATTTGTTAGCGATTTAACGCTCAGTAGTTGGTAATATAGCACATTAAACTCAGCCTAACATCCTCCCACTTCTACTGTCGACCATCGCAGCGTAAGGACGTACCCACAAGCGCGTTCCCGTGTTGTCGCGCGTCCTAACATATTATGTATCATGAATACAATAAACGTTTTATACTTCATTTTTCCGGAATAACTTATTTATCATCCCCAAGAATACAAAAAAAAACATTACATATCGCTCGTTCAATTTATCCTCTGTCCATATCTTCGAGCTATACTGCCGGCTCTGGGTCCCTTGGACTATAACATTCGTGCGTTGGCTAGTCTTTACCAAGGCGACATTAGCTCGGTTTCTGAGCAAGTGCGGGACGTTGGTAGGACAAGGCACTTTAAAGTTCATTCTATTTCTTGTTCTATTCATTTTGTTCATTAGGTGTCGAGTACAGTTTCGCGGGTACCAAGTTCGAATTCAAAATTAGCCCATGGATCATTTCAGGGCGCGAAATGGCAATTTCTCCTGAAGATGACATTGAAAAGTCCAGGAGGGGAAGAATCAAAGAATTGATGAGTGGATCGAAGTATATCTCACATAATCTATTCTGAATGAATCCTAAAAATGCTCTCCACAATATTTTCTTATTCAATTTTCTTGACTTCGGATTCCTATATTTGAATATTTCAGTATGGGAATCAGGTAAGGTAACGGGGGGTAACATTGCCCACATCATTGTTTCTTTTAAAGTTCTACTTTGTTGCATCATTATTTACAATAATTATTTTAGCAGTTTAATCCTTCACAAATGTACAATGTTTCTTCTGAATATTGGAGTCACAGCTTCCACAATTTGAAAGATTTTATTACTTTTTTAAAAGCAAGCAAAGTGGCAATATTACTCCGCATAGGTCAAACAGGCACCTCTAATTACTTCCAAGTCTCTGGCAATGTTTAAATGTGTGATAGTTGGATAGGAAACAGAAACACATAAATATGCATCAGAACATTATTAGTTTTTGGTTTTGACAGTTTAAACACTCTAAAATAGGGATAAATACTGCTTTGAGAATTTAGTCTAAAATAAGTTTTATTAACTGTTTTACATTGTGATAAAATGCGATAAGGAAAAAGTACTTTCTCGTTTTTATATTAAGTCTGGGAAGCTCAGCAACAATATCATATTTTGGCATAACACACGTCATTTAAAGTGGACCTATTAATTCCATAAGTTCAGTAGCCTTTTCCTACCTAACTTTCCACTATTTACTCTTTCCATTGCTTAATGCATTTTAACTTCGTCATATGTTTGTAAACCTTACATATTGGATTTTTTGTCTACGTGGCAAAGTTACTGTGCAAGTATGGCGACAACAAAAAGTAATTTCGTATCAAATGTAATTAATCAATGTCTACAATGTATAAGTCATATGCTTTAGAAATGATGTATAAACATACAAATGTCAATTCTTTCAATGTAAGAATTTCTTCTCAAAGATTATACGTAGGTAAGTCAAAAAGTATCTGCAATTTTGCTCTAATTATCTCTAGTTTGATTCTACGGCTATGTGTTGCCTAACAACTAGATGGGACCGTGGTCTTTGCCTGTAGGAGGTTTCATCGTTATCTGATCAGTCAGTCTTGCGCTGTTTTGGTGGAGAAAATGGCTACAGCCAATGATGTATATATATACCATTGTGTATATATACATCATTGGCTACAGCACTCTCTGTTTGCACCAAAGAAGAAGGGCGTTCCGTAATCCGTTTTTTATGGTTTAAAGGTGTACTAGGGGCGGAAATCCATAGTAGGTTTTCAGCACAATACGGGCACAATGTTCTACCACAGAGAAGTGTTTACCAGTTCTCAGAACAGTGGTCGAACGTACGTCAAGAAAGAGTGAAGAACGGCAGCAACTGAAGAAGAAGAAGCTATGGGGTCCAAAACGACTCAATGAAGAGCACAAGCACAATCGTGTGAGAATCGCGTTGAAGCATCCTAGGCACAGTCCCAATCCCGCCCCGTCGGAATATCATCTGTTTGGTCCGTCGATTCTGCTCCGATTAACAGTTCAAAGAAGTGGTGCATATGCGCCTTGCTGCTCAATCAAAAACTTTTTTTTCAGAAGGTATCGGAAAGCTTGTGCAAAGATGGTCCAAGCGTATAGAAAAGAAGGGTGACTATGTTAAAAAATGATATCAATAAAAATTGTGTATTCTTCCTGTAATAAATTATAAACATTGATTGCAGATACTTATTGACTTACCCTCGTAAATGTAAGGGGCAAGATGGCGAGTATGGCTATGTTACCCTGAAAGTAGTATATGCTATTAATACATTTTGTCTTGTTTATAATGAATAATTAGTATACTGCGATTTTTCTAACTTTGCTCCTCAAGGCCACTCAAATCCCATCTACGCGATGGAATATGTCACGGTATTTCGCATCTTTCTCAGTAGTTCCGCTAGATTTTGCATGATCGCGACCACGTCAAGCAGGGTTTGCGATCATGCGACTTCCACCGGCAAGACTGAGAAAAACGCGAAATGCCGTGTGATATTCCATCGCGAAGATGGGCCATGAGCGGCCAAGTTAGAGAAATCGCAGTATAAGTCACGACATAGCATGCCTAGTACATGGCATATTTACTTATCTATGTCGTTTATTTCAACTCAATTAATCCAAAATTAACCAAGTTTCGGTTACGAGATTTAGCTGCATCACAATACACCATAGATATTTCTGGACATTTTAGCTTATAACTGAAACCCGTTGCAACAAACGATTGTAGATAATGTGTCTAAGAGAGGTAGCTAACTATGGGAACTCAGCCAGCAAATACATTTACGATGCAGACCATACTCTCTGATGCAGACTGTGCGACTTAAATTTTTCCTTTCCCGTAAACGTACGTATAAGGAGTAATATACTTAGTATAGGGAATGTTATGAAATGCTACGGAAAATCGATTTCGAGATTTTAACGGAAATACACGTTTTGGGGTAATACCGAATGATAACCTGATACTGAAAAAGTGTTGTTTTTTTTTCTTTTCTTCCCCCCCCCCTTCTCTCTTCAAAACGTCCATCCGTCAGTCTGTGAACAACACTAGCGCTTAAACCATACGGACGATTTCTTCCAAAATGAATATTTCCCGGTCGATCTGATTCCACTCGAGGCGCCGCGATTTTGAAAAACTTTCTTCAAAATTTGGGGTTACTTTACATGGAGCCCCCCGAACATTTTCGAAATTTTCTTAAAGACGGCTCCAAACTTTTTCTTTAATTTTCCTGTAATACACTTATTAAGGTGGCATATGTTCGATTTTCATAGTTAACTCTGAATTTTTGAAAAAAATGGGAAAGTTTGAATTTTGTTTGGCGTCTTCCAACAACTACAAAATTGAAGATAGAGATTTTTCCTCCAAGTACAATTTGTTCTACAAAGTTAGTTCTTTCATTATCATGAACATTTTTTTGAAAAATTTAGTAGTTGTCCGGCAATATTGCGCAAAATTTTAGCAATTAAAAAAATACTAGAAAAATATTTTCTTAGAAACGGCTCCAAATTTTTTCTTTAAACTTGGGGTAGGTATAAGTTCTAAATGTACCCTATGAGATGACATAAATTCCACATCGCTCTATTCTATTGTCTTTTCAAAAATTGTAAAAATGTAATTTTTTTGACTTGTCTCTCACGTCGGTAATATTTACATTTGTGGCGATTTGTTCACATTAATATATTTACGAGTACATGTGCTTTAAATAATGTCAAGTAAAGTTTCTCGAGAACTCAACCGTTTTCTGTGAAAACTAGCTCAAAATTCCACATTTTCAGAAACGCTCAAACGCCATTTTCTCATAAATGGCTCCAAATTCTTTTGTTCCAACTTTTCGAACGAATAGTGCTAATTGCACTCTTTAATATGACGTAAAGTTCAATTTGGGGTATTTTTTTTTTTCAAAAATTACACAAATGTAATTTTTTTGAAAGGTCTCTCACACCTTCAATATGCACATTACCAGCAATTTGTAAACACTATTGTATTTGCAAATAAATGTGCTTTAAATTACTTCAAATGAAGTGTTTCGAAATCTCAGAAATGTTCTGTGAAAAAGAGCTTCAAATTTGGCATGTTTAGTAGCGGTTAAACGCAATTTTCTTGAAAACGGCTCCAAATTTATCAAAGAAAAGTCTCATTTAGGACGAGGTTTTAGTGTTCTTTAATATTCTAAAATTAATATTTCCGTTCTACCATTAGGAAACGGAAAAAATTAAGAAAATGTCGAAAAAAATGTAATTACTTTGGGCGGCGATAGATGGCAGCTGGCTCGAGTGTGTGGCAATTCCGAATAGCTAGCCTAGACCCATGGAAAATAGATAACTAATACGGGAAAGTCTGTGCCATTCTGTTGCAGCACTAGTTTGAAGTTGTGGCAACGTTACCCGTCGTAACCTTATTACTTAATATGGCTAAAAGGTATCTCTGGCAAGAAAAATACTTTTCTAGCATGGGCATCAAACTCTACAGACGATTGGAATTTTACTCAAAACAATTGTCTCACTGATATCATTATATTCCAAAGCACTATTTCCATGAAGCATGCGCAGGCCTGATTTCAAGATATTCAGATTCTAAGTGTTGCAAGTTTGTGTTGCTCTGACAATAATTCAGAAATCGGATTCAATTTTTCCCCAGGCGTTTAAAATTCACAGAATTACATACGTCATCTTTTGACACTTCATATTTTTTTAAAAGCTTTTGATAAATTGATCCTGGCAAAATATCTACCTCTTTCCAAGTACTCTCCTTAATTGACAATAAAAGACATGGCCAACAATAAGGCTTAGCTCTAACTTCACTACTTCTTTGCCATTTGTATGAATCATACCATGGATTGAATTTTCTTGAATTTTTCTCGTCAGCACGATGTACAACATAGGAGTAGGTCAACCATTTCCCAAAATTTGTCTCATTTTTTCTACATCATGAAGATGGTGTACATAGTACTTCATTTACTGTATGGACTATTACCGTGAAATCTGAGTTAAATATCAATTAAAAAATCAAGTTACAGTAGTAATCCACAACATGCTTTCCCTGAGAAGTACAAGTGGGAAGAGATGAGACAGATCGCTTGGTGCAAAGGTTTGAAATGAAAATATAGCTCATGCCACTATCATGAAATGTTCATTATACATTTCCAGATGAATAATATTTACACCATATTAAAATTGTAAGAGTCATTTAATTTCTTTATTATTATTATGCAGGAGCGGATCCAGCGGTGAATTTTGGGAGGGGAAATTCAAAATGTTTTGGTTGGTGTCGTATTACAGATTTTGTAAAGTGTCATAGACTACACTTGCTCATGCTGCAATTTGATTTTATTCATTTTAATGATGATCCAAAAATGTTTTTGCTTGAACTTTTTGTTACAAGTTAAAATTAATATTTACTAATAAATTTTAGAAAGAGAAATTTGCCTCATGGATCCATTTCTGTTATTATGAAATGTATTAAACTAATACACATTCACCAGGGTATGCACTGCCTGCCCCCAGGCCACCACTGCATGTATTCCTCATGAAAAATATTTGCTTGAACTAAACAAAAACTTTAATGTAGAAAATCATTCCAAACGCTATTATCATAGTTTTTTTTCAGAATTTCTTAAAAGTTGGTGAATTAGCCCAAATAAAAGACAAAAGGTTGCGAGTACAAGAAACAACAATAAAATTTTTGTCATGACAATATTCACACAGACATCTTTATTAAACTTTGTTCAAATTATTACATTCATGACTAGTGGAATGAGGAGGGAAATGGAAAACCAGCAGATATAACACAATGTCATTATACTACTGCTTCAGAAATTACATTAGTAACAGAATATGGCACACAAACTTGTCTGAATAACTTAGTCTTCATCCCATCATTTCTGGGTATCAAATGCATCAATCCATCAAATAAAAATTTTAAAAAGAATATGTAGGTATATTATATATAAATACAGAGTTGCTGGTTTTCTATTTTATACCTTCCATAAAACTGTATTTTAACAAGGGAATATGAATTACCAACTACTGTATCTGCAATGCAGAATGTATTGTCTTTCTCTGCACTGCATAGTCATCTACAAAGTAAGGTAAAATCTCAAGGAAAGACTAAGTTAAAGAAGTTCACAGAATTTAGATATATTTTAGAATGCAATGTTTATGCAAGTCCCCTGAAATATTGTAGAATCTCTGTAAGGCATTAGCAAATCTAGAACAAAATCTGGAATTTATACCATTGTCAGTACAAAAGAATTCATGTACTTTTAAACATTCCCTTATTATACAAATATTTCATTCTGAATCTCAAAATGCATTACAACGCCTAGCTTTAATAAACCATTTTTGAAGTATTTTTCATATCGTAAAAACAATTTTGAAGACATTTGTGCTGAATTTAGTACCACAAACTTGCTGCTCTGTTGCTTATAAAAATAACTCAAGTCAAATTGCCTTTAATCAAACTGTTAATCAGTATGGCATCAAAACCTTAAAAAGACCTGCAGTATATGAAACCTTACATAGTAAAAAAGTAGTCTCTTGAGATTGAAAATTTTTTCCTTGCTTCCATATGGACAGAAAATTAAAAACTACATGCCCTACAATATTGTTTGATTGAATGAGTTTCATGACAATTTTGTGAAATGAATAATCATAAAATTCTTGAAAATGTTTGCTCAAACTTTGTACACACAGTAATTAAAAGTTGTTTTTTTTCCCTATTGACTACAACTTCACAGAACATAACCACTAAAAGTAATCTACTTTTTGAAAATAAATATAACTCTTTGAAGGACTTCATTACTCTATTTACTACTAATTCTTTAATTAAATATACTAGCAGTGGTACTGAATATTCCACTGGAAATACTGCAGTTTAACAGACCTTTCTTGAAAATTTGATCAGTGGACAATATTTTCTCATTTAATTTAACTATGTATCATGCAAAAATATTCATATTAATTCACAAGTACAAAATCACTTCAATGGTGGGGACAAACTTCCCCAAGGTCAAAATATCCTTGTCTTGGTATATAATTTCAAGTGCATGTCATGAGACATGAATTAGAAAAGAAATAGGAAATAAAATAACCACAAATACTGAAATTCATAATTCTAACACAATGTCTACAATGTACTCTTGGCACAGGTTAAGTATAAACTAATACTTATGTAAATCATACACAATGTGTATGATCATCAGATTTTTGTCAATATTGATTCATCATCATTAATATTATTTTTAAGGTGTGTCTGACTAGGTGTTATATAACATCAAGTACGTTGCAAGAATTTTCTCCTTACGTTAAACATAATATTTTTAAACTGGATTTCTATAAACAAGCCTGGAAATTTAACACACAAACATTCTACCCATGTCTAAATCTTTCAATTTTGAATTATTAATCTATAATCAGGGTCACAAATTGCCACAATTCTACAATCAAAATATGATTGATAATTAGTGCCACCATCAAAGAAATATTTTTATAACTTCACAAAAATTAAAAACTATTAATAATTTTTTGTAATCTTCAAAAAGGAAGAAATGGATGCTGAAAAGAACAACCACATACTTAAATAGTACAAATTAAATATGTTATAAGACTAACTTGAAACAGAAACAATAACAATAAAATATAGCAACAATAATATTATGTAGCTAATCATGGCACATGTTTACAATATGCACACTTCTAAAGGGTTAAATACTGAATTTATTAATCACAATACTCCATTAATTTCATTTAACTACAGCACAAGTGACTGGCACACTTGTTGTTTTGCAAAACAAGAGAAATGGACAGAAAATTCTATTTGTAATTCAACAATGCTAGACTTTTAAGAGAAAATGCAATACCAGTTGCTTTACTTTCACTAAACAATTTTTTTCTCAATTTCTTCCGCTGTCTAATATCTGCAATGGTAATAATTCTTTATCTTCTGCCCAGATCTTTCACATTACTGAAATTAGATTTTCTATCAATGTAGTCACCAACATAAACAGCTTTAGTTGTTCTAAAAAAATATCATCTAGTTTTCTGGAGAACATATTTTAAAATCTATATTTACCTATTCTACAATAAACATCTATATATTTTTTATAATAACATGAACAACTTCAACATAGACTTATGCAGTCACAACAGATGCTGCTATTATAAAACCTTAGGAAATAGTTTTCTTGAAAATAATCTATAAAAACGTCTCTGCTTTAAAAAATAAACAACAATCATTGTGGACAAAAAATACAACCCTGGAATGACATGTATAGGCAGATCTCTAAATTCTTAATACTATAAACATGCATTTTAATATCAAAAACCAAGTTCATTTTAGTGGATTAACAAGGTGGTCTACCAAAGCAATCCATTATGTTTATCAGATTATTTGGTGTGCAATTTGTTCAATTATTTTACTGGGATAATGAAGAATAGTTGGCATTTTTTTGTTGTTATTCTACCAATTTTTAAACTTCATTTTTGACTAAATTTGTACACACATGACTCCAGAATGAAACTGTCCAAAGTTGCAGAAAACAAAAGAGTCTAAATATTAATTTTTAATTTAGAATCAAAAAATTTTCATCCACCAATTACAACTCTCACAAATTACAAAACATATTTTCTTTTATTAAAATGTAATTGTTTATAATTTTAAATATGATACTTATTACACGTTGCTTCCCTATGCAATAAAATCATTTGCTTATGCGGACTAGCTTTCAGTGGAAACATTGGATTTATAACTAAGAGTTCAATATCCGGTTTGCAATTACATTATAGAGATAAAACAAGGCATTTCTGGCTTTATACACATTCAGAAATCAAAATATATGATCCTAAGAGAGAGAACGAGGCAGATATAGAGATGAACTTTAAAAGCAAGGCAAATATCACTTTCATTTTTGATTTGTAGCTTTTCATTAAGTTTCTTTTTATGCAAAATGTTGTCTAAACCATGGACTGGAAAGATAAATGATAAGCTTTTCCTGTGAAAATATAGCTTCTTTCCTTTACACCATAAGCTATGGTGCAAATCTTTAAGACCAAAAAATTTCTTTGTATTTTACAGTCCACAATGAATTTGTCCATATGGAATAAAAAACTAAACCTTTTACAGAGTGATTAAGCTGATTTTGGAGTAGTGCAATTGGTGAAATGAAGAATTTTTATTACTGAGACATTTCAAATAAATTTCCATAATAGTTCAGAGAATTGTGAGTTTTGAAGGACATTCCATCAGCTGAGTTATTACTGAACATTTCATTTCTAGTCACCCTTTTTTGACACAAGGTTACTCAATTTACTAATCTATACATTATGTACACATCATCAAAGGACAAAAAAATCAACTCTTTACATCACACCCAATAGTTTGTAAGGAACGGTGAAGATGTGAACATTAGCTATGAATATTCACATACATGTATAAGCGTCATGTTTATATACAAATAACATTTTATAAATCAATTGATTTTCATCCATTCATCATCACAGCAATCATTATTTTCATTCATTGCATCATTTGAACATATTTTAAAAACTTTGTAACAGTAAGTAAATAAAAAATAATACATAATATCCATTTGTTCACATTATCTTCTCTAAGAAGAATTTTTAAAGACTGGAGGTCCCACAAGAAACCTCTGTTTACAATAAAATATACATGTAACCAATGCAGCACTTTCTACTGCCATTGAAAATTATTAGCTACATAATCAATAAAAACATGTTCTATACATAGTGCGACGTTTTAAAAAAATATCTCTGGTGGTACATGTCTCAAAACACTTCTTGATTAGAAGTATGTTGCAACATATCTTTAGTTTCATCATTAAGCACTGCACATTTTTTTGTACCAATAAATTTACCAAGAGTACGCCACAATGAAAAACCACGCAGCTGTCAGAGCTTGCCTGAGGAAGCAGAGGGCACACGGGGGGATCGACGCGAGCGGCCACTAGCATTGCGTTCCAAGCAACCCACACCTCCCATCAATGGATACGATGTTGCTCGCTTAGCAGACCTAATGAAACAAGGTGGCAACTATTACATCGAAAATATAAAAGATACAAAGCTATTGACAAACAATACTGCATCTGTCTGAGGTTTTTTGTTCCTGTAACAGCACACAACATAACATGATCTACTAATTACTCATCAATGTGTAGATATAATTGTATGTGTGTGTGTGTTTGTGTGAGTGTGTGTTTGTGTGAGTGTGTGCTTGTGCATATAAACAGGTTTGTCAGTACTTGGTATGTACCAATATGAACATAACCATAAAAAACAATTAAAACGGGAGCATTAGATGAACAGACCTCATATTCTGCAAGATATTGTTTGATGACACTTCACTACAAAAAGCAACATTAGTTTAGTAAACAGCTACATCACATAATTTCGAAGCCATAATTCAGGAAGGCACATTCTTGAATGCTGAAAATAATAAAATGTGCAGATAGTATAATAATTAATATTGTTCCTTTCTCCTAAAATAGTTTTATTAGTTCAGTGTTTTGATAACATCAGAAGTAAATAAAAAAAAATTGCAACTAATATAAATGTGAGGTTGTGGTATTCATAATGTATCAGTAAATAAAATATAACTTGGCAGAAAGTAAATTAACTTGTTGAAATGTGTTTTAGATGTGAAGTTAAATGCAAAATATGATTGAGATGGTCGGAAATTTATTACAAAGTGGACCTGAACATGCTAAATAAACATATTCAGAAATCAAAACTGTTTTCTAAACCACATCTAATGAAAAGTGTAGCAGAGAGATGTGACACTGAGACCTTTTCATGCAACATTGATCTTCTCATGCACCTTCGTTCAACAAATATAAAACTCTAAAATACTAGCTAATGACACATTTTGCAGACTTCAAACAGTGTCTTAAACATATACATTATTTCTACCTTTCATAGAATAGTGCTAATATGACAGAGGAGGTAAGATGCCCTATGTTTTTTACACACATGTACAAAATGTTCCGTCACTAATACTGAATATCTATAATATTCGTTAGTGAAAAGAGTTTCATGCTTAATATAAATATATATTTATGAAAGAAAAAACCTGATAGCTGCAATGAAAATGAACAGAGCATACCACATTATAAAATTATAGGATCTGCATATATACAATTTTCAGTTATGAAATTCATGCCTAAAAGTAAAACATTACTTTCTTTCAATCTACTCATGAGAGTAGGAAAAAATAAAATTATTTTTCTAGAAAATTTTCCTAAAAAAGTATTACATTTTTCATTATATGCTGTCAAGTTATATTTAATCTACTGCTGAAGACAAGGAAATAAACAGGTGAAAAACAAAAAGTCAACTCATGAAAAGAGAAACCAAAAAAATGGATAGTTACCATCACGAGGGAACAAGCAGTCTCTTCCCTACTAAGAAGTAGGTGCTGGTCTGTACACTGTGCTACACATGACTAATGTACACTTTTTTCTTTATGTAGATGCTGCCTCGAGCAGGTGAAGGGATTGACGTTTCATTGCTGAAACAAACCAGGATGCTTCCAATCACAGAGTAACTACAGAGGGTATCTTCACACCACCAAATCATACCAAAATTCAGGCAAAATACTCATAAATTATGAATTCACATTCACATACCAATGAGAAAATTTGACCCAATAAATAAATCAATGATATACTTTTAAAATCATTGAAAATGTTTCACAGTTTTCTTTAATTGGAATTCTTATACTCATTTGAAACTAGAAAACATATTACTACTACACAAATATATACACTCTTCATGCAATTCTTCAATTTTCTATTTACATTGAAAAAATATTTACAATATTTTAATACATCAATCAGTTCAAGTGTTCCAAAATTTGTCTAAAAAATTATTTGATTGCATTCACGAAACTAAATATTATTTACTTTTTAATTATGGCATTTAGCCAAGAACAAGAAGTACCTTACAGTTCATGTATGCAAATTTGTTCAAGGCTTTCAACTGTCAAGAAACACAGCAAGTGAAATTAAGACATTGAAACTGCCAAAATGAATTAAAACTTTTTGAAACTAAGATTATCATAGACTTTTAAAACAATTTTATTTAAATCTTGAATATAATATTACACCTGAAATGATTTGAATTCAAAATCAAAATAATTAATATTTTATTTTTCAAAACTAATATTGTTAGTAATAATTTAGGACCGATTTATTATATTGGGTTATTTGTTAGTATTAAAGACATAAAACGCAAAATAATCTAAATTTTAAAGGAAAGAACATGCTGAATAGATTATAGATGTGGTATTTGATTTTTTTTATGCACAAAGAGCAGAAGTGAGAAAAACATGCGTAGTGATGTGTCAACTCCACATCTAGCAGAAAGAACGTTAGTAACACACAAGATAGTATATATTTATACATGGAATTTATATGAAGCAACAATTTACACATAAAATTTGTTACACAGTCATGCAGTGAAACTGCAATAGTTAACCAAGTCTGAAAAGGGAAAAGGCATTGATTACTGGGATGTTTACTTTACATGTTATTCATGGTCCTTTAGAGCTTATTACAGCAGTAGTTTAATAAAAGGTAGAGAAAATGTGTTTCATGTCAGTATTATTTACCTGAAAATGTAATTATCATGATATAATGTTCATCTGCACATGATTCATGAATCGCTCCTTCTAAACAAACAAAACAGTTCTTGGGAATTGTCAAGGAGAAGGAACAAGACAAACATTTGAACATGAAGACTAACGCAGGAGAATTCGTGACTAGCATTTAGTGGGGACTTATATGTTGCTTGTTAGGGTATACATTGCTAAGCTTCTTTTAATGGGCAGATCTTTCTGTGGTTGTTTTTCACAAAAGCTTGTTTTAATAACTTAATTTAATAGAGAGGTTCATTCCGCTAATTTATTTAGTGAGTTTTAACAAAGTTTGGTGAAATATTGTTTATAAATGTCTAGTCATCTTCAATATCATTATCTGCATTCACACTGTGATAATTCTTCCAATGGGATTGAAATATCATGAGACATATTATCTTTTTTGCTCTCCTGCCTGTAGCCTGCATGACAACACAGGATAACACTTTAAGTATTTGCCACCTGGAGCATTACAGCTAAACAGTCACTATCACAATACAAGCCAGCTGCTACTCAGCATATCTGTCATTCATTTCAAGAGTTCTGTCTACATACCTGCGTCTCCTGAGTGAAGCGTTTTGTCCAGGTAACCCAAAGTAGCCCCGAGGGATGACCATGCGGGCATTGCCTTGAGCAGGTCTTGAGCCCCCATGGGCAAGAAGTGTTGTGAGATGAGCAGCATAACCATCTGCTAAGATTGTTGCAAGGGCATGGTGTTTCTTTGAAACCTTGCCAACAATGAATATCTGTCTGGGTTTCAAGCCAATTGATGTGTACACACTAATATCTTTGCTGCTTCCGTATGCCACATGAACAATCACACCATGATCCTGCCACAAAAAATCCTCCATAAAATATGTTACCTCATGTTACCCAGTGTGCTATGATAAGAGTGAATTCATGGCTGTGTCTATGCCAAAAAGGCAAAGAGAAAAAAGAGAAGTGATGCAAAGAATAAGGAGTACAAGAAAATGAAACAGAATGCTCAGGGATATGTAGAAGCAATACAAGAAAAAAAAGGGAAAGATAGACTTCAATTTTTGAAAAATCAGGCTTTTCAACAAACATGAGACCTGCACCACTCTCTTAAACGTCCTTCACACTATCCAAAAACAAAATGTAATTAAAAATGGTGGACACTTTGTTCGAAAATTTTGAAAATGTCCAGGGTGTTTCATGTAAAGTACTCCCAAAATTTTAAAGAATGTTATTCAAAATCTCAAAGCCTTGACTTGAGTCAGACAGACAGGGGTTTCTTCAACTTGGAAAAAATCCTATGCATGGTTTAGGCACTAGTGGTGTTCACAGATGGACAGGCTGATGAGACAGACACAGATGTTTTGAAAAGAACCATGGATGTTTTGAAAAGGGGTCCCCAAAACGAGTATTTCCATTGAAATCTTGAAATTGATTTTCCGCAGCATTACATAACTTTCCCTATTCCACGTGCATTATTCTGTATATACATATGTATACAGTAAAGTGAAAAGGAAGGAGGAATATAGAAGGTTAAACAAAGAATCTGAGATCAACTTAAAAAGATTACACTGAGGCTAAAAATTAATGAAGGAACGATGATTAATGCTACTACTACTGTTAAAGAAATAACCTGTATGAGATTCTTCAAATAAACAGCTTTATGGCCCAGAGGATCTGTAGACAAACCATCAGCAAAGGACACAAGTCCATGAGGAAAGTTGTGTTGGGAAAGCCATGCCACAACCTTCTGCT
Organism: Acheta domesticus; assembly: GCA_031308135.1. NCBI lineage: Eukaryota > Metazoa > Arthropoda > Insecta > Orthoptera > Gryllidae > Acheta > Acheta domesticus. The sequence continues at coordinate 191,694,291 of JAHLJT010009436.1, read as the reverse complement.
GCTGCATATCAGGTCGACCCGTAATGTAGATTATCATGTAGCCTAACTCTTGCCAATGCCTGTAACAGCATGACCAGTATTCAACATCCCTTCAATATCTGAACCACCTTTTTTAATATCTGTAATATGTAACAGAAGGATAATCTTAAGACACCGAAATCACACTTGAAGAAAAATTCTAAAATCTTCACATTATCTTCTCAAATCCATTACTTTGTTAGGTTTTTGCAGACGATTCCAAAATTCAATCCAACTACTGAAATTTATGTCTATATTAAATTATAATATGGATTCGGAACAGAGTATGCAATCATTTATGGCTTTTGAATACGTAGCTTTCCAAATAAACAAGAATATATACTTAAAATACATAGAAGATAGTAGGTAACTCTGAATTAAATTTTTATTTAAAATTTATGACGAAAAATCCATAAAATCTAACAGAGAAGAAACAAGTTAAAATTGTATTCCACAGTACCAAATTTTATGTGCAAAGTATTGGCTGTATGGGTAAACTAACAACCAACTTGCATGGTGCTTTATGCAAGATCTTGCCAAAATGCAAGACACTTTAAACGGTTCACATTTTCTGTCTCTTCACAAGAACTGTTTTATTCTGTAAAATAGCATAAAATAGCGATCTGGGGGTAACAATTTGGCTTTTATAATTGGTAGTTTAGAGAATTGTGAACTTTGAAATAATCAGTTTTTGAAAGGTTGTTGGCTGTGATATTTATTTCAATTTTTAATTAAATGTTTTTCACTGTTTTTCACTTGTTTGAAACCAAGATTGACCTAGAACCAGAAACTACATTTCAGAAGGATGTGGAGATTGCTGGGTTTGAAACATGCCCTCTCACATATGAAAATTTAATTATATAATGTTGATTTTTTTTACAAAACTTTATAACTGCGAACTGTATGTCAGTGTGTGCATGTGTGTACTGAATGGATAATTTTATTTGTATAGTTTACATGTTGTAGGTTTTGTATGTATTAACTCAAATGACTTGACCCATGTTATATGTTATGACCAGTGCATAAAATAAAGAATCTAAAACAATCTAATTAAGTTTCTTTTCACAACAATAAAATAGGTCTTCTCCTTTACAATTTGAATTAAACAATTAATTTTGTTTTACACTCAATTTTACAGATTCCAAAAAAAGAACTTACCTCACAATATCCACAGCACCTGCACGAACCTTGGGATCTCTGCCAGTTACAGACATACTAGCTGTAAATGAGCCATCGATGCTGAACACCACAACCTCTGTTTTGGGGGGCACAACAGCCATATAGAAGTCCACTGATGTGTGATCACCCCTACAAAACATGTATTTCATGTAAGAGTGTAAACATGAAAAATCTACGAATATAGCTTTTCCACTTACCTCACAACCATTTTGATAGGATACATTCCGTACCCCAGAGCTTGATCCTCAGGTATGATGTATGTAACTCGACCAGATTTATCAGTCACTTCTGTGGCTAAATGCAACCATTCTCCTGCTGGTGCATCTTTCATTACATGTATATCCACTTTCTCACCTGTAAATTATTAAATTGTCCTCCTAAGAAAGACATTATTTAACTTGTAAGCAAGGTATAATGCTAAAACTTTCATTTTTCTGGACCACAGTAAACTGTATAATGAAAGTGCATTGATAATTAGGGCAAATATGAATAAGAGAAACTAGTGGTACTATAGAATGGCACAGACTTTCTCCTACTAGTTACTTTCCTAATATATTTAGTTGGTTTTCTCCACTCTCTTCCCTGCTACTACTTATCAGTACCTAAAATAAACATTTTTGTCCTTTTTCTCATTTTTACTGTCTTGTCTACATACTTATATACGGAGTAATATACATAGTATAGGGAAGTTATGTAATGCTGTGTTAAAAAGTAAAGAATTTTTGGCAGAAAATCTTTCATTGTCAGGCCCTGATAACGAAAAAGTCAATAGAGATAAGAGAGAGAGAGAGAAAGAAAAAAGAAAAAGGAGGGGAAAAAAACCCCTACAATGAATTTTATGTCATATTAAAGAGTGCAATTAGCAGTATCTGTTCAAAAAGTTTGAAGAAAAAATTTGGAGTCATTTATGAGAAAATGGTATTTGAGTGATTTTGAAAATGCGGAATTTTGAGCTTGTCACAAAAAACTTGTTAAGTTTTCAAGAAACTTTATATGACGATATTTAAAGCACATGTACTCATAAATACAATAATATGAACAAATCACCACTAATGTACATATTAATAATGCGAGAGACAAGTAAAAAAATTTACATTTTTGTAATTTTTGAAAAAACAAAAGAATACAGCAAGATGACGTTTATGTCATCTCATAGAGTACATTATGGTTTAGGCAGTAGTTGTGTTTACATACGGACAGATGTTGTTTAGGGCGGGGTGTGTGTATGTTAGGGGACCCCAAGACATGTATTTCTGATGAAATCTCGAAAACTGCAGCACAATATAACTTCCCTTTACTCCATATATTACTCAGTGAATTTAGAGGTATCCATAGAGGACGTTTGAAGAAACAAATTGATGTCATTTTTGAGAAAATCTTGTTTTTAAAATGGTTTATGATTGCTCATATTTCATATAAATTGCGTGAAAACAACTAATATTTTCAAAAAAAGTTACATTATTTAGGTTATAAAATTATTCTTGCAATTTTGTTTTTCATTACTTATCTTTTCTAATAAATATAAAACAGAAAAACTATGAAAATTAATAAAACAAAATCTAATTTTAAGAACATAAATAAGAAACTACTAAATTATTGTTTTATTTGTATTGGGCTGTTGGAAGTAAATTATAAGATAAAAGGTTGAAATTTTGGGAAACTAGAGAATTTATAGGGCGACAATCTGTATATACCCCTTTTTATGATCTGTGTGTGTATGACAAGAGATATTCTTAAAAATGAAGGAATAAAGTAATTTTTTCTATTTTTCCCATCTTATTTTGTTGATAGTAATGGTCTGGACATAAACACCTGAAAAAATTCTCAAAACATATTTACCATTTATAGAAAACTGAAGTATAATAAAAGTCAATATTTGTTGGTGTAAAGTGGTTAATAAAATTTAAACTTATACAAGAAGAAAAAACATGTGTTTTTCATTTGCACAAAGTACTTCAAGTAAAATGATTTAAATCCAGCAAAAAACCCTCTTTTTCTAAACATTTCAATTACGATTTTCAACATAGAATGTTTTTAATCCCTGGAGGCAGTTTTGCCTGCCTTATTCCACTATCTCATTCTAAGCATCTTTTGAATGGACCCACAAAAAACTGATCAGATCCCCACCAGGAGACCAAGATCAGTCTAATTACACTTAATTTTTCTCAACTGGTGGACAGGAAGGGGTCTAACTGTGAGTGACCGGCAGAAGGAAGGAAAGCTGCCAATTTCTTGATTACTATATCTGGATTAGAGCCAAAATTTACAACCAAAATCTAAAATCAATGAAAACACTAAAATGAAGTAATAAGAAATATATGCTCATTGCTCATAGATGCAATGAACTAATAATGATGTCCTCACCTGTAAGAGTGATCATGTCAAGGGGACCATACATAAACCTTGCTATTAGGAGCTGAGGGGCTCCTTCACCCACAATCACATCATTGGCTCGGTGATTGGCAGCAACGTTCTAGAGCACACAATCACAGGGCTTGAAAGAATGCACACTATCTTAAATATCACAACCCCCTGAAATGTACTTTACCTTCAGCTTCACTGATGTTCTCTTCCTGATCCACTTCTCCCTTGGCTGGCTGGGCTGAAGCAAGGGATATCTTTCTCATCACCTCCAGAAACAGGGAGCAGGTCACAGCGTCCTAGCTAATGTGGGCCATAAGATAAAGGTCATTGAAAACAAATGTTATAAAGGATGACAATTTCACATAGTATCAAAAAGTTTTTAAACTGAAAGATAGAGGAACCTCCATTATCAAGGATCCACTTTATAACCAAAAAAAATGTTAATGTTAATTATTGTTTACAAAGTGAAAATAGCTTCATAGTGGATCCAACTTAGAATGGTCATCTCCTGAACTGGATGTCAATTAAGCATTATAGAGTTGTCACATGTCAATTTAATCTTTCACAGAATTAGAGTTACCGCTTGTTTCTGCACTTCCATGCATGGTAAAGAGTGGGAGAATCTTGTAGAACTAAATCTCCAAAAATATAACAAAAGTTTTAAAAGGATCTCATTTAATAGGATACGGTTTAAGAAACATAATTCAGGCTCCACCTGAACCCAGTAAGTTTCCCTCATACCACCCACATGTTCCCAATACGTTCCCCTTCATTTCCTTTATTTTTTCTTCACATTTCCTTCTTAAGCCCGCATGTATCCCATGTATTCACCATTATATTCCCTAAACGTTTCATCCAATGTACATGGCATGTTCCTGCAAGTGTACACATGTCAATCTGAAGAAAAAAATTGAAGTTCTTTTTATTAAAAAAAATTACATTTTAAATATTATGGCTACAGACAATGTAAGAACTCCCATTGTAGGTGTAACAGGAAGTTCTTGGAAGAAAAAGTACCTAGAAGAGCAAAAACCCACAAAATGTAATAGAAGGGTCCAAAAAAATCCTCCCACCCATTGCATCTCCCAGAAAAAGAGCTATTAGAAAATCATTCTTTTAAATGTGAAAATAGCTTTACATTGACATAAATGTTGGAAGTAGGTTCCAATGTTTCTGGCAACCCAAGCCATGGGGTGAGGGGAAACTTCCAAAAAGGTCTCCTTTTGGATGTTATGGCATAAAAAAACATAACTAGAAAATCTGGTTTTATGGTCCTGGGAAACATGAATGATAGTAAAGTGTGCTGCAGCATAATGTGTGTTGCAAGTTGTTGCATGTGAATCTGATTTCCCCCTGCCACAATCTGTGAACTACTATGTTTTTCATCTTAAAATGTTTTATGCAGGTCTGCAGTGCCATTCCCCATTAAGTAGTAATATGTTAAGGAGATTTTGTGTCAATTGTTTCTTATAAATTGAACAAAACCATCATCTTTACTAAGCATATTATATGATATTACTCCAGATAATAGAGATTCTACTGAAACATATTAAAATAACTTTGAAACTAATTAAAATGATTAATTAATTAATGAATTGGTTTGAATTCACATGACAAGCTGATAAAACATCTGTTAAATAATTCAGGATATTTTCTAGTAATTTATGAACAGCAGTGATAAATCTTTACATTGTTGTAGAGCATATAAAACTCTAGTTGAAAATATCTACATTTCCCATTGAGATGGTCATCAGAAAAATTATTCCAAGAATTAATTGCACAGCTCAAAAGAGAGGATTTATTTTATTTGGGCTCTTTCTATTTGAATTTCCTGTTGCGTATAAAGCAATACTTGATTATATATTAAGTAAACAATAAATTGTAATAGACAGAGGCACCAGCTCTGGCCATGTTAAGAAGTTTTCTTTATTTTGAATTTAATTGCTTATTATCTTCCTACTTAAGAGAGAGGAGAGAATAAAAACAGTTAAGGTAATCATCTATGGAATGGATGAGGAATGTACGGAATAAAATATATAGCTTAGTTTTTAAGTAATACTTCTTTAATAAAAACATGTCACTTTTCTCCATCTATGGTCACAACCCACCTATGGACAAGTTTGTCTCCAGCTACAGCTATTTTTTTTATTTTCTATTTTTTTGCTGAAAGTGAATAGAGTATTAAAGAAATATTAACTTACCCAAAGCATTTTTGATGTAAAAATACATAAAAAACTATTTGTGCTAACTAAACACATACTTTTTCTTATTATTGGTAACGGTTATGTAATATTATATTGTGCTAATATTATCCATCCTTCTCCCACTTCAGCCTTCACTTGAAATATGCAAATGATATAATTACGTGAAAGCTACAAAAATTTTGAAAAATTAGTAAAAAATGACAAACGACCTAATATTGGAAAATAGCTTACCATAAAAAAAGAAATCTCTAATTTCAATATGAAGGTTTTTGGTTCAAAAATAGCAATGGTACCTTAATAATATGTCATAGGTTCAATTTTCATTAAAAGCTCTTGAATTTCAAAAATTGCAAAAGTTCCATTATATCTGAATCTGTCTTTCCCCTGAATCTGTCCACCACTTATTTGTTGTTTGATAGATTTAGAGGGATTGTGTTTAAATTGATAGAAAGCCACCTTACTGCTAGAAAACAAGTTGCAGAATCAATAAAACTATTAGAAGCGAGTTGGAGTTAACTTTTGAAGTTCCCAAAGAACCATCCTGGGCCTTCTATTCTTCACATCTTATATAAATGATCTATTACCAGTTCTTCCGAAAGGCACAGCTTTTACAGATAAATCATAGCTTTTACAGACATTCTGGTCTGTTCAGAACAGGTAATTTGTGGCTAGAAGTGAAAAATCTAGCTCAAGCTAAACTGAGTGCTATTGTGGAATGGTTGAGGGCAAATTATCTTTCTTTCAATATAACTAAACTGTTTTTGTGACTTTTCGTAGTTATGTAGATAGTTTACCATTAAATATTGAGTTGCAATCACACTCTTACCACATACTTGTGTCGGAATACAGGTACATGTGATTGTCCTAATATAGTTAGAGTAGAATATACCAAATACTTAGGTGTAATTATTGACTGTAATTTTAAACGAAGATGTACTAAGTACATCATTACAAAACTCAGGTGTGTACTATGATGTACCATGCATTGTTCTGAGCAATTGCTACATATAGCATGGTGTGGGGTGGTACCTATAACAACACCTCAAAACCATTACAGGACATTAAAAAAAAATTTTTTAAAATTATTTATGAAACAGATAAAATGTATCCTTCGGATGTACTTTTTAAACAAACTGTATAATTTCTGTTAGAAAATACTTTTTAGAAAAATCTCTTGGAACTCTCTATGTGATTCTTAAACAAAAAATTAAAAGATCTGCACCATAAAAGAGTAGCATTAATAGTACCACCAATCAGAGAATCAGAGAAATTTTGAAGACCTCCAAGCTACACATCACTCATCCCTATTCATTCCATCCGAACGAGAGAAAAAGAAGAAGAAAAAGTCAGGTCAAGAGTGAGTGTGAGTGTGAGTGTGAGTGTGAGTGTGAGTTTGAGTGTGAGTTTGAGTGTGAGTGTGTGTGTGAGTGTGTGTGTGTGGTGTGTGTGTGTGTGTGTGTGTGTGTGTGTGGGTGGGTGGGTGGGTGTGTGTGTGGGTGGGTGTGTGTGGTGTGTGTGTGTGTGTGTGCGCGTGTGTGCGTGCGCATGCGTGCGTGCGTGTGTGTATAAATACGTGTGTGTTTTGAGCTTTTCTTGTTGTTTTTTCCTTCTCTATATGTTATAACTTAGTTTTTTTAGTTCTTAATTAGCTTTTTTTTGTTACTTTCCTATGAATAACAATATTACAATTTTGTACTGCTTAAAAATAAAAATTAAATGTATGTGTTAAAACATTGCCACACACTGGAAATTATTCCTCAGCAGATACTTCCTAACTGCTTGTGTAACACAAGTCTGTTAATAAAATTGAATTGAACTGAAATGATTGTTCGGTAATACTAACAGATAAAAAGAGCTATTCCTTATCTTTAGTTACTTTCAACAATAAAATTAATGAATATGTTAAACATCCGTTACTAAATGTGACTCAGCTTCTTCTTAAGGACAAGAAAAACAATGGCATTTCATTCACTCCTACTTGTCTTTTCCCTTCAAATCTGTGACTGGTAGGATACAAAGTGGCAATCTAATACATTTAAAAAATAGTGCTGAACTAAACTAGGTTTTAAATCTAATAGAGAAGGAATATTTAACCCCAATGACTTTTAATTATGACAATTTCTTTTAATTTCTTGGGTATATTTGGCATTCTGGAAACAGGTGGTACCTCTGCCCTATAATAGTTTAACAAGACCTCACCTGTCTCAGAATAAAGGCAATAACATCAGAAGATTCCCAATAGCTGGCATGGAACAGATGAGGCAGAGCGTTTGTGGGGAAGTTGGCAAGGCCTTCTGGGCAGTATAAAGCGTAGTCTAGTCTCTTGGTGCCCCACCATTTCTGAGTTACTAGAACACAACAATGTCAAATAGTGTAATTATAAAAAGGTTAACACATTTTAAGCACTTTCAATAAAAAAAATATAGATGTAACAGATATAAGTATAAAAACAAAAAGTGCAGTCTGAAAGTCCTTCTCTCAGGTATTATACCAGTAATACAAATGAAACATGAAGAGGAACGTCCAAACAGAGAGCAGTTAATCCAAACAAAGTTATGAAGTCTATAATATAATTTCCTGTGTTCCAAAGATTGTATCGTAAAGATTGAACAAATGAAGAAAGAAAGATAGAAACAAGATCTCATTGCACTACTCCTGCCCTCAGATGATAAGTTGTAGAGTCCTGCAAGGATCCATCCTGGGACCAATGCTAGTTCTTATATACATAAATGATATGGAAAAAAAAAGAGAGAGAGAGAGAGAGAGAGAATAATAATAGTAATAAAAATAAAATAAAATAAATTAATAAATAAATATATTCAGGATGTCTGGGGAAGAAACATCAAAACTTTGAAAATAAGCTCTTAAGACAATTTTAAGCACGTTTTGTGTAATAAACTACTTGGATATTCCGAATGGCTGAGCCACAATGAGCACTCTCAAGCTGGTTTGAAAAAATGTTTTCTAGACAAAAATTTGCATTGCAGAAACATATAAACACTCCACAAACATGTAAATTATTTATTATTTTCAAAAGAAATGAATATATTTGATCAGAAAGAAAAATTAACACAGAAATAACTGCTCATTGCAGTCAGGTCACTCAGTATATCCAAGTAGTTTATTAGACAAAATGTGCTTAAAATTAATTTAAGAGCTTATTTTCAAAGTTTCAAAGTTTCTTCCCTGTACACTCTGTATATTTTTATTTGTTTTGTTGTGTTTTTGCTTTGATGATTATGTTTATGTCATCTTCAAACAAAATAATTTTTTTTTGATTTCAAAAAGGCATGTCATTTATGTATATAAGGAATAGTATTTGTTCCACGATGGATCCTTGCGGGACTCCACAACTTATCATCTCAGGGTGGGACTCCACAACTTATCATCTAGGAGTAGGGCGATGAGATCTTGTTTTCTTTAATGTGCTGGTACTTGAGGGTAAATACGTGGCTGCAGTTTAATAAATATGATTTGATCTGTTGGCCTGTGTTTCCAGCAGTTCTAGTTTTGTTAAAAGTATGTGATCATCACTAACATCAAAGGCTTTTAACAAATCTAAGAAAAGGTCAATGGGAATTTCCTTCTAATTTAGAGCAACAAATATGTGATTTAAGAAGGTGAAGGTGGCTATGTCTCTGGATCTATTTCTTTTGAAGCCATGTTGCGCATTTGTGAGGAGATTATTTGCATTAAGAAACTGTTTCAATCTATTGTTAAAAGGCCTCTCCAATATTTTTGGAAAATCCTGCCAGCAGGGATATAGGCCTGCAGTTCATTGGATACTAACTGTTGCCCATTTTCAACAATGGTTGAATTTTTGCTCTTTTGAATCTATCTGGTAAGACATGTTTTTAGGGAGTAACTGCAAATACAAGAGCATAGTTGCACTACAAATGAAGCATTTTGATAAGAAAATCTGAAATGTTGTTCAGACCTGCTGAACACTTCATTGTAAATGGAGTTGTAAACATAAGAACTCACTTCCAACTGAATACAAGAGAGAACCTGAATGCAATCAAGAATAATTAACTAATAACTACACAATGACATGCGGGATATTAGATATAAGAAGTTTCATTTTATGTAGAATAGTTTGTGATGTCTGTTATTAAATTTTGAAATATTTATGACACATATACATCAGTGGTGACTCGTGCATGTTTCTTAAGAGGAAAGAAACCAATTGTAAAAAGAACTTCAAATTCAACAAATAATAAATTAGATTACATGTGTGATCTAATTTACTGTTCTGTCTCATTATCTGGGGTGGTCAGGTGGCTCTTAAAGACTCTTCAAGAACAGTTTGGACCATTGTTTGAGAAGCCACATAAATGAAGGAGCAGGTGATGTGAAGCTGTAATTTGTCGTATTGGTGATAGCAGTGATTTGAGTAGCTTGATGACTGAAATTTTTGTAGTTCATTTTTCATGACCTAATGTGACTTAATAGTGCTTTAACATGTGATATCTTGTCATAACTGACATTCTAAAAATGAAATCCAATGTATATTTGCTCTTTTCCTTAGCAAAATCCACACAGGGTTTAATTTTATTGAGTTTTGTTACATCCCATAGTACATACAGGCATTGATGGTCTGTAGTGGCAGTGAATCAATGACTCCTGAGACAGTGCTCTGAATGCTGACTTCTGACAGGCGCCGCACATGCCCTGGTGTTGGGGAAGCCACACTCAGGCCCTCTGCAAACATCTGGGGATTTGCTTGGATAAATTCCACTGCAAACCAAAGTAATATAAAGGTAATGCAAAAAATCTTATTATTTGGGAGCACACAAATTCTTATGATTTCCTACGAATGAGATCAGAAATGGTATTGTTTTACCCGTTTCTAACCTTGTTGTTAATACCTTTGGAACATAAGTTTTCAATTCCTACAGATAAAGCCATATAACTGAGCTTAATCTATAGTTCAGATACCAATTTAAGATTTAATTACAGTACAGAGGTGTGAAAATTATTCAGACTCAAAGTCTCGTTAGACTCAAAACCAGATGTCTGCACAATATTTAGTTTTGTCCACTGTGGTGCCCATGTGATGTAGTATCATGATGGTTCAAGTCACTGGCAGGTTGCTTATTGTGAGAAGTATCATAGATCAGCACCAATATAAAAAGTTCTAGAAATACAAATTTTACCTTGGTTACAGAAGAATTTTCGAAACAGGTTTTGTCTTTATCTATGATGGAGCAATATATCATTAATCCACGTCAATATAAAAATTATTGGATGACATCAATGTGAATTCATTGCCATGGTCTGAAAACAGTTGTGATATGAACTCTATAAAGGATCTGTAGTCATTTGAGAATCAAAAATTGAAGACATTTGAAATTATAATTGGGAACAACTAGTTAAGCAGCTCAATAACATATGGTACAATGATGAAAATGTTATAAAATGTCCATTTCTCATAGTAAATTTTCCAAAATGTGTGTAAGTGCTGTTTAAGTGCATGCACACAAGACATTAATTTTGTATTAAAACGTACAAAAAATGGAACACAAAATACGTATGTACTTATTTACAAGATATGTTCTTGAGACTAATCATTTTCACACCTCTGTACATGTCAACTTTGGTTGGAACTTATTTACTATATTCATTACTAGGGGGCAAATCTTGTAAACGAAATGCTTTAATTAGTTTGCAGAAAAATAAGATAGTAAAGATTGTGAGCTGTGTAACATAATATAATAACAATTATTGTTAATAATAATATATATTATTATTAATTATCATTAACAAAATTATTGTCATTGTTGTTAGTTAAATAAAAGAATTTGCCAGGTACCACCAAAAAGTGTTCCAACATATAACAACATCAATGTATATAATTTGCATTTTATGAAGAACAAAGCAACAATTGTTCTATTTTGCACAGGCTATATGAAGTTATTAAAGAATACTAGCAGGTTCGTAAAGTAATTTGATGTTTAATAAGGGACAAAATAAATGTTTTGGTTTTCTGACAAAAATAATAAGGTCCCACAAATTCAAACCAAGTAAGGAACTCATAATATTACTTACAAAGGTGGTATGGTTGTCCATTACCCAGAGGATATTTCTGATAGCGTGCAATGTTTACCGGAGGCAGCATTGAAAATCGAGCTGAGAGAAGTGGCTCCAATCGAGCGGAAACAGGGTCTGTTGGATGGAATAAGTTGTACACTTGCTGAACTTGTGGCCGGGGTATAGGAGCTGAAATAAAAGCATTCAAACTTATCAGATGCTTCCTGAAAAGAGGTGGATCTCATGGAGTGGAAACTCGTTCTTTGACATCCCCCCCCCCCCATTCCCCTTGAAAATTGCAAATTTTTCACAAATGCTTCAAAGCAGGCAAGAAAAAAATGGGGCATGTCAAAATGTTTCCCTATTAATTTTTACAGGAATTGATGCTGCAATGTATCTAGATGGCTGCGTTTTTGTTGGGCGAGGCAGGGCAGGGTGGGGTTGACACAGATAAAGCAGACCGGGCGGGTGGGGCAAAAGAAGCAGACATGCAGATGGGGCAGGAGTGTCGTGTCAGGGTAGGGAATAGGGAATAGGGAATAGGGACAGGGACAGGGACAGGGACAGGGGCAGGGGCAGGGGCAGGGGCAGGGGCAGGGGCAGGGGCAGGGGCAGGGGCAGGATCAGGGCGGGAGCCGTGACAGAAAGGTATGTCTGGGCATGGCAGGTGCTTTAATGTGATGAAGGCATATTAAGATGGGGAGTGCACACATGGCAGGGAAGGGAGGTGCAGGGAGCAGAGAGCTGGGTGTGGGGTGGGCAATGTGAGCACTGCTGAACAATCAGCTAATGAAGTTGTTTATTAAGTACAATATTCACACTTACTACTTTTGTCATCCGTTGAAGAGATCTTTCGGTAGGCAAGCACAAGAGCAAGAGGACTTCCAAACATGAAAAACTCATTTACTTCAAATTCTAATTTGCAGTGGTGAGAATGTTCACTGGAAAGGAAGAAAAATCTGAATGAAATTTTGAATAAAGGAAAAGAATACTTATATTAGCAGTGCTACAACATAGCGGAGACTTTCATTCACTTTAAAAAATCTATCTTGAAATGCTGTTGGAAGCATGTTTTGACTGTGAACAGCACTAGTGCAAACAGGGTACTGAATTTTAACCAAGTTGCACTCTGATCAATATTACTCAATTTGAGCTGCTGCAAATTTTAATAGAATTTTTTACTTTTGAAGGTACTACATGCAAAACTCAAAGAATTGTTTTCTTTATACTTCTCACTCAAATAGGGAAATGTACACTTATAAAGAAGGTAAAGGTCTGATTTTCATTAAAACCTCTGAAATCTTGAATATTTTTTCGAAATTCAATCTTGAATATTTTTCAGACATGTTTCCCTTAAAGCAATTGATTCTTCAGTATTAAAACTCTCAATGATTTCACACAGATTTTTGAAAATGTTAGTTTTCAAGTGATTTTGAATCAAATAGGAATAATTTTACTAAACCAACTGAACAAGCTTTTTTCAAAATAGCTGTACGTTTTTTCTATGAATTTTTGGTTTGTATTGTTAATATTATTTTACAGAAATATTTTAGAATTTAATACATTTGTGAACTCAAGCTTCTATAATCTCTTTTGAAGTTTCTCAAAATTGCAAAAGATTTTTTATGTAAGTAAACCAAAAATTGTGCTTTAAAATATTAACATAAATAAATAAAATAAAAAAAAAACAATTTTTTTATCTTATGAATTTTCAGAACAAATGAGCCTCTGCTTTTCTAGAACATCCCAAAGGCATTCCATTAAACCATTACAAGTCCAAAAAAGGTATCAACTGTGAAAAAATGTAGGTGTTTTTTGATCAAAACCAGAAATAAAACATCAGTTCTGTGGTGGTAACATATCTTGTGGTACTCCATAAAGCGAGTTAGGAAGTAATCTACCATAACAATAACAATTATTGTGATTGTTGTGGTTTATTATTTCCTAACTCACATTAAAACATCAATGTTAATTGTGCTTTAAAATATTATAACTCCACCAAGTTGAGAATGATGTTTACAGGAGCGCACCACCGTCTGTGTTTACAGCCGAAGCGACAGAGACGGAGATATAAGGACACTCAAATCCAATTAAAAATGGGACCCTGCGAAACTGTTTCAGGAAAAGCACGATTTATTTTTTCACAATTCTGTTATCTTCTCAATTAATATTTTAACTGTATTTGGACGTGTCTGCACCTCATATTAGAAGAAATGAAATGTTATTTTTTCGGTAGAATAATTCAATTTTGATTGAATTCCTTTGATGTGCAGACAATTTGTACATTTGTACAGTAACATGCATATATTTGTAAATCATTCAATTTAACTTAAGTAGTTTCTCATAATATATACCAAATCAAATTCTTATTACCTAAGAAGCAACTACTACCGTAATGAATATTCCTCAATATTTGTTACTTCATTAGTCTTTACTATGGTTCTTTACTATTAGAAATTGCGAACCAATTAAAATTTTCTAAATTTCAATCTTTTTCTTTTATTAATTCTTTCTCATTTTCTAAAAATATTACATCTCTACCTCCATGAATTACTTTATCTTCTATATCAAAAAGACGACAAGCTTTTCTATTTTTCGAATAACCTACGAAGATAGCTTGTTTCGCTCTCTTATGAATATTTTCCTTCATATATCATCATTCCTATAGTATGATCTACATCCAAATACTCTAAAATATTGTAATGAAGAATATTTTAAATACTTGTGACAGTAATTTAATGTTTTGGTACTTTATTGCATAAAGTAAAAAAAGATGAATGCAGAAGAATACAGAATGTGTGAATTCATCCATAACTCGTATTTCCCAAAGCTACACCCATAAACAACTCGCTTCATGCTCCACGCGACTTTTGTTAGCGAGACTGACTGTAGAGACCCTTGTTTACACTGTTAGTACCACGACGTGCCACAATCACCTCCTTCATTCTTCGCTTGGTCGAGCTATAACATAAATAAATAAATAAAATAAAAAAGACAAATTTTTTCTCGTGAATGTTCAGAGCAAATTAGCAAATAATTTTTATTACTTTTAAAACATCATTGTTACAGTAACAATAGTTCTACAACAGCACATACTTTCTGGCATTGTTTGTAACTTTTAAAATTTTAGAAAATTCAGATGTTAACAATGGTAAAACATACACCATTTTTACAAGTGTAATTTTCTTTATATGAGAAAAAAGTTAAGTAAAAAAGCATATTTGAGAATTTTTAAAAAAATTACTGTCACTCCAAGAAAATATGCGAGAACTACTCATATTTTTTAAAAACAGTACAAGATCTTATTTAAAGAAGAATGAAAGAAAAAGGTTCAGTTTGTATGAAAGGATTGTAACGTAGTAATTTGTTAGTTGTATGTCCTGCCTAGCAACAGGAAAAGTTGTTGTTGTACTTAAAATAAGGAAGCAGAATGCTTTGAGAGGTCAAAGTGAATAGATTTGCTTCTCAGATCCACAATAGCTGCAGTTGATACGCTGTGCTGATAAAAACACACCCAAAATAAAAATCCATTTCAATTTTGCAGGGCCTGAAGTTCAGCCAGATTTGTCACAGAATGTAGATTTTTGAGAAAATCATCACAATAGTGTAGATGCTAGTGTTGTCATGGACAAATGGGCAAACTGACCTGACTAACAGACATTTTGCCAAAAAACAAATGTTTCGGAATGAAGGAACAGCAAAATGTTAATTCTGTCTACCCAATGTAGTTTAAGTAATTGACCATACAGGAACAAAATTTATCCCCCTTTCTGTATCAGGGCCCCAAAGATTTTCCTAACAAAAAGGACCACTTTCCGCAGCAGCATTACAATATTTACTCTTTACTATGTCAGTACATAATAGGTGAGAAAGTAAGAACACTACATTGATAAACATTTTCTCTAAATATTGTAAGATATTTTGTGAATTTTTTATAAATTTGTAAGGATTATATTTATAAGTATTTAATGTTGAATAAGCCTTTGAGTATGGTTACCACAGCAGTAAATTATTAGTTTATTATGCAACTAGTTTATAATGTTATGCTTTGTTGGATAAGTAGGCCTACATGGTTTGAAAACTAGTAACATTAGAAATGAGTTATATATCTCTTCTCATTGTTAGCTATAGCTACATTAACGTTATATAGTAAAAATTATGATAAATAATGGCTAATTATAGTTCAAAGATTATCACATGATAAGCACTACAGAATGATAAGCCTAAGATCGAGACCAAAACACATTAGAAATGCTAATTCATAAAAAAATTATTTCAATATTGTAAAAACATTAATACTTTACCTTAACAATTTAATTTACAATACACAATTTACTCAAATACATAGTATATTTACAATATTGTAATAACAGAAATCTGAAGAAATATTAAATAGTATAAGTGACATCCTAATGACATACTACATATATATACTTCTTTGCCTTGTTATTAACAAATTATATCAACTTAATTTTTAAGAATAGCTTCTGAAGACAGACATTTATTTACAAAAAAACAATTATCCACCAGCAATTTGTGAACCATTACTTTGAAATGGTATTTTAATTTGGTTTCATGGTTTCCAGCAAGGTAACTCACCAATGTTTTTTCCTGATATTTATGTACTTGTATTATCTGCATAGAAGGTTATTCTGAAATGAGTTGGTGTGTTAATAGATCCTCCCAAATCATTTGCATACATTAACTAGTGGTGCTACAGAATGGCACAGACTTTCCCGTATTAGTTTTCTATTTTCTTGGGTCTTCACTAGCTATTCGGAATTGCCACATACTCTTTCTTGCCAGCTACCATCTATCACCACCAAAAGTTCATTTTATTGGTCATTTTCTTAATTTTTCGGTAGAATTGGTAGAATGAAAATATTAATTTTAGAATATTAAAGATCACAAAAACCTGGTAACAAATGGCAATTTTCTTTTAAAAATTATGAGCCATTTAAGAGAAAATGGCTTTTTACCACTACTAAAAATGCGAAATTTGAAGCTCATTTTCACACAAAAATTTTTGAGTTTTCAAAATACTTTATTTGAAGTTATTTGAAGCACTTACCCTCACAAATATAATAATCTTTACAAATTGCGGATAATGTGCATATTGAAGATGTGAGAGATCCTTCAAAAAATTTACATTTATATAATTTTTGAAAAAACAAAAAAATAACTGAAAATAAACTTAACGTCATATTAAAGAGTGTAATTATCACTATCTGTTACAAAAGTTTCAAGAAAAAATTTGCAGCCGTATATGAGAAAATGGCGTTTGAGCATTTCTGAAAATGCCGAAATTTGGGCTACTTTTCACAGAAAACGGTAGCGTTTTTGAGAAACTTTACTTGAAATTATTTAAAACATATATACTCATAAATATAATAATGTGAAAAAATCGCCGATAATGTAAATATTATCGACGTGAGAGACAAGTAAAAAAATTTACATTTTTGTAATTTTTAAAAAAAACAACCGATAGACCAATATGGCTTTTATGTCACCTGATAGAGTAAATTTACCACTATCCCTACTAAAAGTTTACAGAAAAAGTTTGGAGACGTTTTTGAGAAAATCTAGTTTTTGTAATTTTTTAATGTTGCACATATTGCTCGCAATATTGCATGGAAACTACTAACATTTTTAGAAACATTTACATGACCTTTATTAAAGAACTCAATATGCAGAACAAATTTTATTTGAAGAAAAAATCTCTATCTTCAATTTTGTAGCTGGAGAAAGATGCCGAAAAAAATTCAAACTTTCAAAATTTTCGAAAATTCAGAGTTATCCGTGAAAATCGGACTTATGCCATGTTAATAAGTGTATTTTACTCTATTCATACGAGAAATTTAAAGAAAAAATTTGGAGCCGTTTTTGAGAAAATTTTGAAAATCCCCATTCATATAAAGTACCCCCAAATTTTGAAGAATCTTTTCCAAAATCTCCAAGCTTCGACTAGAATCAGATCGACCAGGGAATATCCATTTTGGAAGAAATCGTACGTATGGTTTAGGCGCTAGCAGTGTTGACAGACGGACAGATGGACGTTTTCCTTTCAATTGGGTTTTCGGTATCAAGGACCTAGAAAACAGGGTTTCTGGCTACACCATACGTTAGGGGATTTTTTTTCTTAATTTAGCAACTGGTTTTATCCACTTATTCGTTTTCATGGCCGGGCAATTAATTCTTTTCTGCCGAAAATTGGCCAGTTTTTCACGCAGCATTACATAACTTTCCCTATACTACGTTTATCACTCCGTGTATACGTACGTATACAGGATAGTAAAAATTACTGAGGACCAAGAACTGATATTTGAGGCATTCCTAACTTGATTTATTTCAGTTTTCAACATTCCTGAATAATTTTAATTCCTAATACTTAATTGAGTTATTTGTACAAGTTTCATTCTGCTATGTAGATATATTTCTAACCATTTTATTGGAATATGCCATACACAGTCTTTCCAGTTTCTTTATTAGAATACCATGATTTACCTCATAATACTCATTCTTTTAGTAGGTAATCACGGTATTCAAAAGACTTCAATAGGTGATGGAATATACCAATACAGTTCTCATCGACATGTTGAATGTTATTTAGGACATAAGTTTTACCAAAAAAGTTTCTCATTCTAGAGTAAATTACTTTCTCAAATATTTTTGTAAAGGTGATAGTAGATAGGTGTATAATTGGTATCTCATTGGATCCTGTAGAGTCGCAATCAAGATTCAGAAACTATCCACAGCTTATCTACTATAGCTATCGCGGATCCGAGAAGCAGATCGACTTACTTTGACCTCTCAAAGCATTCTGCTTACATATTTTAAATTTCACAACTTCTGCTGTTGCTAGGCTAACGACTAACAAACTACTACATTACAATCCTTTTATATAAAATGAAGTCCCTTTTGCTATTTTTAACCTCTAGTGTTCAAGGACAAACTAATCAAATAACTTAATGGCTTAGCTAAGTTTGATCAGCAAGTTTTACTAGTTTGAAAAACGTCTGAGTTATATTGGTTTCCCTGCTTCTGAACTATTAATTTCCTAGAATTATTTCATTAAATTTAGCATTTTCTTGAATCATAGAAGTAATTCGATTTGCTAGTCGAGTCTTTCCTTTTAGATTTGCATGCATCCCATGGCAAAAAATTCTTCTATCTAATTTGCTTCAGTCTAGCACATTGCATTTTTTAAAAGATGAATGAAGGGGCTTCTAAAGGGCAAACTTGTTAAAATGTAATTTTAATATTCATAAAATATTTATGAACTTTAAGCCTGCACACTGATACATTTACCTCAAGCAGGAAAGGCATTTAAACCACCTTTTCTTGATCTTTTATATAAGGTTGTTTAAGAGTGAAATTTAATTATAAATTGTAAACTTTTGCAGAATGCACTCTGTAAATAAATACATTAATTGACTGAAGTGATTTTTTTTAACCATTAAAAGTAAAATAAATCTTTCCCCTCCTCTTTCTTTCTTCACAAAACCCCAAAATACCAAATTTTGTGGAAATAAAAAATTTTCAATTTTTCAATTAAATTTTAAATGTACACGAGACATGTCTGAATAACTGTATTTATTTATCGAGAATTACCCTTTCATATTTTTCGTGCCAAATTATTAATGTAATACATGACAGTGATGTTAATAATATTTATACACAAATTAAAGTAAAAATAATAATTAATTAATTTTTAATAAACTATCATCAGTAGACCGTGATAATTAAAAATTCTTACTTAAATTAACTTTTTAAAGTCAGGATTTTTAGGATCTGACTTACAAGTTCACAGTTTAATACATCTTTTCCTAATGTTTACAAGTTTAGGCACAACCTACAAGAAATCTTCATTAAAAAATGCCTTAACAAGAATGGGCAAAGTGGTCTAACCTGGTGGACGAGGAGCGCCGCCGGGGCTGAGGAGCTGTTAGGTGTTTGCCAGGGTGAAGGCTGTCGCAACCATTCTCAACATTCTCATCCTGGCCAGCATCTGTGTCCAGGATGCTGTTCTCACTGTCATGGCGCGATTGGTACTGAGCTGTGCGACACAAGGCATCATAACCAAGGATAGATCCCACACCATCACCTGCAAAGAAGGGGACACAATCACTACCTCCCACAACAGTTGCTGAAATTCAAATATTTTGTATTACTGTTATTATTTTTATTATTATTATTTAAGCACAAAACAAACAAAAAATAACATTTTAGAAAAGGGGTAAAAAGAAAGGAAAATAGAAAAGAAAAAGAGACAAAAACAAAGAGAAAGATCAGTAAAATGAGTAGAGAATAAGAAGATGAATAAAAAGGTCAAAAAAGAAAACCGAATAAAGATGACAGGTCACCAAAAAGTCAAAATAAATAAGAAGAAATAATGAAGCAAAAGACTGGAAAAGGAAGGAAAGGCACAAAAGAATAAGAAAACAGGAAAAGAACTCACAAAGAAGAAATGAATAAAGGAAATGAAGCAAAATAGAAACGAAACAAAGAGAAACTAACAAAACTCATATGTCCATATGAATCCAGTTACAAATTTGAAATGAAATGTAATAGAATAATATGATACTTCTTTCTTATTAATTTCTTTTTGAAATAATAAAGATACGTACATATATAAGAACAAGGAAATTTTACCTATGAAACAAATCTGTCCACAGAAACCTTGGCCTTCATCAGACCTAATGAATTCCTGATAAGTTGCATTGGCAGCATTTATTACTTTAGACACAGTGTCCTGGTACTCTGGTGATGATGATGCAAAGAGAGGAATGGCTCCAATAGGTATTGAGTCATGAGTTACTTGGGGTGAGTCCACACTAGATGGAGATACATCAAAGCTGTAGGGGCTCAAGCTGGAAAGTTGAATATGTATCTAAGACCCTTGGAAATTCAAGTTTGATTAATGTAAATAACACATTTTTCACAGGTATCTTTTCCAAACCTGGAAAGCACTCCCAATGCTTCTGTGCAGATGGAGGGGCAGGATACCAACTTGATGGCAATGTGCCCCACCATTGAAGGGTAGTGCTGCCGCATCACACTCTCAAATGCCCCCCGAAATGTGGTAATGTCAGACTTCTTGGCAGTTACATCCACATTTGCATCTAGAAACAAACAAATATATTATTCCTAACATTGTGAAACAAGATCCAAACTTTAAAACAACTTCAAACTAATTAAAATTGTTCAAAGAATTGGTCAGCCCGACCGTGATTCTAACCCGGGCCTTCTGGTTTACGCCCAGCTGCTCTGACCACTAAGCTAACAACAAGGTGACGGGAATGGTGACAATTATATATACAACTTCAAACTATTAAATATTCACACTTACATTAAAAGATGATTTCATAAAATTGTATTAATACTACACATAAAATCCATACTTTGTGTATAAATTCCCTTGTGTTCGTATATCTTGACCCAAATGAGCAATGTAAGGCCTTCCCGCAGAACAGTAATGGCAATAAGTGTTTCAAACATATTTAATGTAAGGCATAATTTATCTCTTATGTAATAAATTATTCTTCTTAATAGTATTATTGTCATATAGATAAATATTTTTGCCACAAAAACCTTTTAAGAAGTATTGTTGCAGGCCCAGAGTCATTACTCCCCATAAAAATCAGATGAAAGTTTATTGACCCTGATCTATAAAATACCAATAAAATTAGAAGCCTCTTCACTTACCTAATACACTGCCAGCATGCAGCACAAAGAGAAGGGCAGCTGTTTTACAGCTGGTTGTTTGATGGGCTCCTGACATCACAGGGGAGCCAGGGCAGGACATGTCCATGCTGACCGCAGACACCATTGGCCTCCCACGATCACTTGTTACCCTTTGCAGGTATGCATGAGAGAAGATGCTGTCTTCTGCGAAAGCATTTTTTGGATATATTATTTTCATATAAGAAGCAGAGTGAAATTGAGCTTTTGAAATTAAGTTGAATAAAAAACACTAACTCTTATCCCATGAATAAAAACACAAACATTTTCCTGAGCACCTACACTTGGCATGGCAGAACATTATCATCCACATGGTTCACTCATTTTTTATGACACAATAAGTTTTCTGAAAGTATAAAAGTTGAGTACAATTTGAGATTAACTATTGTTTTCAAATGAAGCCTTCAAAAAGAGTTCTTGAAAATACATACAATCAAAATGAATAAATTCTTACTGAACTAATCAATTTTGACTAGAACAAAATTACAGGATATCTAATTCAGGCCATGCCCAAAAGTTAGAGATGATTCAGCCCAGTGAAAATGGTTGGTTCAGTCCAGTGAAAAAAGTGTCGGAAACCTTGTCTATCAGGAACTGTCGGTGTAGTAGCATCAGTATCCTCTTCTGTCAGGAGATCCAATGAACTCCACTTGGCAAGTGATGAAGATTCTCCTAAGTCCTCTGCAAATTCAAAAGGTCATGTAACACAGGGATTCTGGAGATGTCTCAAATGGAATAACTATCAGTGATCTAATATGACACATTCAAATTCCATTCATTATTTATTTTTAAAACCATTTAAGAAATTATTTCTGAAAAACTTAATTGTCCATCTGAAGGACTAATTCCATAACATACCTATGTGTAAAACAGGAAATAAAAATAATTTCATATTATACAAATAGGTTTCATATAAATGACAATAAAATTACACTGTGCAGGCATAAGTCAATGCAGAACAGAACATGCAATTCTCAAGCTTCAAAAAAATAAATGTTTTAAAATTGTGTTGTATGAATATAACAATGCAAAAGAGTTGATACAAAACTCACTGATTCAAACACCATGCTCTCAAATAAGCACAACTGAACAGTCATGTCATTAAATACAAATTAAAGTGCTATTTCTGAAATAATGACAAGGGCATTCTAATATATAAAAATGTATTAGAATCCGTATACATGCAGATAAGACAAAGAAAGAAAAAAAAGGGAAGGAAAAGAAGAGGATGAAGAAAGTTGCTTTATGAATGACCAAACAATAAAAGAAGAGAAGCAAGTGATACAATCAATCGGACTTATCTTTGTTTTAACCATTTATTTTATTGAAATAAACTTTGAAACTTTTTCTGAGCTGTAGTTCTTTCAAACATTAATCATTATACTGAAAAGAACATCAAACATGGCTCATAATCCACAAAAGAATAATTTAGTGCACATTAAGATTTGTGGCAATGCAAATTATATGTAAAGAGTTCATTCAAATGCGTAGATATATAGAACAAACAAAACATCAAATGCATATGCTGTTAACAGACAGTTACATAAAACATGAGTGAATTTTAGCATTAAATTGAGAAATGTGCTATATAAGATATATATTGAAGAATTTAAAGATTTCCCTGAAGATAGAATTAATTGCTATCAGGGTAACAGCAATGACAATGCCAAACTCAGTTTAAAGAAATTAATATTCAAGGATAAAGTTGAAAAACAGAGTTACTTAAGAGAGTTAAATGAAAGGAGTATCTACTAGGCCAAATTTAACGGTATATTTGGCATTGTCTTCCAACAAGCTATAAATAAGTGTATGATACCTACCCTTAATGACAGGGATTACGAATCCTGCTGTTCCCACAGAACAGAAGGAGCACAGAGTGAAGAGTGAAGAGCACAAAAAGGTAAAGAGAAAACAGAACTTAATCATCTACGAAAGAAAAATCATGCACTATAAAGAGATTGTTAATTCACAGCAGCTTGAAATTTCCTTGTATCTTCATTTGGTTCAAAAGTATTGTCAGTAGAATACTTCTAATCAAATTGTAATATAAAAAGCATGATTAACACTTTATATGAATCTTAATTTAGCAGAAGAAAATGATAAAATAATATAATGATCATATGCATTACTTCCAATCTTTTTAATAAAATATTAGTAGACTACTGACACAATATTTTGATCTTATACTAAAAAATAACATTCAAAAATGAGAATGACTGAAGATTAATTTTGAAGTAGCAAAGTTCTTCAAAATCTCTCAAACAGATTAGCATTTATGTAAAACATACATCAATTACAACTACAGTACACACCAAATACAATAGTCCTAAAAATACACTCAAGACACTGAATATTCACACAAAGCACACTAACATACTGCCAGGAAGAGTTGACTCCAGGACACGGCATAAACAGGAGAGAGGGAAAGCTGATATGTACAAAAAATGCTCTGCAATGGACTGAGTGCAAAGGAGATTGTGACCAAACTGAAAAATCACTACCAGTGGCACCCAAAAGAATGCACGCTTCCTATCGAAATGCACCCCAGGCCAAGGATGTGTACAGCAGACTATTCCAAAAGGCAAAGAACACAAAGTTTCCATTATTCTTATTGAAAAGTGAAAATACTACTACTAAGTTCCTTTTTATGTAGAATAAAAGATATTGAAGATAAAATTTAAAAATGAAAATATTCTATAAAAATTATTTTAATTTCAAATAGTTTGAAATTCATGAATTTGAAATAAAAGATTTCACAACAGAAAAAAACACATTACTCAGTACAAATTCATTTTTCGTATAATTACAAATGAAAATGTTTTCACTTAATGAGAATGTTGCACTTCACAATTGTAACTTTATAATATTTTTCACGTAAATAACCCTTTATTTCCATTTTTTTCCTCGGATATATTCAAACTATTCAAGTTGGACTGTTCATCTGAAATTGTTTATCTCTATTTAACAACATTCAAAACTAATTTTAAGAAAGAATTAAATTTACAGTATTATTGTACATTAATAGATTATCAAGGTTTCCTGATAAGCAGGTTGGTTAGAAAGGATAAACAGATGATACTCTTCAAATTAAACAGTAAATAAGAAGATAATTTTACTAAATTTAATAACATTTCTTCCTTGCAATTCATTAATTTTCAATTTCAGCACTTCAAATCAAACTTTGAAGCTCCTTTCGGGTTTATTCTTCTCACAGAACATTCTGAAGTCCATTTCCATAGAAAGAGTGCCAGTTTAGAACATCCCACGAGGAAAGTAGCATCAGCATCATGCAGAAGGATTGCACTGCAACATGGGAGGTTGGCCACTCTCACAGAAAAAATGTTCTCCCCAGAGCCTACATCCTCACATATTTCCTTTGTGGGGTGTGAAAGATGAGAAAATATGAGTCACACACTCATTAAAGGAGTAAATAATTTCTTGATATTACTGATATAAAAATATCATTTAACACATGCTAAAAATTAGTCAAAGATATTTTCTTAAAATGTTATTAGAATTTGTTTTTCTACAAGGAATTTTCATTCTGTTCCTTACACTTACATTCCCCAAAAAATGTGTATTTGTTAAATGTTGAAAGAAGTTTCAGTATTACACACTCTTTGTCATATCACTGAAACTGGGCTAAATTGTTGAGGAGGGTCTGCCTTGGGATGAATCCCTAGTGTCAGCCAGAGACTGATGGAAGACATGACATTATGACAGTAGCTAAAAGAGGTGGGTCAGGGTAGAATGCTGGGACTCAACCCTGTCTGGATATTTTTTAATTTAACATTGTCACAACTACATTTTTATTGAAAACCTGATACACTTTTCTATAGAGATGAAAACATGAGTAGAAGACTACTAATAATGAGAATCACTCCATAATGGCTATGGTAGGGTTTACTTTCAAACGTGTTCCCCACAGGCATTTTGAAGTTTAATTTATTTATTTTTCATTTTTTAGATTTTCTCTCTCTTCTCTCTCTCTCTCTCTCTCTCTCTCTCTCTCTCTCTCTCTCTCACTCACTCTCTTTTAAAGTATAAATGGGTTCCTTGATTTTTATTTTTTCTCCTCATGTATACTTCAAGAGTGGAATGAATCTAATTTTTATCTACATGACAGAAAAAAGTATTTGTTATGGGAGTAAAGAGGGCTTTAGTTGTAGTTGTAAAGGCAGTAAATAAGCCACCAAATGAAAAGTGCCAACCCTTGTTAAAGTTCACAATTTTTGGTTCAAGTATTGAAGGCACCAGAGGATTAACTACAAGTTTTCCTGAAGATTGGTTGACCCATTCAAGACTTGATACATTCTGAAGAGAGAACAATTTATACATATTTGCTTAATGACAAAGGCAGAAAAAATGCAATGGAATTGTAAGGGAAAACCTTACAATGAGCAACATACATAACATTTTAAAAAATAACAGAAGGACTGAGTCTAAGGAGCTGAATGCAAACACCAGCTTACCACCAATGCTGAAACACTGAAGCAGGTATTAACTGAGAAGTAAAAGACATGTTGAATTCTGGAAATAAATGCCATAATCTGGCTTTGAAAGAAATTATAAAAATTTAAGTCATTTGGATTGAACAAAATTAATACCAACATCAAATTTTTCAAAGAATTAGTCACCTCAATTGGGAATTGAACCCAGATCTCCTGGTATAAGCCCAGATGCTCTAACCACTGTGCTTCAGAGACAAACAACACTTTGCTATTGACATTTAGTACAGCTGAAATGGAAAGGATACATCAAGATTCCCTTATATCACTCTATTTCTTCTAGAATTTGCATTCAGCATGCTATCGAGACAATCTATGATGTGATGTAAGACTAATAACTAACAGAACATTACACACTCTTCTCACAGATGAAATGAAGTACTGAAAGTCTGAACCAAATGCAGTCTACATTAACCATTACTAGAAATTTTAGTATGGGCAATAATACGAGGATTGGAACAGAAATCATGGCAACTATTTTTGTTCCCCTAAAAGAAATGTTATTGTATCACACAATTTTATTTGATGCATGAAAGAAATGATGTGCTAGCGAGTGTTCACCATAACAAATGGCTCTGTGAGTGTCTCTTATTAGCGCAGAGAGCAATGTGAAATCAGTTGTCTGGCTGCCGCCGCGCGAGATGAATGTAACCCGTTTCGAGCAGCGCTCTGTCAGAAGGCAGCCGTTCTTCGAGGGGGAAATGTCCGAGATTGTCACGGGAAATTGGTGGAAGCTGTTGGGAATAATGCACTTTCATACTGGACAGTCGCGAGATGGGCAAGGGAGTTTCAGCGCGACGCATATCAACAAGTGACCGGCAACGCACGGGACGACCTGCGTGTGTGAAGGGCCGATTTGGCACGTGCCGTAATCGAGCACCCGCTGGAGGAAGGCAGACGATGGACGCTACTTAGAGAGTGAAAGTAGCATCGAGAAATGCACCATCCAAATGATTCTGAAGAAAGATCTGCACTTGCGGAAAGATGCATCGAAGTGGGTACCACATGCACCGACGGATGTTCAAAAATGGATGCGATATGTAACATGCTCCGACCACCTGGCACAATGGCAACAAGACGGCGACCCCTTCCTTTCGTGAATAATCGCAATCGACGAATTAGGGCCCGGGCATACGAATCGGAACTTAAACGTCACTTCTCAGAGTAGCAACATGTCGGATCACCATGAAAGCAGGTGTTCAGTCATAATCCTTCCCCGTAAAACTGATGGTGATAGTCGCTTATGACATCAGAGCCGTTACTGTGTGTCACTTCATTCCACATGGGAGAACGGTGACCACAGCTTATTACAGGGCCTTCCTCCTGAGGCAAGTGTTAGGGACAAACGTCCCGACATTCTGGTCATTGCAATTACTCTCCGCAACAACGCGAGACCACATAACGCAGACTGCAAAGCGGTTACTGCTGTGCTGAGGATGGAAAGAACTGGAGCAATCACCGTATTCTTCTGACCTTTCTCCATGAGGTTTTGACCTCACACCAAAGGCAAAGAAACCATTAAGAGGTAGGTTCTTTGCAACATCTCAGGTCAGTACAAATGCTGTGAAACAAGTGAGCAGATTCACACAAAGATGAGGAAAATGATGAAGCAGATGGTCTTCAGTGTCTCCCACATCGTCGGAAGCGTGTTGTGAACAATGTATGGGACTACTTTAAGTTGCACGACTAGTGCCACAATTTAATTTTTAATTTTACATTGGCAAAGTGTCTTTGTCAATATTCAAATGAGAAGCAATACAACTGATTTGAGCGTTTCACGTTACGAAGAAATTGGATCTGAACGTTTCTTCTAAACAGGCAGTTAGTGCAAAGAAGACTGGAATTAATCACACAACAGTATAAATTAATTAATAACTGCCAGGTACCTGAGAAGAGAATACTATACCAAAAGATCCAATCACAAAGCTATTGGCAATCACCATCAATGGTTGAAATTCTCTCCATTACTATTTCCATTTATTTGTGTGAAATGGCGAGATACGATGATATTGATTTGCACATTTTAGATAGAACTATGAGACTACTTGCAAAATTAAAAACGGCATAGAGAATCAATAACCGAATTACTAAAATGTTCATCATTACAACTGACTGAAACTGACTTTTGCATATTCTCTGGAACCACTGTGTTTTACTGAGCAATTGACTTTCACACAAAGCATACAGAGATGCACAGTGTCCGTAGGAAATACTTCTAAAAAATTGGGGCTGCTGTGGCAAAAAATCTCGTTTGATTACTTTTTAAGAGTACACTATTGTTGCACTAGGCGCGAAAATCGAGTGCCGTGAAATCTTTACGGGATCCATTCAATCAATTTCGAACAGAGTTCGTAGGACGCAGGTTCCGGGGAGTAGCATCCAAGCCGTGAGGCGGGGGAGGGAGGCGGGGAGTGTAGAGTGGCAGGAGCGCGGGCGGAGGGCAGAAACGCACCCTGGCAGTCGAAGAACTCGTCGTCATCGTCGCTGGCGTCGTCGTCCGAGTCGCGCACGATGCTCTCCATGCGCCAGTTGGCCACGTGCAGCTCCAGCGGCGGGGCGTTGGCGGTGCCCGGGGCCGGAGAGTGGAGCGCGCCGCGCGACCCGCTGCGCGACCACAGGCGCCGCGCCTCCCGCGCGCCGCGCGCCGCACCGCCGCCGCCGCCCGCCGCGCCGGCCACGCTCGCCACGCTGCACACCTCGCCCACGCTGCCTCGGAATCTGCCACACGCGAAACACACCGCCGTTGGGGGAGCCCGCCCGCGCCCACTTCCTTCCCTTGCAGGCCGCGCTGCCCTCAAAACGCAACATAGCTTTTGTTGCGATTCGAGGAGCGGTCGCTACAGATGATCCCGTGAATAAGCGGATAGAAATTGTTCTAAATAAACGGAAACAAAGCTAGCTGAAAAAGGAGGAAGAGTTCACTAGAAACATTCATTCTTTCGCGTACATTGTGCGGTAACACGAAAACAGAGTGTTCTTTGTCTGGAAGACCAAGACCAAGACCGAGAGAATGAGACAAGCCCGTTACGTTGGACGAACGCTGGGGCAGTCCCATCTACGAACGTTTTTTTTTTTGTTTTTGTTTTTCAAAGTTTTCCCCTAATTTTTTAAGGCTAGAAAAAATTCCATATTGCATATGCTGCTTTTATAACGTTAAGTCATAATTTAATTTTACTATACTTACTGATTTTTAACTTTTAACTTTACTTACTGATTTTTATGTAACCACATGCGCAAAGGTGTTCTGCAAGTCAAGTTCTGTCTTCGTCAAGAGATTTTATGTACCTGTCATATACACACACATACACTTAGTGGTGGCATACATATTCAGTAAAACGATTAGATGTGACCAATCATATTAGATACGTGACCGGATCGCAGCGGCGCCTCCGATTATTGGAACATGCGAGTTAGGTGGTGGGAGATGCGATGTGCCATTGCACATTACCTCCATCATTATGGAGGCAAATTTTATGTGACGGACAGAAATGATTACCACCCGTTAACTTACGCTCCTCTTGAGCCCTTAAATACTTGTTTTAAACGTTTCGAAGCGAGATACACTTGCTGGCGGCCCGCGAAATTGCACTCGTGAGGATACTGAATAAGCAGTTTTCCGGTCTTAGCTCTGACACGCCGAGCGACACAGTATATCGACAATCTCGGTTGTACGGAGGTGTGTGTACTGCTGAGTGACGCTGAGGAACCGCAGGCCCCGAACACAGACTATGTTAACGTGATGGATCACTAAAAGTGAACAGCGGCACCGCGGGCTCGGAGGGTATCTCACCCAAGCCAGCGACAGAAGGCGGCGCGGCGTCGGAAAAGGGTCGGACGGCGCAGATCTGCTTACCGCGCGCCACTCACCGCATCTACAATGGGGCGCGGACAGAAGGAACCAACCTATCTTCCTGCTGTACAAAAGAGCCTAACGGCCAGGAAATAAGACGAGCGACAAATGGTCGAGTTCGTGATATCAACATGGCAGGGCGGACCGATTAAACGCCATTAACTCGTGTCACGGTCTGGAAGTATTTTACAGTATCTTACGATTCTTTTTTTCTACAACGAAGAGAGCGTGGGTTATTTTTTATGTGTTCGTGTGTTTCCGTCTTATCTTTCTCTTTTCAGGTATAAATCGCGGGGATAGAAAAAAATCCAACTTGCCGAAATGACGACTAAATGGTATAATAATAGTTGCTTGGCCTTCACGGTTCAGGATTTTTTGCATGAAAGCATCTGGATATCTTAAAACTTGTACTCATTCTCCGTAAGTGAATCGACATTACTCGTTGAATTAACCAAAGTGAAGATATTTTTGTCTCAATTTCCACAAAGTAAAAAATGGGGATAATGTTCCCATTACGCATCTTTTCAAATATAACTTTTACAACATTAAAAGCAGCATTTTTTTTATTTGCGTAGTATGATTTAAAATTTGTTCCAGGTTTTTGAATTGATTGTTTTGTATTTCCGGACCTATCAAATGACATAGTACTTATTCCCGTAAGTGAAGTGTGTTCTAGGGAAGTGGCGCTGATCTTCCCCCGCTGGATGGCGAGATCCGGCGTCGACCTACACCTCGACTTGGGAAGTTTTCCCCAACCAGGTGTCTCCCACTAGCGAGGTACCGCCTCAGCCGGGCCAAGCTCTTAAGCTCCCGACTGGTCTCCAGGCGTGTGTGGCAGTGTAGTGCAAATAAGTGTAACGGTGTGTGTAACTACGGGGTGAAGATAGGCAAGCAAGAGGAAGGAAAAATCACGCACGTTCCGTGGCCCGTTTGTTAAGGTATTGCCCCCACATTCGCCTGGTGTTGATCAGAGAAACCACAGACCGCTAATCAGAGCAGACGACCTCTAGATTTCTCCTCCAGTCAGCGGAGGCTATTTAACTGGTGTCGAAAATCCTGCCACCGTCAGAACTCGACTTTCACGGTCAGAGGCACTGCAGTGACATCAGCTAATGCCTTAAGCCAGCTCAGCCGGTAAGATTTTAGAATTTCACCGGCTACTCCCTCAACGTACAACGATCTTAACATAAATATAGCCAGTTTAGTTCAAATCAGTGCGGCTACAAGCCGCTGGCTTCTTTTAGAAAAATAAAATTTTTCAAATTGCATTGTGTATTTTCTGCAGGAGCGCCTGGCGAGTAGGCAACCGTCGGTTCGTCGGCGGTGCACGGGTGGCGCCGCGACAAACGAGTCGATATCTTGCATCGACCCCCAGCCTTTCTGAAGGTGCGGGGGCTGGCGGACACGCGTTCTACGTCGCAAAACACCGACAACGATGTTCTCAATTTCCTTAGCTATAACTTGAAAATGTCTAATTCAACCAATTCAAATGAAGAATCTGTGAATGAATATCTGCATTTATTTCGATAGTCCGGAACAGTAATCATTTCTTACTGTTACAAATGAAACACACAAACATATTTAACGGTTACAGTATTTGCAGCACTATTGAACAGAAAAGACAGAATAATTTACAGAAACTTGTCTTGATTACATCGAAGAATACAGCATTTTTCGGTATCAAGACCCCACCAAGCGTGGATTCTAACTACACAACGTGTTAGAGAAATTTACTACATGTAGGAACAAGATTTATCCATTTTTCGTTTTCAGTTATCGCCCATCAATAAGTTTTTTTGACAAAAATTTGCCGTTTTCCCCCAGCAGCATTACATAACTTTCTCTTATACTGCGTAAGCAGTAGTTGAAGTAAAAAATTGACTAAATCTTGTCTCAATATGTAGTAAATTATTTCCTCTTACAGTTGTGGTAGGCAAAATCCACGTTTTCTGAGTTCTTGATACTGGTAAAAAAAAAAAAAAAAAAAAAGAAAGAAAGAAAAAAAAACGCTTTACGCCAAAATGTCTGCCTGTGAACAATGGAAGCAGTTAAACCGTAGGCACAGTTTTCACCGAAAATGATATTCCCCGATCGATCTGGCGTAGGTCGCTACCCCTTGAATTTAAAACGGATATTTTGATTTTTGAGGATTACTTTACATGAACCCTAATAATTCTCAAAATGTTCTCAAAATTGGATCCAGACGCTTTGTTTAATTCTGTTTATAATAGAAGAAAAAGTGCTCTTAAAATAGCTGCAATTCTCATTTACGCTGAATTCTCTGAATGTTCGAAAATTGCAAAAGTTCGAAATTTGTTCGTCATCTTCTTTCAACTACAATTTTGAAGATGGAGATTTTTCCTAACTGAAATCAGTTCATCAAAGTTGTGTCTTTAAATAAGTTCATGCCCAATTTTTCAATTACAATATTGAAGGTAATTATTCAATATTAAAGATTGAAGGAAGCAGAACAATTTTGAAGATAATATTTTGTTTCTTTTCAAATGAACTGTCTCCCCAATTAGGTCTTTAATCAATGTCATGTACATGTTAACTAGTAGTTTTCGAGTAATTTTGTGCGACATGTAGGCATTATTAAAAGCAATATTTTCTCGAGAAAGCAGCTTTAGATTTTTTGACCGGATATTGCAAATGCATGGAATAACATGACATAAACGTCATTTTGATGAAATCTATTGATTTTTCAAAAATTACGCATATGCATTTTTTATTATGTTACACATGGGCATTTTTAATCTATTATTGCATTTGTGACTAATGATTTATTATGAAATTTCTCAAAATCTTTTCTGTGAAAAAAGCTCAAAATGTGCATTTTCAGAAATGCACCAACGACATTTTCTTGCTAATTTTTTTAAAGAAAATGTGCATGTAGGCCAGGTTTTGCTCTTCTATAATATCCTTAAATTACTTTTCAATTCCACTATTAGGGGACTGAAAAATTGAGAAAATGTTTTTAAAAAATGTATTTCAGGTACCAACAAATAGCAGTTGGGAAGAGGGTGGGGCAAAGCCGAAAAACTAGCCCAGACGCAAGAAAATAGGTTCCAGAAGGTTTTGTGTCATTCTGTAGCACCACTACTTACAGAGGTTATGAAATGTTAAGTACACATTTAAATTTGGTAGGGCTTTTAAAATGCAATTCAGAAATAGCATTACGAATTAGCTTGTTATTTTTAAAAAAGGACGAAAAAATACAGAATTAAAAAGATAACCTTCACTTTCAATTTTCAGAAGTGATTCTTGTACGTTAAAAGTTTGGAGAATACATGCGAATATAACTCTTATTTCTCAGAACAAAGTGAATCTCCGAACTACTGTGAGATGGTAAATAAATTCACATACGCCGTTAGATATTTTGCAGACTTATAAATACAAGCACATAAACCAGACGTTGATATTATGTAATTATAAAAAGTGTATTTTTTGAGAGTTTTGACCGAGAGTGAAATTCTGGTTCATCATTTCATAAATTCACTCGAACGTAAACAGATGCAATCTGGAGACAGGCAGTGGTTAGATCTTTTTCAAAGGAAATTCTGTCGGTAAAAGAAGTTAACAACCGTTTAAAGAAGTGTGCCGGAGATCTCCGAAAGATGAGCGAATCTGCGCCTCTGACATGCGAAGAGCTCCCGCCCGCCCAGTCGACATACCGTTCCTAAACATGGCGCGGTGGCCCATTGGGGGGGGGGGGGTGCAGAGTCGCAAGCTGGCGCCTCCGACGTGCGTCGGAGGGTCGGGTTCGAGCCTTCTCTCACCTGACGACGGTGTCCGGCGGCAGCGCCTCCGCCGTGCGCTGCTCCTCCTCGTCGGAGGCGTCGGAGGCGTCGCGGGCGTCGGGCGGCGGCGGGGCGGCCGGCGTGCGCTTGGTGGCCGGGGGGCTGGCCACGTCCGCCTCGGGCTTCTCGATGCTGCCCAACGTGGCCTGCAGCGTCTTGGCCACGCCGGCGGCGTCGTCGTCCGGGGTGGCGGCGGTGGCGGACGCGTCGTCGCCGTCAGCGGGCGCGTCGGCCTCGTCCGCGTCTTCCCCGTCGCCGTCGCCCGCGCCCATCTTGCGCTTGAGCGCCTCCTGCGTCTGGCGCTCGATGGCGCGGATGTCGTCCATGGTGAGGCCGTGCCACTCGTCCTGCCACGCCCACGCCTGCCGGTGCGCGCGCACCATTGTCTTCCGCAGCGCTGTAGCACACACACGCCATCCTTCTCACAGCTCTTCCCCCGACAAGACAACGTCTCAGACAGAGAACGCGCTACTCACCCACGTCGTGGATGAACTTCTCCAGCTTGGTCTGCATGCCCCAGTAGCGGAACTCGACGCGGCACAGCTTGTAGGCACACATGATGGACTTCCCGTTGGGCAGCGGCATGTCTCGGCCCTGCGCACGTGCACAGCACCCACCACATTCCCAAGCGCTCTGGACCCTCACAACCCACCATCGCACAATAACATGAAAGGAACACAATTACATTTCAATTATTGTACTCGAGAAACATGAAACCGAGGACTTGATTGTTCAACAGAATGCTTCCTATACAACATTTGATTCTGAAACCCACAACAGCTTTTCTCTCTTTCTCATTTCACCCCACCACTAACGTGCCTCGGTTGAGGAGGTAAGACTAACGCACCTGACATTCGCGCCAGTAGTCTTCCAGCCAGGAGTCGGCGAGCGGCCCTCGGCCTGTCTTCTGCGACACGTACACCTTGGGGTCTTCATCGCGCAGATAGTCTGCGCCGTACAGCTGGTCCTTCACCACGTCGATGAGGTCTGTAAACGTGAGTCGCGTCGGCGCAGCGTGGCGGGTAGTTAAAAAATGTTTAACGAAATAATTTTGAGTACTTTTAGTGGAAATTTGTTACTTTTCATTTCACATGTGTGCTAATACAATTAAGATATTAACACACGACAAATACAGCATCATTTGAAACACACTGCAGATTTGATTATCTCAATAAAACTCCGGTATGTAAACTACAATGAAAATGCACGAAGGTTGGAAAACGTTTGTACTTCTTGAAAATCAAAATGTTTAATGAAAAACGAACTTTTCCTTATTTCTATGCGTAATCATCTATCAGGATCACGCTTTACAGGGACCGCATTTGCTTCAAAGAACGTGCATTACACGTGTTTCATTACGTGAATACAAAGCATGCAGTATATTCTAAGTCAAACTCTACAGTCTCAAAGTTAATGGTGAAAACATAATAGAACAGAGACGCGTGCCAGCACTACGTTCCGACCACCTTTAGTCCTCTCCCTCGAAGATTTACAATTAAACCAATAAATCTTCGGTTCATGTTAGACTTGGGCGGAACTCGACTGATTACTGATTCCTGACGCGTCAACTGCTAAGATCTTTAGTTACGTAAGTGTAATGCATGTTTTTTATCGCGTGAAGTGGCGGCGATCTTCCCCAGCTGAATAGCGAGACCGGCGCCGACCTACTTCCACTTGCGCGTTCTTTTCTCCACCAGCGTGACACCGTCCCAGACCGGGCAACATCTAAGCTCCCGACAGGTGTGATAGCCTGTGAGTGTAATTGTGTGTACGTAAGGGGTGACGATAGGATAAGGAAGTGGAAGGAATGATCGCGCGCGTCTGTGGCCCATTTGTCAGTATTGCTCCAGTATTCGCCTGGTGTTGATCGGAGAAACTACGGAAAATTACCGATCAGAGCAGCCGGCCGCTAGAATTCTCCTCCACTAGCTCTCTAGCTAGAGTCGAAACTCCTGCCACCGTCGGGACTCGACCCCTACGACCTCCCGGTCAGAGGTAATGCAGTGACATCAGTTGATGCCCTGAGCCACCTCTGCGATGGGTGGTCCTCATGATCACCTTGATAATGGAAGATAAATTTTGAAGAAGCACTGGGATTCGAACCATGGGCCAACACGTCTCTAATGTTAGCGATCACCCTCACAGTTATGTTCCAGCAGGAAATAAACAAAAAATGGAAACACTTCTTAAATTCCATCACTAAATTGAAATATTTTCATGGGAAATTTGCAGGTGGCACTGATGGATTTGCTCACTGTCACCACCTGAACAATTTCCGCACCACGTCGTAAGCTTGAGTCATAATCGAGACTATTTTATTCTGGGTGTCAGGTCCGAGCTAACAGAATTCCAATGTGGGTAAATTGTTGGGCCCCGTAAGGTAGGTGCTTAGCCACGATAACCAAAGGGATAAAACATTTTCACCGTATATTCTGGACGTCCGGATAAACAGCATCCATTCAACACCTCAGGGGATGGAAGAGTGGTTTGAGTGACCGAGACAGAGAAACATCACGTAGGATTGTGAAGAAAAATAAATTGTAACGGCAAAAGTAACTACCTTAATTAAGGTTACGTTCTTAAATCATGTCTGTATTAAAGCAGTGCAAAAGGGAACTCTTCAACCATCGTATTTCCGGTCGGCCTACAAATCCTAAGTCACTCATCAGATATCAAAGTTTTCTAAGAGGAAACGCTGGTGCCAAAGTAATAAAACGTGGACTACGAAGCACTAGAAGGCTTATTTTGTTGGATGAGTATTGAGCTTCGTCTTTCCGACTTCTACGTGTTAAGGCTAGGAAAATCGCGAAGTCAATTTACGATGATGTTTGTGTCCTGCAAGATCACATTACTGCCAAAGATTATGTGACCGATATGGCTAACTATGCCTATCTCGTAATCAAACCTTGTTCATCGATGGTCATACGGCGATCCATGACCTTAACGCCCCTGTTCATACAGTTCACGTTGTCCAGGTCTAGTTTTCTAAGCACGAGGATGAAGAATACATCTCCCACGATCACAATCCCCGTATCTATATTGAGCATGTTTTTGCAAACAAATCAGGATCAAATTTATCTATGCCTACAACACTGCGATCATTTTTGCAAGTCCAGGGCTTTCCCTAACCAAATTAGTCAGTGGAAGGTGCTTTTCGTGACATTTTCCCATATTTCTGCCTGGAAGTATACGTTGTCAACGAACTAACGCCACGCTGCTACAAATTTTATTTCACTGCTAATAGTATAAGGCGGCTCCACAAATTCGGCATTCACCGAGTAGCGAACTACTGCTCGCCCAAACCTGCACAACTGATGTGTTCGGCCATAGCCCGCTAGCAAGCATACCAGTGGGCTATGGTTTGGCAAATGTTCGCTTCTTTTGATATGTCCAAAAGACCGACATGCGGTGGGTAGGGCGAGCAGGGAATGTTCGTCAGTCAGCAATATAACAAGCAACTCATTCACACTACTCGGGATTCGGCGAGTGGTTGCTCGCTGTTCACCGAATAACGAATGTATGGAGCCGCCTTAACATATTAAGTAGTATTAGTTTAGTGAATCTCCACACACATATTTTCTTGTACAATCTACACATTTTGAAATGGATAAATTAGTTTACATCTTCTTAACATTTATTAATACAGTGCGTCCCGTTTGAGTAACTTCATAGAATATTTAGATATGACATTTAAACTTTCACGCTTTCGTTTATGCAAAAAAGATAAATTATAAGCAGTCTAAGTCAGCAGAGTATCTCTAGAGTAGCAGTCTATATATTTAAAACTAGTGGAAGAAACTCGATGTTGCCCTCACATTTAAAAGAAATGTATTACTAGACAGAAAATAATTGTATCCGTAATGCAGGAACTCACCTACGACTCGGTTGCGCAAGTCGCCGCCGGTGAGGCGAAAGACGTTCTCTTGGTGGCCGTTGTCCGCGAAGTAGTACGTCTCGATCTCCAGCAGGAACTTCTCCACGAAGGGGCAGGTGTAGCGCGTCTTGGTGTAG
The DNA here is from genome assembly GCA_031308135.1 of Acheta domesticus. Classification (NCBI taxonomy): domain Eukaryota; kingdom Metazoa; phylum Arthropoda; class Insecta; order Orthoptera; family Gryllidae; genus Acheta; species Acheta domesticus. Next base: position 191,656,586 of record JAHLJT010009436.1, on the reverse strand, counting down.
GGATACGCGTTCCACGCCTCCTCCTCCACCGTCAGCGCAGACTTGGGCAGCAGGCTCTTGAACCACCCTGCACACGCACCCGCCCCACAGGCAGCATGCATAACCAAGGGCTTCGAGTATTAGCAACGAGTAGTTGCACGCATGGGAACACCTGGAATTTTCTAAATTATTATTTTAAAAGTGAAAATAGTTTCATTTTCAAAATAACTTCGATCGACCAGACCCTAAATTAGAAGTTCCATTAAATAAGTCCGGTTCTGTGAGTGGGTGAACATTCTACCCAAGCATTTACTAACTAAGACTGCTGTACGATGAAATTGCAAAAACAAACCTTATGGGGAGCCAACGAATCCCAATATGTCCATTTTAAATTGACAATTGTGTGTTACATTTTCTCAAAACGTATTGTGTTTATTTCCTTGAGATTTCATATTCGTAAAAAACAATATGTTTTACATATACTGAAACACATTTATACTTGCATTGGTAATATATTTAATAAAAATCTACAAGTCAAAAATTTAATACACAAATGTTTTTATCTTGGTACAACTTCGTAATTTGTACACTTCCATTAATAAATCTACTACATAACTTTTAGTACTTTTACTGTTCATATTGCACCCCACAGTATTAATATTAGAATAGCTGTAAGAGTAAGCTCTAAGAAAAAGGAATATTTATCCCCCCAAAATGTAGATTTTTACAAACAAGCTCTAAAGTTACACAAAATATACAAATACGACCACAAAACACAACTAACTACTCCCTAAAATTAACAAAAATATACACAAACTTCCAAATATACACTGACTTACGAAATGAAGCTCCCTGACATATAAACCAAGCCACACACTTCTACATGAATTGATTCCAAAATTATGCTTGTTTAAAACTTTGTGTGTTAAAATCGACACTAATTTTCACAGTTAAAGACATAAATGAATACAAAAGCGTGTTCCATTATAAGTTACACAATACGTTACCAAATTGTTTAAAAATTCTAAACATTGAAATAAAATTTGTTTAAAATTAAATTGTTTCTTGACTGCCCTTAATTTTATGGAATTTCGAGATTTCATGATCACTTATTTAAAGGAGTGGGATCTAGGACTCTGTTTACGAGTTATGCACGATTGTAACTTGTGTTGCAGCATAACGTGTGCTCGCTGATTACTTTATAGCATGATCTACATTTTCCGACTTAAAGGTGTTTGATGCCCTAGGTGGTAACTCTAGGAGAAGCACATTTACAACAAATTCTGCCGATAGCATTTATAAATCATATGAAACCGTCATTCTCCCTAGCGTCATATATACAGTTATGATACAATTAAGTTCGTACTGAATATTGAAAGTAAATTATAACCAGTTTGAATTTGTTCATTTGATTTGAGTTGTTAATTTTTATTTCAAATGTAAAATATGTATCTCTTATACTCCTAACGTTAAGCACATGTAATGTAATTAATGTACAGATAACGATTTCTTAGCTCATTAATTGCCGTAATCCTTTAAGACTTCACGTATATTCGTTTAGAAATACATAGTTTAAATAATTTCCTCCCAAAGAACCACAGTTGCCGCCTCGCTGGGACTACCGTGCCACTACACAACATTCTGGTGACGATACTAGAATTCTAGTAACAAGAAATAGAATCAAAAAAATGACACAATGTGAGACAATTAATAATATTCATTATCATTGATATCTAGAATATAGGTGTGCACAAAGAGGTGGGGCGGGCTCTGAAAATTTTGAAAGGGACACTGTATACATAATCCCCCCTTACGAAATAAAATTTTATTTACGTAAATATATTCAGTCACAGAGTCACTTTCTTCCCTATATAACCTGACAATTTGGAGAATTGCTGTACATTTGACTCTTCAAGCCCTCAGGCAATTTTATACAAGGTTCAATATAAATTCAACTGTATTTATTAATTGTGTCCTTAAAGTTATGATGCCATTCTTCTTGTGGTAGGTTCTACTTATTTACTAGTATAATGTGTCGTGTAAATACGTTCATACAAAATCAGTGGAATGAGTGCTAAGAAAAGTAGCTGCTTCCTTATCGTTTTAGGCTGCGTACACATATGATAATTACGTTACCAAGCCTACTGTGGTTCTTGAGTAACACCAAATGACTCACTGTAACTTATGTCTCTTGGGTGGATGCCATCAACTCTCCTTCCCTGAATCACATTTATTTCTTTAACAGATCCTCCGATATCAAACCAAAAGCAATGTTATTTATACATACTTTTTCTTAATTTTGAAACACGATGAGTATGATTTTTGTAATAATTACTCACCCGGTAAGTGGCTGCCCACGTGATAGATTTTGTGCGTATACTGGCCGCTGCCACCCGGACCGTCGGAGTAGGGCTCGTTGACGAGGATCTCCACCCCGCTGCCCTGCCCCTTCGACTCCTCGCGGCTCTTCTTCTACAACAGCACACGCCATCCCACCACATTTGAGACACAAAACATCTTTCAATTCTTAAATGTAAAACGAAGCACGAATACAGTAAAACACTGAAAGCTTCGAAAGGACGTGAGGGAATAAGGTTAAGAGATACCACGAGTTCAAAGGATTCGAGTTCTCCAATGACCCACTTCTACCCAAGAGCACTTTTGTTGAAATACGTCGATCCTCAATGAGATTTGATCATAAGAATTAAGAAGGCCTAGACAGCTTAATCGCACATCACCCTCACGGTGACGATTCAGGAATCTATCTTTCTTCATGAAACTCTTGAAATCCCAAAGAAAATCCAATTATCCCATGAAAAACATAACTTTCCAATAACACAAATGTGTAAAAGGCATTTGGCCATTATTGCATATTTCGAAACGTGCTTGTTTGATTGAAAATAAATCAAAATTATTACACTTGAAAATCATTTGATACACAAATAAGTAATCGTATAATCGATTACTTATTGATGTGTTTTCGCCGGTAACAACGCGGTTGAAATCAACCAATTTCTGCATGCATGTCTTTGAGCCCCGCTAGCGCTAGCCTGACCTTATTATGCTTCGGCGCGCCAGTCAATATTAAGCCAGCAAGTCTTCAACGCCGTTATTTCCCGTTCAAGAAGAAGGGGCATTTTTATGTCTCGTCTGTAGATTGAGAAACCAAGTAAGTACGCACTTATCCAAGATAATAGTTTTTGTGCACCGTGAAACTAGGAAGCATAAAACGCTAACAGGAACCACATGGCGATTTAAGGTTACATGTTCTGATTGTTTACACATCGTTTTGCTTTTAAGACGCAGTGAAGTTCACTCAAGTGTTCTGCTATCGATTAATTCCAAGGATCGTATATCTTATTGATTTGTACTACTAATTTTGTTTTTGATTCGTTTTGTCAAGCAATTAGATAGGTAATACAGCACATCCAGTCGTCACAAGTTTGAAACCACTTCAATGATCATAACATTCGCACTACATGCTTAAAGACCCGATAAATCAGGTGGAATATTGTATTCTGATATTCCTTTAATGTAAAATTGGAGCGCATCCGTACACGTTCCGATAATGTAATAGCTAAGCTGTGGATTTTTGCCTATTTTCAGATTTTTATCCTTCAATTAAAAATGCAATATTTCAGGTTACATATTCATTTTGAAGCATAGTAGTATTGTATTTTAATACACCTAATGCTGCCTCAAAATGAATAAGTAACCTAAAATACTGCGTTTTTAATTGAAGGATAAAAATCGGCAAATAGGGAAAAATCCGCAGCTTAATAACAGCACATCGGTTTATTTATTTCAGTATTATAATAGTAAAAAAAATGACGTTTGGAGGGAAAAGTACAATGCAGACACGTATTCTTGAACTACGGAATCCCTATTACTCTCTTTTAGAATACCTAGTTGAATAATGAACAATTATAGCAACGGACGTTGTTGGCCACATGTTTGCTCCGGTGTATCTCCACGAGATAACGAGTTACATTTTTTTAATAGTAATGGTGACGAAATAAGTAATCCCTCCCCCACTCCTGCCGAATCGACCGAAACACAGAGCTCAAAAACACGTGCGCATTAAGAGACGACCATCTCAGCCTTTGCTCCATGAAACAAGGTATACTGCACGCGGGACTGCATTGACTAACAAACAACTTGCAACTTACGTGCATTAACTAACGGACAACTTACGGCGATCATGAAGAGCTGCGCGATCCGATACTCCTCGACGGTGAGCGGCAGCGGGATGCGGTACTCCTTGATGAGCATGGCTGCGGCGGCCGCTGGGCCCGGCCCTCGCGGCCTGGCCCGGCTCTGGCCTCACCTCGGCCCCCGCCTCACCGCGCGCGCGCGCCACTCATCGCCGCCTGCAACACGTCACACAAGGGCCCTCCAGACACCCGACGAGCGCCAAAGCGCCCCGGGGCACCCTTTTCGGCGAATCGCCGTGCTGTAAAGTAGACCCGCGATTAGCGAGGTAATTAGGACCCCCCCCCCACATCGGACACGAACAAAATAGGATAATGTGAAGTTCAATTAGAAAAGGATTCAAGAAGAGGCAAAGCATACATTTTGAATTTAAGTTAAAAAGAACCTGCAATCTATACATATAATAATCAATAATTAAACACATATTCAATAAAAAAGGGTAAAATTCGATAAAATTGAACAAATTTTACCTTAGAAGAACATAACTTTCGAGCGAATCTGGTAATTATCGAATTCCAGAAAGTCCTAATATTCCCACAATCGGCGACGGCGGCTCCCCAGGCGCTTATCGGAAGATTAGCTTCTATTGCAGCATCAAATTCATAAACTTGTGTGTTCCATTGTTCAATGATTTTTTTACGATGATTGCCTCGGTTAAGGAGACTCAAATACTGTAGTTTTTTAACGGTGGGTCGAATCTGTTCCATCTCTCAAATCGACAATCTTCCGAACCCACCTCATAATATTTGTGGTAGTTATTTATTTTAATAACCGTATAAGAAAGAAATCTCATGAGGCGAAATGATTTTAAACGCATATTACGGTTCTTTTTCTCAATTAAGTCACCTAATATACTAGCGATATTTCCAATTTAAAAATAAAACAGACGGTGAAACTATCATCAATCATGTCAGGTTCTATATGTTAAAGAAAAAAATGAAAAATCGCTCCGGAAATAGAGTCGAGCAGTTAATGTAAAAGTATTTCAAATTACGATTCATTTTCAAGATTTCCAGGACTCGGATTTCCATTTTTCTACCGCATTACGTTACACAAGAACTTCAACCTTCAGGAACAGGACTCAAGGCAAACGCATCCGAACGAGTGAGAATTACAAGAGGCAAAACAAATCGATGCAAAGGCTGAGAAACTCATACTTGCCCTGAAAAGACAACTCTGCTTCATTTCCGTGGCGAAAGGGGCAGACTGATCTGTACCCGAGCAAGTTCAAGCGGTGCTTACTTTACTCGTAACTACACAATCAGAAACTGACCATATCATATCGCACATCGCACGCTACAACGCCTATAAATTGAGGAGAATGAGAAACACGCCTTTACTGAGAATACACATAGCCGGAGTGAAGTCGTCATACATCTGAAATTTTTGCGTCAGGCTTCCTGTTCACCTCGAACAAATATTCCTGGAAATAGAAACGCGTTGCCGAGTCATATATTGTTCTCTTAAGATTACGAGTTTATAGATAAACATATCTGAATGTCGAAAATCAGTATGGTAACTGTTGGATATATACGCAGTCCAGTCTCATTTCATCAATTATTTTGACATTGGGGCAAGCAGAAAATAATTTTGGTTCAGAAGTGACACGGTGAAATAATTCGCGTTCATTTTAGGGATGCTGGCTAACATGTACTGGGACAGTGGTACTTCCTATTATTAAGCCATTCCGCCAACTGGAGAAGGTTCCCTTGAAAACACGGCACTCGCGAGGCTTTATCAGTTGGCACTCCAAAACATCTGGCTGGCGGAAGATTACAATTTCCGGAGGGACGCGGTCTTTGGAGATAATCCACTGCTTTAGAATCAAAAATAGGTCGTTGGCCAAGTCCGACTAAACACGATTTAAATAAACAATCGTGAACCTCATGGGATATTTGTAGGAACCTGATGCCACAGGAATAATATCTATATTGAAACTGTGGTCCTTCAAATTGGTACACATACTAGTAAGTTCCCATTTGTTTTGAGTCGGGTCTCTTTCCGCCTTTGCCCTACTCCCTTTCCGTCATCTACAAGTGCCTAATGTATCAACAAGGGCTTCCGGCGCTAACTACTCATACCTTCCCCTGAAATAAGGTGCCCCTTTGGGTGCTCCAAACATCACGCCGAGATACCTCATGGAAATGTTTCACTATTACCATTGCATACACACATGCTCATGGTAGCTCTTGGGCCAATTTCGGTGCATGCACTATTATTCTAGGTGTATGGAGTCGCCAGTTTCTAAACTATACCACAAAGATCTCACCTGTTACCGGTCAGTGTGAAGAAATACGTTATCACGAGTGCTAAGGTGATAAACATGAATCACGTAATGTCTCCATGCCATAATCACAACTTAAAACATCCATAACTTATGCGGGATTTGAACCCACGAATTTAAAGGCTGCATATCTTGGGTTCACCGACCCTAAGGCGGTGAGCCATGTGGCCCACTGACTAACAAAATGTTTGGTTATGTAAAATAATAATTTAAAACATCTTGATAAAAAATAACAGATCTAGAAGTAAATATGACCTTTTTGTCGCATACAAGGCTAATAACGTGCTTTGCATTATTGAATCTATTTATCTGAATGGCTTTGAACAGAATTAGATGCGATAGCAATAATATGAACAAAGATCTTTTAGTTTTAAAATCTTTCAACCGTGTAGGCCTTAATGAACAATTTTCTAAAATTAAATAATTTTACACAAAATATCGTGGGATATATTTACAATAACATAGTGGTTTGAATTTTCTTTTCTGTAATATTTCAATCAGGAAAACTAGTATATAACAAAAGTAAGCACCACACTTTACTGCGTACAAATATACGATAATACTTAATTTAAGACAACGTTACGTAATGCTAAGGAAAATCAATTTCCAGATTTTAACGGAAATGCTTGTTTTGGAGTTTCCTGATGCCGAAAAAAGTGTTTTTAAAAAATCTCCGTCCGTCCATCTGTCTCCCACTCCGTCTGTAAACAACACAAGCCCTTAACCTATTCGAAGGATGTATCCTAAAATTAATATTCCCCGATGGATCTGGACTAACTCGAAGCCCTGGGATTTTAAAAAAATAAAAATAAAACGGGGGGGGGGGGCAACTGCACAAGAAGAACCTCCGACATTTTCAATTTTTTCTCAAACAATGGCTCCAATCTTTTTCTTTAATTTAGTTGTAGAAATAGAGCGAAACCCATTTATAAAAATGGCATAATAAGACAGAATTAAGATAGATTTCCCCTGTTAACTCTGAATTTTCGAAAGGTCCATATGAAAGTAACATAATACATGAACGATTTCAGTTGTGTTTGAGGAAAGAAAGGCATTCTGAGTCGCTCGTGTTTTACGTCTGCAATATAATTGAGGCTAAATTGAGGACTGGATACTACAACCCGAACAATGGTACAAGAACCAAGATGTGACCAAAGAATATCTTGGGCGAATATGTAAAGGTACATGTCCCAGGTAGGTCTATGCGATGTTCAGGATGTGCGAAGGTGTTCATCACTACACCCCAGAAAAGCGTCTAGGTACCGCGAGAAGCCTGATAGTCTTTTAGACGCCGAAGAGTACAGGACACTAGTGCTAAAAGAAAGTTTGCCATTCTTTAGAACCACTAGTTCTCTTATATTATTGGGAGCATTTCCACAACCTGAGAAGAAGATTTTACTTTCTCGTATAAGTACGTACGTATATACGTAGTATACAACGTTATGTAATGCTGTAGAAAATCGATTTTGAGATTTTAACGGAAATGCACATTATAGGGTCCCCTGATACCGAAAAAGTGTTGTTTTTTTAATGTGCGTTTGTGAACAACACTACTTCCTAAACCATCCGTAGTTTTTTTCCCAAAATTATTATATCCTGATCGACCTGGCCCGATGAATTTGAAACGAATACTTAAAACTTTGGGGGTATTTCACATGAAGCCCCTGGGACATTCCTCAAAAATCGCTCCACGTTTTTCTGTAGATTTCTTGTTATGATAAGAGTGAAATACATATATAAAGGCGGCACAGGTCCGAATTTCAATTATATCTTTGAATTTTTGAAAAATGTTTAATGTTTAAATTTCAACAGTTTAAAATTTTTGGACTCCTTCGTACAAGGCAGATATTTATCCTTACTGAAGGCAGATATTTATTCTTCAAATGAAATTTGTTCTCCATCATTAGCTCTTTAATTAATATCATGTTAGTTGTTTAAGAAGTATTTGCAGTTTTCGCGCAAGTTTGAGTGAACTGAATGAAGTAAATAGGAGTAATTTTCAAAACAAGATGTTCTAAAAAACAATTCCATTAAAAAACAACCTTTTTGTAAGGATAAATTTAAATGCACGTAGCTTTTCACATAAGTACCATTTTGATATAACCTTTATGGATTTCAAAAATTAAACAAAGTGCTTGAAATCATTTCCGACGAATTTTCTCGAAAACTCCAATTTTTTTCGTAAAAAAGAGTTCAAAATTGGAAATTTCCAGTAACGCACACACAACATATCGAGCATCAGCATTCAGACTCCCTCCTGTGCCACAACTACACCCTAATCATTCCATAAACTCATAACAGGCAACTGTTCGTGGAAACTGTGTTACTGATCTGGATCCCTATACACAAATCAATTGTACAATCATCGAGATGGGACCAGAGGATACCATGTATTCCTTATGAATGTACGCGCATGTGTTATATGTAGAAGTACAGAACCGAGATAAATTTATGCAAGGTTCAGGGAGCGGGAAAGTGCTCTTATCTGGGAACGTCCTCACAGGAGAGGAAAGACAGCAACTGGAAAGAGGATGGGATAAGGGGCCGGCCATAAATTACGTAACGCAAATTTCGAGTATTTTCAATATCCCCTCCCTCTTGTAACGCACTTCCCCATCTCTATGTAACGCAGCCTCTACGTAAAGGTGCCTCAGACCCCCCTCCCTCTCCCTCCAGCGTTATGTAATTAATGGATGACCCCTAAAACCGAAAAGCTACCCAGAAGTATGAGAATAGGAAACTAACATATACGAGAAAGTGAGTAGCATTCTATAGTTCCACTAGTTTCTTTAAACATTTCAATACTTTGTCCCTACTTAAGATTCGATAAACTAGGTTGGGGTTGTCTTTGAGTATTTTGGAAGTGGACCGAGTGTAAGTTGAATGTAAATTGGATGTTCAAGGGAAACCGAGAGCCAACTTGTGCTCTACACATGCAAATACACGTGAAAATGAAACATCCTTTCTAATTTCGACACAACTTTGGAATTTTGAGAAAGCACATATTACTATTTTCAAGCGCGTAGCATTTCACAAACCTGTTCGTGCGTGGGCAGGTTAGATTTAATCAAAAGCATCCGACTCAGTCCCTCTCCGTTGATCCCATTGACACCATTGCAAAAGCAATGGCGAGTCTATACCAGTGTACCAGCCAGACGAGGGGTCGCGTAGGGCTGGAGGGCGAGGGCTGCACGCAGGGGCTTCGCGCAGGGCAGGGCTTCACGAGGGAGTTGCCTTCACTCACAGCCAAAGTCAACTGCTCCTACAAATATCTTTCCTCTTGGGAACCTTTGGCATATGTTGTTTCACGCGCAATCCGAACACCACGTTTTGGGAGTTGCTTCTAAAACATTGAAAATAACTTGCGTGAAGAAACTAGTGTGCGAAGAAAATCCCTCCCCTTCTTGCGTTTACATGGTCATTTTACAAGAATAGGGACTCGAAACTAAAAGGCTGAGCATATCTCAAGTTGCACAAGTTTACCGTAACCGACATTTTCTAGTTAACAAAGGAGAGCGAAAACAAATTGTGAAAAACAATGTCAGCATCCTAGTGCGCGAAGATTAAATAACATTTCTAAAACATAAGTAAACATACGCAAAAATATACAACCAGAGGGGCTACAGAAGTTTGAGATTTTCTCGTAATAATTAGTTTTCTAATCTCTTTGGTTCAGGTTAACTTTTCGGTTTTGCCCCATCCTCTTTCCAGCTGCCTCTATTGAAACCTAAAGGACATTTGTTTCACAATGTATCAATTTTTCGGTCCCCTAATGATAGAATTGAAATATGAAATTGATTAAGAATATTACAGAAAAGTAAAACCTGGTCCTTATATGCAAATTTTCCTTGAACAATTTGGAGCTGTTTTTGAGAAAAAGGGGTTTGATCCTTTCTGAAAAGTTAAACAAAGGTAAACAGGTAAACATGTTACCTTGGAAGCGAAGCAGAACTACCACGATATATCATGTGGTAGTATACATGAACTACCAATTATTTTTCTGTTGGGCATACTTTTAATCAGTTTCCTTCAAAGGAATCTAGATTACAACTGATGTTGTTTTAGTCGGCTCCTTGTACGACCAGAAAAATACACCAACAAGTAAATCAAAAACAAAATTTTATTACTGACTTCTTCCAAGCCAAATTCCAAATCGTACCAATACAACTAACCGTGTATACCGGAATATGTCCCACAAAACAAGCATATTCGTCGTCGTCGCCAGGAGATTACCATTTCAATCTAAAGTAACCAATATCCAAGAAGGTTAGAAGGAACAATATAACGAGGCACGGTCAGCGTACGCACAATCATAATAACAGACATAACACCGAGCTCTATCTCAATACAGTACTATTGCTATAGTGTATGCTAGGGTATGTCACCACCAGAGACTCGCTCTTGCCGCCACTAAAGCTTACCCGGCACATAGCCCGGCTGCAAACAGCGCCCAATTTGAATCATTATATATATAAAACACTTCCCTTCTAAGGTAACGTGTTTACTCTTTTACAGGGCCAGATAAACCAGTAGGCACGTTAGGCACAGTTACGATAGAGCCTCCTTATAATATATTTTTTAAATAAAAGTATTTCAGGACTAAAAATAAATCAATAACATACATACAAAATTATCAGTATTTTTTATCTTAAAAAACTTCAATAATTTATACATTACAACAATGTTTAGATCTATAATTATAATATTAAAATATAATAGTTTTAGGTAATCTAACAAACTAACAACCTGTTCCGATTTTTGGATTCGGTAACATCTTTTATAAAAGTGTCAAAATTCAATGTTTGTTAAGATTTCTCTTTCTGTACTGCATTCTGTATGTTTTAAACTCCAAAAAGTCTAATAATTACAGTTAAATACGGTCTTAATTTTTTTATGTTGCCTACGAAAAAAATGTGCCTCGGGCCTACGCCAAGCTTAATGCAGCCCTGACTTAAGTCAGATAAGCTATCAAGGAATCCCGACCGAAACTGAGTAGTTCAGGGTTGTCCAACTGGCGGCCCGCGGTGCTATTTTTTGTGGCTCGCTTTCGCGTCTAATAGCCTTTCGGTTATTAGACAAAAGAGAATGTCTCTATCATGTATGTCGGGCGAGAACATTGGGCGCCGAACACACCCGCCGTGCTGGGGTCAGCACTTCGTTTAATGTAAAGATAAGTTAAGTTTAAGGATTTTTTCTAGTAAATTCAGAAATTCAAAATCATTCCGATGTATTTCATTGCATTATGCATGGTCCGATTTCAATTTCAACCTCCGAATTTTCGAAAATTCCAAAAGTTATTTTTTTCGATCTCGTTCTCCAACTACATTATTGAAGATACTTTTTTTCTTTCTCATTTTAGTACCCACTGATGTAGTAAAGAAAACGTAGTATATTGTTGCCGCAAAAATCGGCGGCCTTTCGACAGAACTCGTTTTAGGGGGGATAAAAACGAAAAAGTGGGTTAATATTGTCCCTCGATGTACAATGTCAAAATTCTTCTTCGAAGCCGTCGAGTTGTCAGAATATCATTTTTGTGGATTCCTGATATCAAAAAGTTGGTTGACGGTAAAAGTCTGTCTGCGTGGCCTGTGGTTTTCGCTAGCACCTAAACCATTCAGCCAATTTTCTCCAAAATTGATATTCGCTGATAGATCTAGACGAACACCTCAACATTTTCTCAACAATGGCTTCAAATTTTTTTATTAATTTTTTTCCTCTGATAGAACGAAGGACGCTAACAAAAAGGCACATACCTTATTTTCGTTGAAATTTCAGAATTATCGAAAATTGCGAAGGTTCGATATTTTTGGCGTCTTCTTGCAACTACAATATTGAAGATTATAGATTTAATTAAATCTGTTCTTCAAAGACAGAACTTTACAGTAAGTCTTGAACAATTATTCCAAAGGATGAGCAGCTTCGCGTAATTTTGCGTGAAATCTAGGCAATTTTAAATCAGTTACTTTCTGAAAACTGCTCAAAAGTTGTTCTGGCCGTGAGGAAAGCCCATACTAGACGGTTGGAAACAATGCGCTCACTCAGAAATGAGCTAAACCACCAGTTTGCAGCGAGTCCTCAGGAATGTGGGGTGAATATTGGCTGCGCTTGAGAACGGTGGAACAGGAAGCTGACTTTTCGGGGAAGATGGTGGGCGTGCGTACATGGGGAACACCTCAATACAGTGCGCATTCTTCATTCGAATTGAGGGAGACGCCAAAAATCGATGCAAAACCACGTATATGCCTGTGATGCACCATCGGCTTTCACTGAGCGAATGCTACCGACTTCTGTCCCAGTTCGCGCGAAAAGTTCCAGCAACCGCGACCCCAACGCCACTTACACGCACGGACTGGGAAGGCATCAATTTATTGTTGCTTCGCTGCATTTCCTGTGCTAACTCCTGATACGTTCCTTCCTACCACAAAATTAGCAATTTGTAAACGAGGTGCACTGCAAGACAACTCTTTGAACGTACTGAGCCCAATGGAAGTAACGCAAAAAATATGAACGTTGGATTCATATGCACAATGTCAGCAAATTATTTTACAATTCCTTTCGACAGTAACTGTAAACGCACATATTGTTCACCACGAATAAAGAATTATGAGAAAAAATGGAACCAGCCATCACTAGTTTTCTGTTGTCTCCGGCAACTACAGAAAGTTGCACTAGGCGCATTGCTTTCGTCAAACGCGAAGAATTCTTTATTCACAAACTATCGCAGAAAATAATGCGAAATTACTAAGGTGAAAATACGATCGCGATGATACAACTGCTTTCATTTTCTGTGAATCAAATCCAACTGTAAGATTAGGACGATTAATATTCATCTTCCTCTGCGGGACGGAAGTGAACATGCTACGTTCATTTATTTCCTCGGAGAGCCACACTTTCAGACACCAAAATTCCTCCTAGCGCACTGGAAGTTAAAAATTTTGATATTCAGCCTCGAAGATGGCGAAGAGAGAGCGATTTCTCTTTGCTGCACACTGTTAATGGGAAGAGGAGGGGCGGGCGGAGGCACCTGTTACGCGAGCGCGCCGGCGCTTTGATGGGCGGTAAAATTACTTCCTCCCGCCGCTTCATGAGCGCTGCCTCCGCCTTACATCGCCATAAACCGCCTCCCCCATCCAGAACGTTCCTGACCGATCGGCGCGGCGGTGGCCGTGACGGAACAAGAGGCGGGGAGCGGAGCAGGACGGGGGGAGCGAGTGGGCGTGGCGGTGAGGAAAGGGTGTGGCTGCCACTTGCTATCGTTAATGTAGCTTTCCCACTCCGCCCCTCCTAAACATCACGTACCGTTTTCACTGTTTTGTCGCCTAACAAATCATCACTCCCCTTTCCGAATGTTTATTTGTGCCTGCTTGTTCATACTGGAATGATGAAAATTGTGTTTTCGCATTATTACAACAATAATTTCATGCTAACACTTTTCCTTTAGTGTGATATTTTCGTATTATTACCAGTAGTTGCTTTGCAAAAATGTAAGTGTCGTAATAGCAGGTATTAGTACAAGGATTGACAAATATAACTCGTAAGTTACGTATTTGAGATTATTTTAAAGGTAATTGTATAGGAAGTACGTCTTTTGGACGCAACTACCATAATTGTCTCTGAAGCTTATGTGCCTTCGGCAGTCGGCAACTTTGCCTCGCATTGAAATTTTTCATTGTAGGGATATGTGACAAATTTCGGTTCAAATCAACATACAGGATTCACTAACATAAAAATTAGGGCAGGACGAGTAAAATAATAAACGACAGCACTTCCGCGGTGAAGATTTATTATCGTTTCATTGTGAAAAGCGTTTACTTTAACTCCCTCGGAAACAGTACGCGAAAAAATTGTAGTTATAGTTCGACCATGTATATTAATTGGGTGAGGATGTACATTATACTGCAAATTTAAAAAGAGAATAATTACCATGAAATTAGTATTTTACTTTCCTTAGACTAGTCACTTTCTTTGTTTACATGCAATCAACTTACAGTAGGCTAAAACACGAATACTTTGTTCTATATTTGTGCAGTCACTTCGAGAGTTTATAAGAAAAAATTAGAAACTTAAAATACGGAATTGAAAGGTCGTCGGTCAACAAAGCATGTCAGAGAGGGATCACTGCAAAATTGTAAATGTCAGGCCATATTACAATACATAATTCGATTAATTAATGGTTTTAGTATTTTCTGTTTGTGCACTTTAATGATATTGTAGCGTTACTGCAGAGCAGGGCCGTTGCATTCGCCGTGGCTTGGGACGCGCTAACTTTACGAGCGCTCGAACTTTAATGGGGAGAGCAAACTTTTGATCAAATTAATCGATTTTGTTCATGATGAGAATACGAAATTGCAATCCCGAGTCGCCGGATAGATCATGTATCTGAAAAATGCAAAACATGAGCCTGCGAGAATACAATGAAACTAGTGAGATCCCGTGCGATTAAATCGCACGGTTAGTCAAATAACCAAACTGTTTTCTGCTTAAATTCTTTTTTTGTATTCCAGCATTATAAACAACCTAACCTCACTAAGATCACTAACCTCTCATATTTCAAGATTTCTATTCAATGTAGAAAATCACGTTCACGTGCTTACACAACCTACACTAAATTGAAACAAACAAAAATGCTTGAGATTGCATTTCCCGCCACCGTCCGAGTGTAATTTTCTTCCGATAGATCGCGCGGCAATCAGATATTACAGATCCCGAATTACTACTTTTTTTAATATTTAGGTATTTTTAACGCCCTTTTTCAATACGAATGTCACATGTGCAGGTGAAAAGAAACACGATTTTTCAATCCATTGCTTCTTTATACAGATCGGTTTCGTATGTCGCCCAATTTATTGAAAAGACCAAACAGCCCTTTGAGAATAATATATAATTATGACAAGGAACTACTACGCTTTCGATGTAGGTAGTACGCACTAAAAAGCTACATCATTTGTAATTGGTACTTTGATGACAAGAAACGGCGAACCTTGTGGTATTGTTAGATAACAATTTTTACTACACTGGAAATTATTACGGTAAATTTAAAACGCACTATTTTGTTACGTATATTTTACGATTTACTATTTTTTTAATTTAATTGAAATTATTTAATTAATGACATTGTGATTTCTGTTATGTATTACAAGAGTGAACGCGAGTCAAACGGCTTATCACATCTTCAATAATGAAAATTTTCATTATTTTGCAGCATTAACTGAGAGAGAACTGTTCTTCCGTATCGAATCGTCGAGGGCATATCGTTTACGTACAGTAGGAAGAGAATAGGGCCTAAAATCGAACCCTGAGGAATCCCATGAGCAATTGGCAATGAATCGGAAAGGTGAGTTTACGTCCCCTCATTTCAGCAACTACGGTATTTCTACTCTCTGAGATCGTTGTTTAAGGCACGAACATAATAAATCTAAAAAAAATCACGAACTCTATACGAAGGCAATTTTGGTAACAATGTTACGATCAATGAACGCCAAAATCTTTTGAAAGAGCTAAAAATATTATAATAGGAGCTTCATTCTGATTCATGGATGAAGCGACATCTTTAAGAATACAAAATATGTCTGTTTCCGGTCATGTGACAAAAGTGGATAGGGAGCACGAAATATCAGAATCTTCAGGTCTAAGTTAAAACGAGTAAGGAGTTATATATAGATATGGCCTTGAAGATGGACACTGTTTGATGGACACGCCTTCGTTTTTCCAATTACTTTTGCCTCACAATATCGTCTCCTATATTATTTCAGTAGTATACCTACCCTTTGCGGCTCTCACACGCAACCGATCTTTATAAATGAGGTCTCTAAAGAAAGAGAATTTCACGGAGACGTGACGAATTGCACTTTGACATCAAAAATATGAAGGATTTGTTTAAAAAAACCCTTCCAAATATTAATGTAAAATGCAATCAACACGTCAGGATTTTCGAATCTATATCGTTACATAACTCATATACGAAGTGTTCTAAGGCCTTAAAAACTAGAAGTTTGAGGCCAAAGGCTTCAAAGAAACGTTTCTCACACCGTTATCTACATGATGAGATACTTTCGGACAATATATTACATTTTTGCTGGTTCGATGCTTCTCGATTCTACCCTATCTGTTCAGAGCCTGTAGAATCTACAATAGTATGTGAAATTACTAATTACTTGATTTTCTATGAGATTGAATTACACCGGTGTATCTCTTTGCTCGTTAATAAAGTTATATATGATTAGTTTTAATTGACAAGGATGTTTTATATTGTTATTAATTACTAGGTGAATACAGAACAAGTGATGGAGGATACAAAGGGTTTGAAGAAAAATACATATTACAGGCTTAATATGGAAATGGAAAAAATTAGGAAGAGGGTGGGGTAGAGCATGCGAGAGTTCTTGCACGGGTACGCTAGTATTAACTTATTAATAACGTACTCGAAAGTTACTCTCCTACTTTGAACCGTACTTTTGAAGAAGTGGCTAAAATATTAGATTTGTTTCCGGCTTGAGAAATTCAAAATCGTATGAGAACTTTTAACATAATTCAATTTTAGTGATTAGCAAATTTGCAATATTTACAAGGGCCCGTGTTTTTGATCGACGAATCTGCGCCATCAGGAGATGATAACAGAGGGAAGGCGTGATTTAATGCACGACTAAGAACGTATTTGAGGATCCTTGCTAGTTAGGGGCCCCCAATAATTTTTAAGCATCATTTTATTTTAGTACACACACATTTTAAGTACTTTAATAATAAATTTTGATATGAAAAAGATTTCAGCGGATATTTATATTCATAACATTTGTTTTTTAATATTTCCGATTTATTAAGTGTATGCATAGGTTGGTCATGCCTAGGGACTCTGGGTGTTAACCTAGGCCCTCCGGCAGGGCGCTGAACCGGAGGCGCAGCAGCGAGCCCTTCCGAGGGACCGCGGGCCCTTCACAGTTGCGAGGCGCGCGAGTGCGCAGACTGCGTGCAGCGCTCGGGTTATTTGCGCACAGCGACGGTGCACTGGAGAGGCGCTGGGCGGGGCGCGGGAAGAGCGGTTGGGGCGGAGCGGGAGGGATGGAGAGGGTGGGGCTGGGCGGGACGACCAAGCGGCAATAACGCGGGCGGGGGCGGGGGCGCTAGGGGCTTCGGCGCCGTTGGGCGGATTCCCGCGCCGTACCGGGGCTTCCGCGCCCACGCGCCCCGCAGCGGGGCGGAGCGGCGCGGAGCGGGGCGAAGCGGGGCGCCGCGGGCTCTATTGATCGCCTCCGCCGCCCGCCCTTTCTTCGCGCGCCCGCTCGGGCGCAGTGGTGCGCGGGCGCTGCCTCATTCATGGCCTGCCCATGCGCCGCCTCGCCGCGCCGCGCTGGGCCGGGCGCACAGCGACGCCCCGGCGCTGTTGCTAGGCGCCCTCCGCGGGGGTCGCTCCTGGCCACGATTAGACGACGGATAGACCACTCTAGAAGGAACCGTTCGTCTCCGGTCTAGGTGCATCATTAAAATCACACATCTATTCGTATAATTTATCTTCGGGAAGGGATCAAGGAAAATCGTAACACTATGTTTCGAAGGGAAGTAAATCAGTTCGCCCCATGAATGTTTACGGCATGTAATCTCTGCATATGCCACATACATGAACTGATAATCTTAACATTTCTCAGTGATTCAATGATAGCATGTAACATTTAAGTTCAGCTACACCATCGTGCACATATTCAATTCAATTATTTATGCCTCCATAAGGCATCGCAATTCTAGCAACACAATTTTCTTTGCAATGTTTCTTTAATTCAATTATTTGTCTTGACCAAGCATCGCAATTCCACCAACCTAATTTTCTTTGTGAAGTTTATTTAATTCAATTATATGTATCAACTTTACATGCTTTCAAATTTATTTCCGAGTGATGATGACAGCGCCCCAAAGATCATTTTCAGGAACGCAAGACCGGTGACTTGCAACCCATCAATTCTTAATCCATCACCAGTGGTCCTCCAAGGCAAGCTGAGCAATCAGGGGATGGTGGAGCGGTGTGTGATAGCTCACGCCTTAAATTAATCACAGTTCACTGATTACAACACACGCGCTGCTCCTTCAAGAAGTGAGGCATCAACTTCCTTGAAAGGCAAATTTGGACGTTCCATCCCTTTTGCCAACAGGAATGAGTACTTGATAACCCCATGTTTACGAAATCACGTGCCACGAGGTAACCAAAATATTCCCTATCATTCGTTCGCTGCTTTAGTAGGGAAAAGTCACACCAGGCTCACAATGAGAACTGCCAGGGCGAGCAAGAGATTTGGTTGTCTTCGCTCAAAAAACCATTTTTGGAGCAAAGTGTTTTGTATGAAAGTGGCCGCCTTCTCCACCGGTACCACGCTAAACAAAGAAGCTGACGAGAACGTTCGTATCATTTACGCGTTGCTCCTTCAGAATGTCAATAAAGTGGGCCGCATTCTTGACAGCTGACTTGATGTTATCAGTCGAAGGCTGCAGTTTGTCGGCCACATAGCGGGCAAGAGGGTCGGTTTTCAGTTCTATTTCAATTCTACTTTTAGGGGGCTGAAAAACGAAGAAATTATTAACAACTATAATTCAGGCACACATAGATTGCAGCTGGTTGTGGGGGGAGAACTAAAACTTTCACTTACTTTAAACAGATAAGATAACTAACTAGTTCGAGAAAGTCTGTGTCATTCTGTAGCACCATTAGTTTTTAACTGCCACGATTTCACACAAAATTACATGATAACAATTTATATTATCAGAATTAGTACATGACATTCTAAGTTTCACTAACTGCTTTCATTCAGAAAACTAATGGTGCTACTAGCATACTTTCTCCAACTATTTGTAACTTTTGCTATTTTCGAAAATTCAGAATGTTCAACGAAAATCGGGCATCCGCCAATCTTAAGCATAATTCGCAATACACGAGATAATAGTAAAGAAACAATTTGAAGCTGTTTTTGAGAAAAATTTGTTTTTAATTTCCCGTATACATACGTATATACGGAGCAATATGAGCAGCATAGGGAAAGTTATGTAATGCTGCGCGAAAAAATGGCGAATTTTCGGCAGAAACAAAATTCCTTGCCAGGTCTTGATAACGAAAAAGTGGGAATCTACTTGCCAAATTAAGAGAAAAAACATCCCCTAACACGTGGTGCAGCCAGAATCCCTGTTTTGTGGGAATTGACACCAAAAATTCAATTGAAAGCAAAACGTCCGTCCATCTGTCAGTGAACAATGTTAGCGACTAAACCGTACAGCTGATTTTCTCCAAAACTGATACTCCCCGATCTGATACGAACTGATACTCCCCGATCGATCTAATCTCATGGCCCCTTGAATTTGAAACCGATATTTTAATTTTGGAGGGTACTTTACATGAAGGCCCTGAGACATTTTCAAAATTTTCAAAAAAATTGCGCCAAGAATTTTGACAAAATTTTGTTGTTGGATAGTGTGAAGGTTCATTAAGAGAATGGCGTAGGTCTCATGGTGGTAGAACATTGAAAAAATTAAAAATGT
The DNA here is from genome assembly GCA_031308135.1 of Acheta domesticus. Taxonomy (NCBI): domain Eukaryota; kingdom Metazoa; phylum Arthropoda; class Insecta; order Orthoptera; family Gryllidae; genus Acheta; species Acheta domesticus. The sequence goes on along the minus strand of JAHLJT010009436.1, from coordinate 191,636,599 downwards.
TCTCGGCATCGTCCTACAACTACAATTATGAAGATACATGTTTTTCTTAATGAAATGTGTTCATAAAAAACAGGTCTTCAAATAAGGTCATGTTTAATTTTTCAAAAACATAGGTACTTTTCACGAAAATTTATGTCAAACGTACACAATTTTTTATTTTCATTAAATCATTTTTTCTTAAAAACGCAAAAAGATTTTTGATTTAATTGGGACCTGGGATGGCATAAAGGAAGCTTAAGAAAATGGTGCAAGTTTCATGTTCGTAGATATGCCTCATTTTGCAAAACTTTTTAAAAATTACAAAATATTCGGCGTCTTCACACAACTACAGTTATGAAAATACAATTGTTTTTCTTAATGAAAATGTTCATCTGAAATAGATCTTCAAATATATAAGATCATGTTGAATTTTTCAGGCTTCTTTTTCCAATACAAGTATACAAAACGTATGAATTATATTTTTATGCAGTTGTAGAATTCACGTAGTTCTGACAACACTGCGATGGAAACAGTGAATTGTTCGATTCTTGGTTGAAATGGACGTTTTCAAATAACAACTAAGATGTTAGTAGCGCAGAGAGTGCAATATTTCAATATTACGTAGCTGTTTCCAATAACGCGGGAAAGTTTGTGATGTTGTACACCACTAGTTACTTTCCCATGTACATACGTATATACGGAGTAATACACGTAGTATAGGAAAAGTTATGTAATGCGCGAAAAACCGGCGAATTTTGGGCAGAAAAAAGTCATTTCTAGGCCCTGATAACGAAAAAAGTGCATAAAGTCCAGTTGCTAAATTAAGGAAAAACTAGTGGTGCTACAGAATTTTAGTTTTCTTTTTCCTTTGGTCTGAGCTAGCTATTCGGACTTGACACACACTGTTGCTAGCTAACGCTCACACTATATTCTTTGACATTTTCTTAATTTTTCGGTTTCTAATAGTAGAAAGGAAATATTATTTTAAGAATATTAATATATTTTAAGAATGAAACAACTCACTAAAGCTAACAAATTGCATTTGAAGGAAAAATCTCTACCTCCAATTTTGTACTTGTAGGAAGAAAAAATTCAAACATTTTTCAATTTTCGAAAATTCAGAGTTAACCGTGAAAATCGGACGTATGCCACCTTAATAAGAGTCTTTTATTCTATTCTCACAATAAATTTAAAAAAAAATTAGATCCGATTTTAAGATAATTTTGAAAATGTCCGGGGGGCTTCAAGTACCCCCAAATTTTGGCATCAACTCAGGCCACATGGGGAGGGGTTTCTGCAATTTGGAAAAAATCGCACGCATGGTTTAGGCGCTAGTGTTATTCACATACACCGGACAGATGGACGGGCGTTTGTCATTCATTTTTTTTTTGGTATCAAGGATCCACAAAGAAAAGATTCTGGTTACACCACGTGTTAGGGGGATTATCCCCCTAATTTAGCAACTGGTTTTATGCACTTTTTCGTTATCAGGGCCCAACAATCAATTTTTTCTGCCGAAAATTCGCCGTTTTTCGCGCAGCATTATATAACTTTCCCTAAACTACGTATATTACTCCGTATATACACTGTATCTATGTATACGGGAAAATAAAAATCCTCTGACGCGTGGTGAAGCCAGAATCCGTTTTGTGGGTCCTTGATATCGAAAAACTAATTAACGATAAAACGTCCGTCCCTGTGTCGTCCGTCTGTCTGTCTGGTGTATGTGAACAACACTAGCGCCTAAACCATGCGTAGGATTTTTTCCAAATTGCAGAAACCCCGGTCCATCTGGCCTGAGTCGAAGCTCTGCTATTTTCAAAAATTTTAATTAATTTTTGGGGGTACTTTACATGAAGGCCCCCGGAGATTTGCAAAATTTTCTCAAAAACGGCTCCAAATTTTTTTCTTTAAATTTCTTATAAGAATAGAGTAAAATACCCTTTTAAAAGTGACTTGGGTCCGATTATCACAGTTAACTAAATTTTTTAAAATTGCAAATGTTTCCTTTTTTTCGGCATCTTCTTGCAACTACAAAATTGCAGATAGAGATTTTTCTTCAAATAAAATTTGTTTTTCTATAGTAATTTCTTTAAGGTTATGAATATTTTTTACATTTTAGTAGGTTTCGCGCAATACTGCGTTTAATATGTGCAATTTTGTGAAATATGTGCAATTTCAAAAAATAACAAAAACAAGATTTTCTCAAAAACTGCTCCAGATTTTTTCTTTAATCTTTTGGGAGGGATAGTGCCTAATGTACTCTACGAGATGACATAGACATCAGGTTGCTCTATTCTTTTCTTTTTTCAAAAACTACAAAAATGTAATTTTCTTGACTTGTCTCTCACGTTGTTAATATTTACATCAGCGGCGATTTGTTGATATTATTATATTTATGAGTAAATGTGCTTTAAGTAATGTCATATAACATCTCTCAAAACTCAGTTTTCTGTGAAAACGAGCTGAAAGGTTCGCATTTTCAGAAACGCTGAAACACCATTTTCTCATAAATAGCTCCAATTTTTTTCTTCAAACGTTTTGAACGGATAGTGTTAATTGCACTCTTTAATATGGCGCAACGTTAATTTTGAAGTATTTTTTGTTTTCCCAAAAATTACACAAATGTACGTACTTTTTTTAAAGATCTTTCACATCGTTAATATGCACATTGCCAGCAATTTGTGTATTCTATATGCGAGTTAATGTGCTTCAAATGACTTGGGAAGAAGTTTTTCGAAACTCAAATATTTCCTGGAAAAGGAGCTTCTAATTTCGAATTACCGTAATACAGCACCACCGCCAAAACGCCATTTCTTTAACCGCCTCCAAATTTTTCAAAGGAAATTGACATTTAGGCCGAGGTTTTACTGCTCTTTAATATTCTTAAAATAGTATTTGTGTTCTAGTAGGAAACCTAAAACTTAACAAAGTGTAAAAAAAATGTACTTCGCACAGCGATAGATGGCAGCTGGCAAGAGCATTTGTCAAGTCCGAAACCTAGCCGAGACCAAAGGAAATAGAGAACTAACACGGGGAAGTCTGTGCCATTATGTTTCACCAGTAGTTACTTTCTCTTTCTAGTATACGTACGTATATACGGACCATTATACGTACTATAAAGAAAATTATGAAATGCCTCGGCAAAAAATTGCGATTATTCGACAAAAAAAAGTATTTTGGGGACCCTGATACAGAAAAGTGGGTAAATCCTGTTTATGAAGTAAAAGACTCTCTCTAACACGTTAACGAGTTATTTTCATTGTTAACTCTGGATTTTCAAAAATTACAGTTAGAATGTTTCTTAGCGCCTTCCTACAACCACAAGATAGCGATTTTTTATTCAAATGAAATTTGTTCACAATAATTACTTCATTAATGTTATGTATATTTTTTTTCAAAATTTTTATATTTTTCAACCAATTTCGATTGAAATATGGACATTAAAAAATATTAGAAACAAGACGTTTTCAAAAGCGGCTCCAAATTTTTTCTTCAAACTTTGTACGAATAGTCCTAAATGTACTGAGGAGATTCATAAACCCCATTTTGCTGTACTCGTTTGATTTTCCAAAAATCACACATTTTTACAATATCTTAAAATTTACATTAAAGATGTATTTCATTGTTTAATGCGTTTGTTAACGCATAAGCTTCATAGTATTTCTTATGATGGTTTTCTAAAAATCCACAAGTTTCTGAGTATACGAGAAAGAAAAATTTCGAATTTCGGCATTTTTCTGCGGAACAGACACTTCGGAGAAAATATGGAAAATATGGTATAAATTTTCTATCGTGTAATTTTTCTGATTCGAGAAAAAACACATACATTATACAATAACAACTTTTTTGTCAAGGTAACCAATTTCATTTCAATATCACTTTCCATTTGCCTTTGTCAGCAAATACAACAGTTAGCAAAAATCACATTTGCGGGAATATTTACAATAATTCGAGAAAGTGTTATAAAACAAAATATTTAGAAAAGTTTTCAATTGACGCGATGGTTTACTTTTCGTTTCGATACAATACATACTTTTCATTCTGTGTGAGATTAAAAAACCTCTACATTTTTTCAGCATTATTTTGATTTTTGGGGTCCCAAATATCTTGGACGAAATCAAGTTTTTGGAATATGGGAAGGAATTGAACTCTTTCCCATTGTTGAGAATTTCGGCGAAACATTTCCAATAGTTTTTGAGAAAATGTGGTTCGAAGATTACAGAAAAATTGCCAATTCCGTTCCCTTCTTATGGCCCACTTATGGACATTTCAAAACCATCATTAGAGATACTTTGAAGCATATGTGTAAAGAAACTCACTGAACAATAATATACATCTATAATATAAATTTTGAAGACGTGAGAGATAAGTCAAAAAATTATATTTTTGTAATTTTTGAAAACAAAAAAAAACACGTATAGAGCAATACGACGTTTATGTCATCTGATACAGTATATTTAGCATTATCCCTGCCAAAAGCTTAAAGAAAAAATTTGGAGCCGTTTTTGAGAAAATCTTTTATGTAACTTTTTAAAATTGCACATATTGCACCTAATGTTGCGCGAAAACGACTAAAATTTTCAAAAAACGTAGATGACCTTTTGAGAACTCAATATGGAGAACAAATTTTATTGGAAGAAAAAATATCTATCTGCAATTTTGTAGTTGTTTGTAGTTGGAGGAAGACGCTGAATAAAATTCAAACTTTTGCAAGTTTCGAAAATTCAGGGGTAACCGTGAAAACTGGACCTATGCCACCTCAATAAGTGTATTTTACTCTATTCTTACAAGAAATTTAAAGAAAAAATTTGGAGCCGTGTTTGAGAAAATTTTGAAAACGTCCGGGGGGCTTCATGCAAAGTACCCCCAAAAATGAATGGATGTTTATCAAAATAGCCGAGCTTCGACTCAGGCCAGATTGGCAGGAGTTTCTTCAATTTGGAAAGAATCCTACGCATAGTTTAGACGCTAGTGTCGTTCACATACATCGGACAGACGCACGGACGGGCGTTTTGCTTGAAATTGGTTCTTCGGTATTCTGGCTACACCACGTGTTAGGGAATTTTTCTTAATTTAGCAATTGGTCTCATCCACTTTTTCGTTATCACGGCCCGACAACGAATTTTTTCTGCCAAAATTTCGCCATTTTTTCGCGTAGCATTACATATCTTTCCCTACGTACGTATACGGAAAAGTAATTATTTCAATACTTTAGGATTTCTCATAAATGAGAAGCTCAACTGGATATTTTGAAGAAAAAAAAGTTACATATTTTGGTAAATGTAAGTGTACAGTATTTTATTGAGGCGAAATGATAGGGGGTGTGGTGGAACTAGATGAGTCTCCGCTAAATAGAAGATTGAAGGCACATAATAGGTCACCATGAGTTTTAGTTCGTCCTGTCGGGAGCAAAAAACATTTAAGTTCCATGATAGGATAGCCAAACTGTGTGTAGATATTGGTTATTTTTCTTTTCCTTTTTTCAGTTTCCCCCACTGTTGTACACAGGGCGAGCGTCGACCCAGGTTGAAGGTGTTTGCATGGTACAGTCCTGCGTACCTCAGATATGAGCAGACGGAGAAGATCATCGGGGCGAGTTCGGTATGATAGCCGCCTGCTATCGACATTCGTGCGGGACTGAGTGGAAATGGAGGCTTGGTAGGATATCGACGGCTGAGTAACTTTCTTCGTGAGTAGGAATTATTATTTTCCCGCCTTGCAGGAACGACGTCCCTCTCGAGGAAGTTGCAGAAGACACCTGGCAACACAAGTGCGCCTCTGGGGGCGCACCAGGTGACGATTTGGCAGCTCGTAGTTCTTATAACCGTCTTGGACATGGCACTGGAGAAAGACCGAGTTTACAGAGTGTTTTGTCAAGTACCGACGTTTCTTCTCAGAAAGCATACCTTCTCTGTGTCTCGAATCTTCTCAATCTCCCTCTCCTTTAAAAGATGGGATTCTTGTTGAAGTTGGCCGTATGGTCTCCTTCAAAATTCACAGTGCGGTGGTGAAGAAAGCACAAACTTTTGATACGTTAACACGTTCAACGTGTTAACGTAGCAAATGTGACATTTGATAATGAATATAAACAATTTAAATCTGTACATATAGTAAACAATAACCAACTGTATACGTGTGAAAACAAAAATGACACTCCCTTTGAAGTAATGGCAAGATGCATTCATCCTATTAGTTCCCCAGAAGAAATATTTGAAGACTTGCAAAACAAGGGATTTTCTCTCAAAGAAGCTATCTTAAAAAGAGCAAAGGGAATAATAAATATATCAAGACACCGTTTCCATTATTTATGTTGGTATATGACAAAAAAGACATTAAGACTTTTGAAATGAAAATCATAACGAGCTTTGTGATGAACATTGAAGCTATGAGGAAGACATCACCACTTACAGCTCAATATAAAACGTGCCAAAAATTTAACCAAACAGATTTTGTCAACTTGAAGCAATATGTGTTCGATATACAAGGAAACATTTTACAGGAGAAAGTACGAAAAGTAAAGACACACCCTCTTTATGCGTCAATTGACAAGAAACACAACCCTGATAAATAGGATACTTACATATTACGGAGAATATGCCATTGCCTAAACTTAACAGAAAAGACGAAATGCCATTGTAGAGCCAAAACGTACAAGAGTAACGAATTATAACGGTCTAAAAAAACAACTTTTTTGTAACAAGAACCAAACATACTGTTTTTTTAGATAATTTGCCTCTCAATCTATACCTAATTTCAGAATTTCTGTATCGGCCGCAGTTTTCATGTGATTATCGTTTTTGTAAATGAGTATTTCTAGCTATGACTTGCATGTATATAGCAAAATGACACGCTCTAATAACAGATTCAAATGCATACGTTAAAAAATACAATGTTTAAGTGTGAAAAGTGAAGAAACACACTTAAAAATAACATACATACATACATACATATTTCCTTCCCGATATCTTGTGATGCTTTTCCCCAGGAACGTCTCTTCTTAACACTAGAAGGACCGAGTGTGTCAAAATGACACATTTATGACACATATTACAATGTAGTGCTTGAGTTTTAAAAGTTAGAAATCTGGTTGTTTGTAAGTGCTTTCTTTAGTACATGAACTTCATGTGCTGTAAAGCTCAATCCTGTGATTTTCATGGAATTGGAAAAAATCTTAGATATACCTAGAAGGACCGCCATGTGTCATATTGACACAGTATACACTTCCGAGTCTTGATATTCAATTTGTATATCATACTTCCGTTTCCCATTGGAAGTAGTATATCTCTGGTTTTCAGATTGATAAGACTATTGTTACATTCTTGAAATTCGATGCATGACGATAACGATCCGTTAAAGATTGCTGGATACATCCTGTTCTTTTTGAATCCACAGTATGTGTTACAGATAACATTCAATGTGCAAAACGTAATTGCAAGCCGTGTGTGTGTGTGTGTGTGTGAAACTTTACATAATGAGTACAGAAAAAGGAATAAATACTTCTTGAACTTTACAATTTTACTAAAGAAAACAGTGAAGGTGGTAGTGACAGCAATGGAGACATTTCTGAGGAAGCAAATGACATGGGTGAGGAAATCAAGACTTCTGGTATATATTCTAGTGAAGAAGTAAAAAAAGAACAAAAATAAATATCCAATATTATCAAAAAAGTAGGAAAAGCAGCAGTCGGAACTTAGTGAGTGAGGGGAGGAGGGGCTTGAACATGAACTGCGATTACTTTTTTCTTCTGTGTCACTGGCAGAAAAGCTGAATATGAATAAAATAAGTATAATGAGAAGGAATCAGTAAGATCTGACACTTGAAAATCACATATCAAAAATATCAAGGCAGTTTTGTCATAGTGAATTTTACAACTTTGGACAAACAAAACTTCAGTCAAGCTCTCACAGATGATTATTGAAAAAAGAATACAAGTGTTCGAATCGTGAGCACCTTACATGACAGCATCAGCACACAGAACTCTGGGAAAAAGAAGGCGATGTTTTTTTTTATATAAAAGGATAGGCGGAGATAGATACATTGCATCCGATGGTTCGTAAATATACAGCACACCCACGGAGGTGATGATGGCCAGTTCACATTCTATTGAAGATCCTAGATATCCCAGCAGCAAATGCATAGATATTGTTCAAGAAAAATGCAAGAAAAACATCTACTTATAGATTGCAAATTATTCGCAAGATAGTAGATAAAGTTCCGTCTGAAAATGTTAAATATTACCCTCCACTCTTGATAAAAAGCACTGTTACACCAAATTATATGAAAACGAAGCATTGCCAAAGAGAAAGCAATTATAGCAACTCCTGTATGTTGTATGAATTGAAAGTTTGTTTACGGAAAATGCTGTGAGAAACAAAATCAGCATGCCTACACTTTAATTTTTTTCTTTTTCCATTAATATAAACATTATATTTTCAAAAACTAACAAATTATCATTAACATTTTCATTCATTGCTCAGTATCTTCTCTATTATTTCAAGTTCTGTAAAAGTTTCTACATTTTGTAACTTCAAACTTTTTGAAATATAATGTATTAAAATGTTCCAGAAATATGTGCATTTATTCATTTATTCACTTTACATTGCAGTACGTAAGAAAAATCGATAATATTAGCTTTTCATGTGCTCAGGAGATCATGTGTCAAAATGACACACAACGGTCCTTCTGGGTAGAACGAAATTCCGGTCCTTCTAGTGTTAAGGTCCAGCAGTAGTCAGACAACATTGCGTCACTCTCAATAGCCTTGAAACCAGTTTTCCTTTTCAGAAATACCCTGGTGGAATCGTTCACCATGTTCGTCATTAATGGCGCCAAGGTCAACCGGAAAGGAGTCCAAATGATCATTCAAAAATGTAGTTTAAATGACATTATATAGTTACATCCCATATGGAGGTATGATCTCAATAGTTCATGAACAATATTACGATGCGAGTTCTCTGGTTGATGGTAAAAAGCTTTTATAGACACTTGTGAAAGACAGCCATGTCTTTCTTTCAACATCACTCAACAAATTAGCGAAAAGTTCATCAGCCATTAATTTTCTAATTTGCAGTCCTACAAATATTCCTTCGTTTTTGCTCCACTGATCCTTGGGAACTTCTCTTGCAAATACATGAACTCACATGGTTTTGTCCACGGTTTTCACAAAGTTGTTGACGAGACCCAATTTTATGTGCAATGGAGGCAGGAACACTTTTGGGGTCAATAAGAGGAGAATTAACCACATGTCTCTGACCAGGCAGTAGTTCAATCCGAGCAGGCAATTTTTTCCAACAATAGATATTTTTTTCTGTCTATGTTGTCCCACTCACATAGAAAGCACCAGCGCTTTGTGTACCTGAGCTGTATGCGGAGCAGAATTATAATTACCTTGAGATCTTCACATATATTACTTTTGTATTTCTGACATTTGAGAAGCGTGAGGAGCAGTTTAAAGTTCTGATATGTCTCCTTCAGAATAAATATGTGAAAAATCGGAACAGAACGAAAGTTGTGGGGAAGTACTGCATTCAGACTTATTTTGCTACAATCTACGAACAACCGCCATTCAGTTACATTGAAATCATGATCAAAGTATCCATAACTGATTCAATATCATTACAAAGAGCTATATCACTTTTCCTGGAGAAATATTTTGAAAAAACTGTTTTGCGATCACGAAAAACACTCAACTTCCCTAACTTTCCGCTTGAAATATCGAGTCAGCATGGATATCGCCTCTGTCTTCTGAATGTTCATCACTGTAGCATTCATCTTCACTCACTGTCACATTCTCAGGAGGTAGTGACACCGGCCATTCTTCACTGTCACATACAGGCGTTAGTTGAGCAGATGGTAAAAAAGGACAGCTTTCTTCGTTTTTGAGACGAATCCAGGTAAATAACAGTCTAATATGTGAGCCGTTGGTTCCCTGAAAAACATGGCAATAGAAAAGTGAATGTGTCGTGAAGCTTTTAACCAGCAAGTCGGGAGAACTATAATGTGGACCCATTTCTTGTCCTGGTCGCCACCCTTACACCCGAAATAACGTCCGGAACACTTCCTTGTTAGAGGATTAAGGGTCCGGTTTTGCGATTTGAGAGTTAATTCTCCACAGATATAACAAAACGAATTTGGGCAATTTATTATCAGACCCCTCAATGCTGGGACGCAATTGGCATGAAACACAAAGTTATTCCATCTATTCGAGCATCACTCTGCAATTTTACCAAACTTTTTTTTCCGTTTCCTAGAGGTGAATTTTCTTAATTCAGTGCCATGTTTAGCAATTCCTGGGACACATTTCGATTGTTTCTGAAAAATTACAACGGCAGAATACTTAAATGAATTTACAGCAAAATAACCAATATGCAGGGTTTTCAAGCATTTCCGTAGATAAGGTGAAGCGTGTCACAAGAAAACTGAGCCCGATAGGCAAAAACTGATATCATATTCGAATTCAGAGTCAAAGTCTTAGCTAAGAACACCATTCACATTCTTAGTTACAAAAATGCTGTTGACCAGTGTTGTCAACGAAATCTGAACGAATTATAAAAAAACACAGACATTCCGTACAAACAGAAAATGAAGCATAGAAAAAAACCTATGCAGAAGTCACAAAAGACAATAAGTCTTATGAGACCTGGATGCAAATTGGAATCAAATTGGACAAACAAGAAGAGAATACACAATTATACTAGACCGTGTCTAAATTAGAGGCAAGTAAAAAAGTGCACAAGGGAAAGAGATCATAATGGACTGTATCCGCAACGCAGAGTGAAATGCAAACGGATCGTTACAACATCTAATTAGAACTTTATCTGAAAGACCAAACAATGTGTGTATTACGTCAGAAACACACCCTTGCATTATTCCTTAGTGAAGTATCTTCATCATGCTGTTCATCCGTCCTACAAGCAGGAATGCGTGACTTTTAACTTAAAGGACATAATGCATCACATTTATTTATAATCACTGATTCATTTTGTGAAAGTACATGTGTCTGATGATTGCTGGGCATTAGGTTCCGACATCAGAAATCTTTGCTTTGAAATAATCCAATCTTCGAACTTTAAAATCTTCGCTTCGCTAACTCTAACCTTAAACTCACACAAGTTTGTTTGCTGCCGACCAAGGCCTTGTTGAAAACATTTCTGACACATCCAAACGAGGTATTGAACAAAAAAGGCAGACAAGGGTTCAGTCAATCAATTTTAGGATTTTATCTACATTTAGTGTTTACACTACAAAACCGGTTCAGAACAGCAAGCGTTAAAAACATCTCGAGCTCACTGCCTTTCAATTAAAATAAGAATCACGAAATTTGGTTGAGTAGAAAGCTCAAACGAAAACTCAAAAACTAAAAACAAAGTTTTAAATATATAGATTTTTGCAATTTTCCAAAATTTAGAGGTCTTACTAAATATCGCAACAAGACCATTTTTATAAATGAACTTTTTTCCATTCGAGCAAGAACTTTCCAGAAAAAATTGAAAATGTCACAGGGACTTTAGTGTAATGTATCCCCATAAAATTTATGATCTCTGGAACGGCATAATTAGATCTTACTCCTGGTGAATTTACCACGTTTCAGCTCAAAAGTTTCTAATTTAACACAGCTATGACACATCTACCTATCCAGATATAAAATATATTTTCGGATACAAAATTGAATGAATATCCTCTCCAACTGCACCTATCTTAACCATCCTTCGAACGGCGCTAAGAGATCTTGGCGTGGGTGCAGTTACAACCCAAACGAACCTTAAACACAGAATTAACGACCGAAAATTCGAAATTGTCTTGTTGAGGTGATTCCCATACTTTTTCTTCCCACACTGTAGTAAAGGGAGGAAAAGTAAAAAGTAATTTTTACGTATCAAGAAGAAATAAAACACTGAAGCTGCCTTCCATGTTGTATTGAAAGAGCAGAACAACGTGGAAACTAAACACGAAACACTGGGTAAATATTTCATAATTGGTGTTGATTTCACTGCTAGACATACACATTGCGGTTCAACATTCACCAATACCAAAGGGAAAACTCTGTAAGAAGCGGAAATCTATATTATATATATATATATATATATATTATTTAATAAATATATAATATTATAAATATATATATTGAAACGAATCAAATATCTCTCTATTAACTCATTGTGCTTCTGTCATGGGTTCGAATATACAAGGGACATAATTCGGCTTACCTCATTGGAACGGAACTACACGGACTACAAAATTGAAGATAGAGATTTTTCCTTCAACTAAATTTTTTTCTTCATAGTGAGTTCATTCTTTAAGGTCATGTACATTATTTTGAAAATTTTAGTAGTTTTCGCGCAATATTGCGTGCAATAAGTGCAATTTTTAAAAAATTACAAAAACAAGATTTTCTCAAAAACGGCTCCAATTTGTTTCTTTAAACTTTTGGTGGTATAGTGCCTAATGTATTTTATGAGATGACAAACACGCCATATTGCTCTATTCTTTTGTTTTTTCAAAAATTGGAAAAAATTAATTTTTTGACTTGTCTCTCACGTCGTTAATATTTACATTATCGGCAATTTTTTCACATTATTATATTTACGAGTATATATGCTTTAAATAATGTCAAGTAAAGTTTCTCGAAAGCACTACCGTTTTCTGTGAAAAGTAGCTCAAATTTCGGCATTTTCAGAAATGCTCAAACGCCATTTTCTCGTATATGGCTGCAATTTTTTCTTCAAACTTTTTTAACGGATAGTGCTAATTACACTCATTAGTATAGCGTGAAGTTTATTTTGAGTTTTTTTTGTTTTTTTCAAAAATTATATAAATGTAAATTTTTTGAAAGATCTCTCACATCTTTAATATGCACATTATCCGCAATTTGTAAAGATGATTATATTTGTGAGTGTAAGTGCTTCAAATAACTTCAAATAAAGTATTTTGAAAACTCAAAAATTTTCTGTGAAAATAACCTCCAAATTTCACATTTTTAGTAGCGCTAAAACGCCATTTTCTCTTAAACGGCACATAATTTTTAAAAGAAAATTGCCATTTATTACTAGGTGTTTGTGTTCTTTAATATTCTACAATTGATATTTCCGTTCTACCAATAGGAAACCAAAAAATTAAGAAAATGAGAAAAAAATGTACTTTTGGCGGTGATAGATGACAGCTGGCAAGAAAGAGTATGTGGCAATTCCGAATAGCTAGGGAAAACCCAAGGAAATAGAAAACTAATACGGGAAAGTCTGAGCCATTCTGTAGCACCACTAATTTACCTTTAAACTTGTAGAACGAAATGCACTGAACATTAAACATAAATATTTTAATTTAAAAAAATATACAAATGCATTTGTCTAAATGTCTCCCACGTCATAAATATCGACATTACAGACATGTTTTATAATTTATTGTATTTGTGAGTACAAGTGCTACACATGACTTCTAAAAACGTTTCTCTAAAACTCAAAAATGTTTGCGAAAATGATCTCAAAATTGTGCATTTTCTTATTACTACATACTTCTTTACATTTCAGAACATTCACTCATCAAATGAAATATTTCTCATATCAATTTGCTAATATACTTAACTGCAATCATCTTTCTTTCAAAGCAATGTAATACTCCGCCAACATGACCACCGGACCTTCAAAGGGAATTGTCAAACTTACACCGACCCCCTTGCTTCTTGTAAACTGTGAGCTGGGAATCAAGGATAAGCGAATGTTTGGGAAGCAGAAATAATCTCAACCACGTGCTCGCTCATGTTTCTTAGAGCCTAAATTTAATTCGATCGAAATCTAACAAATATTTTTACAACGCATTGTCTTACCTCATGGTTAGATTTGGTGGAGTTGCCTTTTCTCACATTCCCGTATCTTCGAGACTGGCTACACGGTGGGATAGTTCACGGTGCGCACCGGTTTCTCGGAAAGAAGTTCGTGTATACTACGTACGTGTTTTATATTTCAATAAAACTCGTATTGTGTGGTGAGAGAAATAGTGGGCTGCAAAAATGCTGCTGAGAAGAGGGTGGAAAATCGGATTTCGGTTATAAATTGGCTGTTCTGCAACGTCACACGTGAGAACTGAAGTTTCTTTCTTCATCTTTGCGTGATGTCAGCAGTAACGCATTGAGAATGACAATGCAGTCGGTATGCGCAGTATGAGATAAAAATAATAACGCAATCTAATATTTACATTTTTCAGAAAAAATCAAAACTGTTTCATTGTTTCTGTATTTTCCTCTAAGATCCTGTGCGTCTAAGCAAACAACTGACACCTCATATGACTTCGAAAGCTATGGCTGCTTACTTCGAAAGCCAAATGGAGACGCTTATGGCGCCTCTCAATTTCTGCACGTGTATGAAATTAATTTTTTTTATTTTTGCAGATTTTCTATTTACTTCCATATTTTGAAAACAATAATTACACATACATGTACATATATTGCTTTTTATTACAATAAATTCCGTTTCCTAGTTATAATGCAAATATTATCACATGCTCGGCTGAAGGCCAGATTGAGTTTCTGAAATGGAATGTAAGGGTCACAGCGCTCAGTTTCATTCTCGTCTTAAACAAACCCTTGTTAAATCGAAAATATATACATATGTGTACATGTTTAAGACGACCGACCACGATGTCTTATCCGGCAGGGAATTCCTTCAGCTAACGGATAGCTTCGGTACATTTGCCCACACCCGTGTCATGCCTCACAAGCAGTTAGAATCAACGAAAGCTTACCCGGATTGTAACATGTTCAAATTGTTCTCTGATGTTGCACGTGCAAAGTGAGAAGTAAACTAGAGGTGCTGCGGAATGGCACAGACTTTCCCGTATTAGTTTTCTACTTCCTTTGGTCTCGGCTAGCTATTCGGACTTGCTACATAATATTGCCAGCTGCCATCTATCGCCGTCCAAAGTACATTTTTTGGACATTTTCTTAATTTTTCGCTTTTCTAATGGTAGAACGGAAATATTAATTTTAGAATATTAAAAAACACAAAAACCTCGTCAAAAATGGCAATTTTCTTTGAAAAATTTGTAGCTGTTTTTAAGAAAATGGTGTTTAAGTGCTATTAAAAAATGAGAAAATTGAAGCTCTTTTTCACAGAAAATTTTTGAGTTTTCGAAAAACTTTATTTGAAGTCATTTGAAGAACTTGTAGTCACTCAAATTTAATAGTGATTAGAAACTGCTGGTAATGTGCATATTAATGGCGTGAGAGATAAAAAAATTCTATTGTGTAACTTTTTAAAAAACATTACCTCAAAATAAACTTTACGTCGTATTAAAGAGTGAAATTAGCACTATCCGTTCCACAAATTTGAAGAAAAATTTTGGAGCCATTTCTAAGAAAAAGGGTTTGAGCGTTTTTGACAATGCGGGATTTTGAGCTAGTTTTCAGAGAAAACGATCCAGTTTTCGAGAAACTTTACTTGACATTATTTAAAGCACATGGGCTCGTACATATAACAATGTGAAAAAATTGCCACTATTGTAAATATTAACGACGTGAGAGACAAGTCAAAAAAATATATTTTTGCAATTTTTGAAAAATCAAAAGAATAAAGCAATATCGCGTTTATGTCATCTCATAGAGTACATTTAGCACTATCCCTACCAAAGAGAAGAAGAAAAAATTTGAAGCCGTTTTTGAGAAAATCTCGTTTTTGTATTTTTTTAAATTGCATTTATTGCACGCAATATGGCGCGAAAAGTACTAAAATTTTCAAAAAATGTACACGACCTTAAAAAAAGAGCTAACTATGAAGAACAAATTGCATTTGAAGGAAAAATCTCTATCTAATATTTTGTAGTAGGAGGAAGACGCCGAATAAAATTCAAACTTTTGCAATTTTCGAAAATTCAGAGTAAACCGTGAAAATCGGATCTATGCCACCTTAAGTGTATTTTACTCTTCTTACAAGAAATTTAAAGAAAAAATTTGGAGCCGTTTTTGAGAAAATTTTGAAAATGTCCGGGGAGGCTTCATGTAAAGTACCCCCAAATTTTGAAGAATATTTTTCGAAATCGCGGGGCCTCGAGTGAAAGCAGATCGACAAGGGAATATCCATTTTGGAAGAAATCGTACATATGGTTTAAGAGCTAGTGTTGTTCACAGACACCGGACGGACGTTTTGCTTTCAACTGGTTTTTCGGTATCAAGGACTTACAAAACAAGGATTCTGGCTACATTACGTGTTAGGGGATTTTTTTCCTAATTTAGCAACTGGATTTACCCACTTTTTTGGTGGTTTGGTGGTTATCACGACCAGGCAACGAATTTTGTCTGCCGCAAATCCGCAGTTTTTTCACGCAGCGTTCCATAACTTTCCCTATAGAACGTGTATTATTCCGTATATACGTATGTATACGGGAAAGTAAAAATGAATTTTACAGAGAATCGCAATGAATTTCATAATAAAGTTATAGAAAAGAACAAGTGGTGTTACAAAATATCACAGACGTTCTCGTACGTGTTGATCCATCTGTAGGTAAGGGTTCAACTTTTGGATTAGTATCCCCTTACCGGCAGCCATATATCGGGGCTTGATCATCTACCAAGTTCCTTTTGTGGTACCCAATCTTGGTATCTTCATTGGGAATGTCCCCAGGTGGCATAAATGGGCGACTCTGACTGCCACCTCCTCTTACCAAAAACACAACTTAAAACATTCAAGCATTACGCTGGTTCGAACCTGCAGCCTTAGTGACCATGTACTTGGATTCCCCTACCCCAAGACCTTGTCTCACGAGGTTAACTTACTTGTCCGTACTATTTGTGATCATGTTACAGTTATGTAACAATATTTATTTTTAAAAAAATGGGAGAGGTCCCGTTCATCAAAATCACTGAAATATAACCCACAAAATATAGTTTTCCTTCCTACTTTCATTGGTTGATTGATTTCGTGTATCCGGGCTCGTCAACTGCTATGGTCATTAGTAAATGTAGTGCATGTTTTATCACGGTAGGAGGCGGTTTTCTCCCGCTGGATGACGATATCCAGAGCCGTCTTGCGGGTTTTGCCCATCCAGATATCTACCACCAGCGGGGCACCGTAGTGCAATGAACTTATCAGCTGGGACAAGCTCTAAAAGCTCCCTACTCTTTTCCCGACGTATGTAGTAATGTAGTGCATGTAAGTCAGGGGTGATGATAGGAAGAGGAAGAAACTGACAATGTACGAGCAATGTTTGTACTTGCCACGGCTACAGAAATCACGGAAAAGGACCCATCAAGGCAGCCGGCTGCTAGAATTACCCTCCGGGCAGCGGTTGAATTCGACCTAACTATACAGCTAATGTCGAAAATCCTGTCACCGTGGGGATTCGAACCCTAGGGCCTCCCAATCAGAGTCACTGGAGAGACGTCAGTTAATGCCCTGAGCCACGTCAGCCGGTGCTGCTTTTATTGGGTGGGATAATCCATCGTGAGTGGACAAGGGCGGGAGAAATTATGCAGTGATTTTCAGAAAAAAAAAAGATTTATCTAAAATAATCACTGTAACTACTTAGACGCTACAGTAGAATATTGCTGAAGCAGGTAATGTTTTTGGTCGCTTTACACTGTTGAGAGATGAACACGTATGCAGTGGGTGATCCCCGCTATTAATTATTTTCAAAAATCGGTGACAAAAATTTAGTTTCAATTTGACAAACATCGATTTTCATGAGACGCATTCCGATAACATGCATTTTATACTTATGGTCAAGTAAGGTTTTGGAATAGAAAATAATACTTAGGATTTGGGCAGGAAGTCTAGCACATAAGCAGGAAGTCCAGCCCAAATAAAATATTAAAAAAAATTACTTAGAAGCCTTGCTCAGGTGTACCGCGACATGGAGCTGCAAAACATGGGGACCGAAATGTTCTCCTGAATGCAAACATAATTCGGAAAATGCATGTGACAATTTTCCAGAAACTGAAGACATTGGGAATGGCATTTCTATTATGAATCACACTTTCGCTCGAGGATGAAGGCATCGAAACCTTTATTTGTCATGTTGTAGAACGTAATGAATTGGAAGTCCATATGAACCAGAAAATCCAGACTAAATTTTCTCGATGTTTGCAGTATATAATTTTATCAAGTGTGTCATATAAAGGTAAAGGTATCCCTGTGCAATTGCACACAGGCCGATGTGGCCCACAGAGAAGGTGAAGGAATTGCTCGACCTATTCGTCGCCATCGAATGTATTGTATTTCATTTCATTATATCCATTTCCCTTCATTGCATTCCTCTTAACCTACTCATAATTAATTATGAAACAAAAGGAATAATTGATAAAATATATCATCAAATAAAATTATTGTGCGTTTATAACAGTTCTCCTCGAGTTCTGTAGTTCTAAATATAAATTCCAGCTGACGACGCATAATACAAGGCCTGGGCGTTTTCAACATAATGTGAATAAAATCCATGTGCAAACACTAATAAATAAGTAGCAGAAGTTAACTACAAGGTACAGCAAACAGAGCATTGTAAGATGTTCACTTTTCCCCAGACCATTACCCATCAATTGACAATGTACGAGCAAATTTGTACTTGCCACGGCCACAGACAGAAATGTGACCAACGTTAGGAGGGCGTGGTTACACTACACTCGACATTAGCCAATGAAAAGGTAGATAATGAATGAATACATAATTTCGGACTTCGTCCAGCTAATATTAGTATCAGTCACATAGTGCTGGTGAATGTAAAGTGACTGTCGAGTGAGACGTCTTGTGTTCGCAAGAAGTATTTTGGAAGACGGGTTTGCACAGACTTAAAAGTTGATTTATATAAAAATTACGATGGGCGGAACCTTGTCGCCAACTCGGAAATGCGTACCGAGTCAACGAGTGAGGTTTGGTTTAGTGATACCGTGTGAAAAGAAATTTACGACTGACATATATGAACTCAAAATTTGTCTCTCAATAGCCTTAGAAGCTTTCTAACAGCAGTGAGATCCCTTTTTAGGGGTGACTAGATGAACATATGTTGCCCGGGTAATTATCATAACCGTCTATTAAACAGTCGGCTTGCTACGTTTTACCCGCATTATGTGTATTGCGAGTTGCATAATAATTTTGTCAATATATCACGCCCTTCCCATCCCAATAGTCTTAAGGTTGTCTTACCCCACATGTATTTTTCACCCAAATCTGGAGTGTGTGCCATATTTCGTTGTTCCTGTGACACATAGTTAAGCTGAATCACGAAGATACATATGCGCACATCAATCCACATTGGTGTTCTCAGTTTTGTTTGGCAATAAGGACATTTTAAAGAAATGTGTTCGTGGCCTATGACATAAATACTATTAAATGCAATAATTATATATATATATATATATATATATATATATATATATATATATATATATATATATATTGTAATGATTTCATTTCTGGCACATTCCCCAAAAACAATTGCAAAAGAAAGATAAATATTTATTACACTGTAATTAATAAAACAACGTGTACATGAATCGATAGCAACAAGACAGAAGAACAGCGCGCCGCGAAAAGCCATATTTCGACGATTTTGGAAACACATTGGATTCAGTAAGTTTGAAAAGAAATCTGACCGTACAGTTAATTGAAAAGTAAATAAATAAACATTGTAGGCTTTGTTTGAACACGATCGCACGACGGGTTCATTTAAATTTAGAATATGAAGATTGGAGAAAAGTCCCAGTGACGTGTCAGATGCAATAACTCAAATATAAAATTTTTATGAAGAAACCTTAATTAGGCGTCGTAAATCGTCTTTGTCTGAATTTAATAAAAATTATAGCAGATCCAAAAGACTTATAACATGTTGAATTTCCGAGCTGAGGAAATATTACAAATTAATAATATCAAAACAAGTGACGAATTAGTGTACAATTTCGACAGAGAAATTTAGCGTTTTCGACGTATAAAACATCAAAAATATATGTTTGGGCCAAAAAACATTAACATTGGGCAAAAGCGTTAATAAATAGACGCATAGTCATGTCAGAATGACTTATATTGTGGATTTTAGAAACATTTGGGAAGACAACAATGAAAATGCAAGAACGAAATTTGCCGGCATTTTTTCTATTACGAGGTGACGTGTTAAATCGACATGGTTTTAAGAACACTTCTTTCGAGTCAGGGGCGACAGTAACATCGAATCCATGTTAGATGAATTTGAGATTTAAGAAATTGGACTTAGACATTTTGTGATGAAGCGGTATAGTGCAATGGACATTCTAACGAGTATTGAAAACCGATATTGAGGCAGTGAATGATAGAAGAGAGAAGAAGTTGTTTTTCATTTTTATTTTGAATCTGTGCTTCGAAGTTGATCGAGCAATTTTGGACTTCATGGAGAACTTTTTATGAAGAAAGTCGGCAGACGCGGGATTGGTGCGTGCGAATACATCGGCGCGTGCAAGTGAGCATGCAATTGACGACCGAGCTGGCAACGGCGCTGTCTCGGCGGAATTCAACAACAGGAAAGTGTCGCATTCGTGGCGTATCATCAAACTAGATATTTGTTTTTCGAGAATACTCAAGTAAATTAAATTAAACTTTGACAAGACCAGTGAAAAAATATTAAAATTTTAAAAGAACAATGCATGCAATTGTTGCCGCACAAAGCAATGCAAATGTTAGTCTCATTTTTCTTATTGTTAAATTTATAATTACGCACGTACGAGAGAAAATTTTCTTATAACATTATTTTTTGGTAAAAAAAGGAATTCCTGAACGCATGAATAATTAAACATCAGCTGATGATTATTAGTTTCATTCGAATGTAATGGTATTTAAGCGATAACGATGTTGCCAAGCATGAGTGCATTTATGTAATTATACATTGTTGAATTGTTATTGAGAGAAGGCAACAGAGGACGGTAGCGCTCCATGTTGAACGAGAAAATAAACGAAAGAGAGCGAAGTTTGAAGTTCTTTCTTTCTTTTATGATAAAAGGCGTTATTATTTCAGTATTTAGAAAACCTGTGCATGCTGCAATAGCGAACGTTGTTTACAGGTATTTCCCGTACGGGGCCAGCCACGACCTACGACCTAAAAATAATTTATGCAACCTCGTAATATAACTATACTTATTAATATTGATTAATTGAAGAAGGGGAGTAGTAGTTTCGGTTGCATTGGCACCACAACGTGTGGCCAGGTTAATTCAAGAAGGAAGAGTACGGTTGCATTTGCGCATAACGTGGGGCGAAGTACGGTTGCAATATATATATATATATATATATATATATATATATATCGATTGTAATAACAAGCATTTGAGTATTTTTGTATACATTGGGAAAATAAATAAAAATAAATGAAAAATAAATGAGGGTGAATGTCACGTACCCACAGAATAAGTTATTTTGGTATTCTTTGGTATAAAATAATGACCAAACATGCATTATTCATGATTAGACATCGGATGTTTAGGCACTAAAAAATCGCCTTTTAGGCGCCTAAAAAGGCATTGAAAATCTCAAGAATAAGGAGAAAAAAGGCACTGTCATAAATGACATTCACAATAAAATTAAAAATTATTTGTAACACTCAATATATTTACAACTCTTCTATATTTTGTTCTTAATAGTTTCCATTGCAATATATTACAAGTAACTTTTCAAGGATCACAATTTCAAATCTGCAACGGTTGGGAGACAAAATCAGTTTGAATACAGCAAAGGAATTTCTGAACATCTACTGATGTGTTTGGAATATATTTTATATCTCCAATATTAGCAACACAGAAACCTTCTGGAAATTTGCATTTATTTCCACTCAAAAGGTGCCCCCGGTGTATTGCCAATCGACCATTTTCTCAGAACATGGCTAGTATTTATGAAAGAGGGAAATGGAGAAAAATATGTTGGTGTACTTTCAGGAATCCTCTCGTATTTCAAAATACCAATATGTGAATTGAAGATTTCGTAATGAATGGTCAGGTTGGATCATGGCTGATTTTCTGATACCTTCGCATTGTATATAAAAATAATACATAAAAGGCAAAAACATGCAGTAATTCTAAAGAAAAGGCAATTATGCAAGAAAGGCATTTATGCTAAAATAAGCAAAAATAAGCATTATAAAACTTCGTCACATGTCATCATTTGCCATGATTCGTGCACATATATTATCAGCCTTTAAATAAGTTCGCTAGAAAAAAATAGGCAATTCCTATATTTTGTTCTTAATAGTTTCCATTGCAATATATTACAAGTAACTTTTCAAGGATCACAATTTCAAATCTGCAACGGTTGGGAGACAAAATCAGTTTGAATACAGCAAAGAATTTCTGAACATCTACTGATGTGTTTGGAATATATTTTATATCTCCAATATTAGCAACACAGAAACCTTCTGGAAATTTGCATTTATTTCCACTCAAAAGGTACCCCCGGTGTATTGCCAATCGACCATTTTTCTCAGAACATGGCTAGTATTTATGAAAGAGGGAAATGGAGAAAAATATGTTGGTGTACTTTCAGGAATCCTCTCGTATTTCAAAATACCAATATGTGAATTGAAGATTTCGTAATGAATGGTCAGGTTGGATCATGGCTGATTTTCTGATACCTTCGCATTGTATATAAAAATAATACATAAAAGGCAAAAACATGCAGTAATTCTAAAGAAAAGGCAATTATGCAAGAAAGGCATTTATGCTAAAATAAGCAAAAATAAGCATTATAAAACTTCGTCACATGTCATCATTTGCCATGATTCGTGCACATATATTATCAGCCTTTAAATAAGTTCGCTAGAAAAAAATAGGCAATTCCCTAAACATCCCATGTCTATTCATGATTTTCTAAAACAAAGCATTTTTAAAATGCATTTCCCACGAAAGACACAATTTCAAAGTTCGGAAGATCTAGGAAGCTTAAAAACATGCATTGGCACTGAAATCCTGACTCTCGTGGAGTATTAGATATGAAAACTAATTCTTTTACAGCTAATATATCAAACAGTGCCTCAAGTATCATCAGTTTTCGCATAATCGGTTCACAGCAATTCTCATTATCGAAGTTTAAGCGAAGGAAAAGTATTCAAACGTTTTCAAGATGCATCTAGAGTACATGTGTAGTAAATCATTCACAAAGGTTGTTCAAATGTACAATTTTTAAGAGTTGAACAACATATCTAAACTTCTTCTCTATTATTATCCTTGTCAACATTTTCTAATTAGTATACAGAACATAGTAAGAAGTACAAAAGGAAGAAAATCTTTCTTGACAGGGATCTTCAATTTTACAGTGTCCGTCCTCCATGTTCCCGCGGTAGTAAGTCGATTCCTTTACGTTGGGCACGATAAGGGATGAGCCAAAATTTGTAGCTCATTTACAGATACAAATAGTTTTTTTGTTTTATTTGGTTGCAAATATTTTTTGTTATAATTTTTTTTCCAAAAGCGCTCATTGCTACTTGAATTCATAATTCACCTTAATACGGTAAAACAGCCGGGGTTGGGATTCTAAAACTCAAGAAAACGTAGATAGATTGCAATTCTCCCCATATGTTAAACATAAGTTTTTTGACGTTAAATAAATAAATAAAACGAAGTTCGAATTCACTTGACCTTCCATCACAATCTGATAGAAAACGGTAACTTTTTCTATTAATTCACTTATATTCAAAACTGTACAAAAGACTTGCACTCATTACATTAAAATATTCAAATATCGAAAAAACTAATACCAGTTACTGTAGTAAGCAAATAAAAAGGTCCCAACAATCGTATGCATATAAACACGCTAGGAGCTAATAAGTTAAATAGTATGCTAATCATCAAATACGTCATACCAGGTGTCAAATATGTTAAATGTGCAAATTGTTGTTTTCAATACGACCGAAGTCAATGGTGTTCAATAGTGTTTTGCATGAATATCTTCCGAAAACTGCTCACCCTGCAATCCATCAGAGGGTGGTGAAGTGAAATAAGAATAGAACAACTTGGTATCAAGGAGAAACAAAGTGCTTACAGTTCTCAGGCCGGAGAAGGATGTATTTTTTCTTTGGATAATTCGTAAAATGTGTAATAAATTCGGTTGCTGTTGCTGCCGAATATATCATACATTTTACTGGTGTTGCTGACGACCTCTCCCAGCACGTTTTACATACTGCACTGTCAGAAATGTTATAAAATTTAATGTAGATTAATGTCATGCACATAAAACTAAATGTAATGTTCTAGATTAAAAACAGATAAATATATTTGTACATTAAATTTAATGCAGAAGTTAAAGACAGTGAAGATTTAATGTAGAGGTTCTCCCGTTTCCCTTGCCTCTCAACATTCAATTCATATATTCAAAATCACCAGTCCACCAAGATCATTCATTCTTTCCAGACATGACCATAGAGCTTTGACTCTTAATCCTAACGTGTGTACATGTGTACATTAAATTTAATGTGCGTCCTTGATAATTACTTTAGTGTACATTTCATTAAAGTAATGCGAAAATTTCTGACAGTGTGACTTATAGTGTGCACTGCAGGCATTTTTGATGCAACCCAATGCACCGATTAACGGAGGCATGTATGTAGGCACCGAGGTGACATCGAACACTTTAAATGATTCGTAGAAAGTGCTCTAGCTAAAAAAAAACGGCGTATTCAGTGTAACAATGTCAGAAGTGTCAGATTACTTTCACGAGGGGAAAACACTATGACGCATGACGCGTTGGAATGCGCCACTTAAAAACATGATAGGACCACTCCACATGAATGCATTTCCGATTCTTCCTCCTTTTCTCTCTGAAGTTTACAGCCAATGAGGTTTCACCACAACATCGAATCGAGGGTAGGATACAGATCTGTATCGCAGTCTGCTTTCATCCACGCTCAAAAGATACTCCAACATGCAATGCGTGCATTCATACTATGGACTGTGTTGGATATGATTGCGAACTGTCATCGTCAGGTGACCGCACAGGTGTTAAGAGATCTGGTTGTGTTTCCCGGTGGTCTCACATACACTAATTCGCTGCTTTGCGATATCTTCAGTTAAGAAAGGCATAGTCTATGAAAGCCGTGACTAAAACGCTGCTTCAATGCGAGAAAGCGTAACCGCCCTTCCCGTCAATTCAAGAATTATTGCAACGTATCCGAACTACAGCTCGATTTTGCCATACGCGAAATACATCAGTCTTTGTGATAATGTTCAACATTTGGTTAATCCACATCCAGTGGAAGCACGTAACAAGTGTGTCGAGTAAACACCTCGTCGGTCGCCGGC
Organism: Acheta domesticus; assembly: GCA_031308135.1. NCBI lineage: Eukaryota > Metazoa > Arthropoda > Insecta > Orthoptera > Gryllidae > Acheta > Acheta domesticus. The sequence goes on along the minus strand of JAHLJT010009436.1, from coordinate 191,611,392 downwards.
GCGATCACTTAGCATTGAAGGTCCATCCACGTAATTAGACGCGAGGGCACATTGAGAAACACAGTACACCTGGAGGAGCTCTCAGACACATCACAAAAAAATGCAGAATGTAACGCGAATGGACACAAAAGGACGTTCATAGTAACTGATCGCAAAAGAGAGACAATTTGAAACTCGAAAATATTTCACAAAGAGCATAAATTTCACGACACCATTACGCTGTGAGGGTTGTGAAGGAGGCTCGGCCAAAGACGAGCAATAACGGCCAAGTGGTCCTCGTGCGCTATAACTTTCCCACCAACCGTTACCTGCATCCGCTTTTCACTCCCGCGACCAGCACAGCATTCAGAACGTAGCGCTTCGGGTTAATAGGCTGCGGTTGAAATGAATACAGACCCAACTGTAGTATTCTTCATGTAGCCACTACATTCACCTACGACAAGCCCGCGCAGAGGAACACGAGTTCTCGCAGCTTCGCCGCAGGTGCCCTCAGAGTAGCCTTGCCCTCGGCAGAAGCACGCGCCTACCTTCCAGACGCACCCACTCAACGCTGCAACTCGCGACATCCCCAGAACACAGAATAAGAACACACTCGATTTCTGAATAATTTACGTTCACCTGTCGAACGAAGACACCACTTTCACTCTGAGAAAATAAGTCGTTTTTCGAAATAAGACAGTGAATAACATGTACGAAAGGAAGTATACTTACGTACGACCGTGCGATTTTGCGACACGTTAAACAAAATTTGAGTAGCAGTGTTGTCAATCTATGCCCGCATTCAGTTCTCATAAGTGGTTGGATACTACATCAAAGCGGCTGCAAAGGTGGGTGGAGCAGAGCGGGGTGGGGCGGGGTGTGGTGAGGTGGGGAGGGTGGGTGGGGTGGGATAGTATCGGGCGGGATGGGGCGGAACGCGAGGTACGGTAGGGCGGGGCGGGGCGAACAGGGTAGGGCCGGACCGGCGAGAAAGGCAGGGCCGGGCGAGGTGGAACAGGGCCAGGCTTTGCTTGAGAACGGTGCACTTGCAGAACCCTCAAAGCGCTCGAGGAATCGCACCCGCCAACCAACACAAAGAGACTCCAAGAGTAAGCAGAGCAGAAACGTAAATGTCAACGGCACTGGAGCAGCCACAGGAGGATCCACGCGGAGGGACCGGGGCGGGGGCGGGGGCGCGGAGAAAGGACTTACGTAACGGGCGAGCGCGCGGGTGGCCAAGGGAGCGACGCTGCTCCGCCGGCTGGAGATCGATGCCAGGCGCCGTCACAGGGCGGCGGCGCAGCAGCAGCGCAGCCGGAGACTGAGGCGACGGCGGACCCCCAGGCGCGCGCCCGTCCGCGGCCGGAGCGCTTCCAGGGCCGAGTGCCCGCCCGCGCCCATCGCCCGCGCCGGCGCCCGCGTCCGCGCCCGCGCCCGCGCCGGCGTCCCTCCACCCGCGACACCAGCGCCCGCCGCAACAAGTGGCCCCGCGGCGGAGACTCGACGAGCGGCCACTCGGAGAGCGTCCGCGACGCCCGGCCCACGCAGGGGTTGTGAACGGCGCGGCGGCAGCGGCGGCCGCGGCGGCGGCGGGAAGGAGGGTTGCGCGCGCCGGCGGCGAGCGCGCAGGCCCGGCGCGGCGCTCGCGAAATGTCAAAGGTGAACGGCGCGGGCGCGGGCTGGCGCTCCCGGGCCGGGCCGAGGCGCGGCGGGCGCGGCGCCCGGGCAGCCGCGTGGCGCGGCCCCGCCCCTCGGCGCCCTGCGCGCGGAAGGTCAATGGGCAGGCGCCCACCCCACCCGCCACGCCCCGCCCCGCAACGTAAATAAAGAACGCGGCGCGCGACCACCTGCTCTTGTGACGGCAGCCTCGCCCCCCATCTCACATGCACGTTCTCGCTAAGCCCACAGCGACCGGGGACAGAAGAGGTTGATCCTACTGGCCTCATATTTGCCCTACCGAAACACAAAATTCGTGAAACATCCTTGTAAGCAACTAGGCAAGAAACTATTTGTTACAACAATGTTCTTTCTTCTCCATTTATGTAAGAAGAATTACCTGATTTAAGACGAGGTTATCCCATTGTTTTTTTAAAATCACACACAACACAGGACCTTTAGGTCGAACACACAATTCACAACCGTTCGAAATTACTGAACTTATTTTCACTTTTGAAACAATGATTTACAAAGTTAAGAATGTTCGCGTGGGAGCAAAAAGTGAACTTTATTTTATTTGGAACCTAATGTAACCAATAAAATTGATGACCTTTCTAAAAAGTACCTAGCTCTTTATGAAACTTAATGCTAGCTAAGTGTTAGTTCTCGCGACGACTTTTCGGGGAATCCTCGCGCATTCGGTGGTTGTTTCTAACTGATCGTTCCTACAGGAACAATATATTAGCCTCAATAAAAGGTCGATGTTTCTCTTTCTTTTTAGTTTTTGCCACAATCAACCTGACATTTGTGTCCATTGACGTCCTTTGCAGATCACTGAGAGGGATCTACTACAAGCGTCCAGATTTACTTTACAATATCCTCTGCGACAATCAAAACTTCGCTGCATTTGGGTGGAATGTTTCCAGGTTCAAAAATAATTTTCTGGATCCCCATATAATGATTTTATCACATCAAATACAACTACTTTACAATAATTTATACAACAAAAGGAAATAAAGGTTTTCGTGAATGGTAATCTGCCACAAACAAAAATTTCTATAACCAAGATCACACTATATTGTGCGATTATTATAACTTTGCCCCTCAAGCCCCTATGGCCACAATGAAATATCACACGACATTTCGTGTCTTTCTCGCTCATACCGGTAGATATGCATGGTCACAAACACTGCTTGATACGGTCGCGACCATGCGATATTTAGCAGCAAGACTGACAAAGACGCAAAGTACTATGACATATTCCATCGCGAAGACAATCCTTGAGGGGTAAAGTTACAAAAATCGCATTATAGATTAAAAAAATCGTTATGCCGCGGAAACGCGTGGAGCAATGCCCGGTCTAGATCTCAAGACTCCTTCCTGAACCAGTGACGCAGGGCCATTCGCGCACGGCGAAGTGGAGGTGCTGGAGTGAAGGGTGGTGAGTGAAGACAGCAACGCAACGCGTCGATCGCGTCTAAAAATACGTGCGCCGCGAGGGGTGAGCGGTGAGCGGCGAGACGAGGGCGCTGCAGGCCGGTCGCCGGCGCCGCGGAACCAAAGGTGAACCCCCACCCCCTCTTCCGTCCGTGGCCTGAGCGCGACGGTGGCAGCGAAACTGAAGTCGATCGCTTGCACAGGAATAAAGACCGTGGATGGGCAAGCTCAACCACCCCCACATAGCATCAGAGTAACGCAGATCTGCCGAAACAAAGTTTTCAGAGAGACTTCGTGCGGAAGGTAGCTTTGGGAGTGGACTCAGGATGCTAGGAAGGGCAGGAAAGGGTCTTTCTCGACGAAGGCTGTTTCACTCAAGGCAGCCAGGTCACGGCGATGACGCAGCCTTGCGGGTCGGTGGAGGAAGTATGGTAGATCTAACTAGTGAGTTGGATGGAGGGCATGGGGCTTCGATGAGGAAGTGGGAATTGGAAGTGCTTGGAGTTTCGATAAGATGACTTCCTCCAAACTATTTTCCTTTTCCCACTGCAAGCGGCCTGTCGCGCCACACTGAAATCATAATGTCTGCTCCGAATATAGGTGCCTTAGGTCAATGTTCCCGAGCTGATAAAGGCTATACAGACAATTCCACTCATGATGATGACAAAAAATGTTTCCATTAATGTAGCCATTAATCACGAAGAATAAGATTTCTACTTTAGTCATTCACCCCCTTCTTACTTGATAGTACCAGGAAACTAGTTGCAATGATTATAAAGTTGGCTGTCCGCGAGACACAGCGTTCTAGACATCGCTGCCAACGTTTCGGTTGCCATATTGCGACCTTCCTCAGGGCGAAATGCAATGCCTCTTCTTCGCATTCTCCACGGACACTTACGCCTCGACTTCGCCTACGTCCATGAAATTCTACGCTTTCATTAGATACAGTGAATTCGAATAAATACTGTTCTTTTATTTTGTCTGTATTATTTTGTGTTCCGTTTGGATTGTGTTACTAGCATAAGAAAAATGGAAAAAAATATTCGATCTTCACGATCTGTAAAGCGAAATATTTAAGATGAGATTGCAATGTTTCCTCCATGATATTTAGAAGGAATCATATAAGTACATCCAAGGAACATCATTCGTAAATACTAAATACTAGTCGCCTGCAGCAGCAAAAATCCTGCAGAACAATACATCAATACATAAATAATACATACATAAATATTTTACAAAACTTAACACACACTGCTCAAGAACAACAAATAAAATGCTCACGTATTGCAATGCAATAAATTAAATAAGTCTTTTAACAAATTCTGCCTTAAAAATACTGACTGCAATAACATAGTCTGGTATATTTACACAGAATAAGTTCTTTGAATACCAAGAATATCAAAAAAAATTTGCATAACGCAACAATAAATAACAAATATTTAATTGCCTCACCCTGGCATATCGTCAACTGTGCCGTAAGAGACGTAATGGATATGAGAATTCAGTCAGTACACACAATATCAGAATAGGCGGAATTACGCAATCAAATATTTGTGTTTTCCAGTCAAAATCGAAGATATTTCATTGTCTTGTAGATTTTTTTCCGAGTTCCTAGGTACCAAACGAAACCAAAGACACTTCTCATATCGCTGAAGGCTGCAGTTTTCTTTCAATTTCTGCACGGATTGGAATTTAGTAATATAAGCATTTAGATATTGCCCTGGGTCGTTATCACCCTCAATAGTTACAAATTGTGTAATTAATTAAATTCCAACTAGTTACAATTTTCGCAATTGTGTGTTAAATAACTCTTGGTTGAAGTAAATAAATTTTTAAGATTCCAGATTGCTATGTATATTATGATCTCTAGTTCATCCAAAGCCATCTGTACGATCTCAGTATTACAGTTCGAATGCAAGACTTATTGAAATGATATGATACATTAAATATAAAACATTAATTCTAATTAATTAGTTGGTTTTATTCGTGACATAAGTTTGTTAGAGTCTACGAGTCCTTTGGAAATTTTCAGATAAATTCACCAATCGCTTGGCGGACAGTGAATTTATCCCGACAATTTCCAAAGCATTCGTGAAATTGCCTACAAAATCCTACAAATGAAAGCAGCAGAAAGAGAAAGGAGGTTTTTTGGACTGTAGACATTAATTTTCCGCGTAAATTATCACGAAAACAACACAGTATTCATTGCCTGAAAGACTGAGAAAAAACAGATGGAGCCAAGCACGTCACCCCCTTCTACGCACCTAATAGTCCCACCTTGCGCGTGGCCAGTCGTCGTCCGCGGCTGCCATGGGCGGAGGCCCGAAGGCCGCTGGGTGGAGCAGGTCTGGCAGGAGAGCTGGACGCCGCCGCACCGCTCCGGCGCCTCCTACCTGCCAACGGACGACACCGAAATTAACGTATTCACAATTTTGATGATTTCCACATTATAACACAAACGCACATTGTAAATACTATTGTGACAAAAAGAGAACGCTTAAGTTAAGAGAACGAACTTTTTTTTCATCAAACCCTATACAATTTACGAGGTGGCCGCGTATCTTTGGGGAATGAGGTACAACAAAGATCTTGCGCCTTTCCGCGGTATTGGCCCATTCGTACAACACACCCAATGCATCTTTATCAACAGTAATTGTAAGAAGAATTAGAGCAACGAAAAAATACTTCTATTGCCCCAAAGTTGTGGGGAAAGAGCAGCGCGCCAGCGTGCCGCTCATCCACCCACGCCCCGCCAGCCACGGTCTGCGATGCGCCGCATAGAGCACCCTCTGTCAATTGGGGATATCCGGCAGCACAGCCGTTCTGACGCCTTTTATAGTGGGGCTGGGCGTACTTCGCTCTCCTAAAAGCCCGAGTCGCCACGAGGTCCCAAACGCAACAACACCTCCGCAGCAGCTATAATTCAGTACGCATGCGCAGGCAGACGGAAGGCGATCGAAAAAGTGTTTATTGGCGAGATATGAGGCCGTCGGGGAAGTCGAGGCCGACTGTTTACAGCGGAGGGCGGAATCTGTTTGGAAGACGTTCTATTCGTGGCTGGCGGGTGGGGCGGGGCGAAGCTGGGTGGGTGGGGTGGGGTGGGATGGGGAGAGGCGGGTTGGGGCGGCGGGAAAGGTCAGGGGGCGGCGGCGCATCGATCTGCGGCGGCGGGGGCGGGGGCGGGGCCGCCTGTGATGCCGGAAGCGCACGCGGCAAGGGGCCGACGACAGCTACAGTTGCACTCAAGACGTCCGCCTGGTGCAAGCAGGAGGCTGCGAAACGCAATTCACCTCTCCGCGACCAAGGAGCTCCTGAAATCTCAGCGAGATCGGAGTTGATGAGAGACCTAGATTCTGTTATAATTGCACAAGTTCTTGTACGGCCGTTGACGGAAGTTAGCGTAGTTATTACCGGAAATATGATCGCATTGCCGATTTCTTTCTTCCAACGACAAAGCACCCTTCCGCTGCGGGAGGTTTTGCAGACGGGGAGGCTTAGAGCTGCCGAAGCTACGGTCGTGATTTGTGCTTCAGAAACACCATCCTGTCCTTCAACAGAATCACGCAAGGCGAGGGCCTCTATTACCATGGATCAAAAAAGACCTGGGTTACAACTCCCAAATAAACGAGCTCCCCTATTCCCGAGGAGCACTGTGTGGCCCTTGTGCCGCGGGTTCCGGGAAGCCTAAACACAGCCGCATTCAGGTGTATGCCGAAGTTCCAACTATACCATGGGCCACAGACAGCGTACGATCTTACCTTCACTTTCCCTTCACTTCCCATCCCCGAGAGCCAATCACCACAAAAAACTCTAAAAATAACAATTTTTCAAACAAAAACTCCCATAATTAATCCTTATAGATAATTCAAAACCTGTTCAACCGGAGGTGTCCACAAACCACAATCCATTAATCAATCGGTATGTCCCACAGCCGTAGTGCGACCACAGCTCCAACACTCGACGCCTCTTTCGATGACTGCAATATTACATACACATTAACCTTCTGTCACTTTTACAAGTTATAACAACATATTCTATCCACATTTAGTCGCTAGAAATGTTCCTTAAACACATTTTCAATCCACTCAAAAAAGATTAAGTGTTACTCGCCCGCTGATGGGAAGTGTCTAATGAGCAAAAATGTTAGAAGACATCAATTCAGATTTGCTGGTAAACACAAGAAACAACAAAGGCTACTCTCGAAGATACCAATATTACAAAAAGGAAGATGTCGAAAAATAATCGATATCACGGAGACGGAGGACGCACGCGGTCGCTCCTTTCCTCCCGTCGCCCACACAAACAGGGCACGGCCCACTCACGAAGATCAACTGCACGGCGCACTACCACTCACAAATCAAATTTCAATGCCTTGAAATCAGTTTTTGCCACGGAATAAGTTATATCATTTGAAATATTCTGATTCTAGCGTAAATATTGAAATTGATGACAATTAAAACTATTTTATTGCTTATTTGAAACATTATATTCATGGTATTCAATTCAATTATTATTGAGGATTTCTGAAATGCAAAAACATTAATGAACTGAACTTTATATTCTGAACTTCCTTAGTCGGAGGCTGATTCGCGAAACATTTTCGACGTTTCTGAGATGCAGCATCAGCTTGTTTGAAAGTGTTCATCACTGGCAAAGGATTCCATGGTCTGAAATCTGGGTCGGAAGGGAAGGGGGAACAAAATTTAATGAACATCTGACATTCTTCTAGAACTTCCTTCACGTTCTTCGTCGAAGTTTCAGCATTTTTACATTAAACTTATATGGATTTCTTCAAAATACGAGAATATAGATTCAAACTTCCTTTTAGGTGAAACCACTGACGGTGGTGCTGAAATAAGGCATAAAGAGCAGCGTGAAAGCAGACAAGCGTGCGGGCAGAAGTGAGCGTGCGGGCAGAAGTGAGCGTGCGGGTAGAAAAATCAAGGTACGCTTTCCTCAATGTACTCGATACAGGACATTCAATGCAGAAGAACAATAATGAAATAAATTCGGCAAGATTATCTCAAAATGAAAAGAAACACTAAATATTCGCTGACATTTCCTCGACGTAGTCAATCAACACAAATTCCTTAGCGATCTAAAGGTAGCAGCGACCGAAACACGAACACAACCAAACAATATCCAAAATTAACAGCTAATTAAGACCACTATTCCCGAATTTCAGGCTCTTGTAGTTTTCCCAAAATAGTGGACGCTGCTTGCATTAAAGTGAGTAGCATTCACCTAGAATATACAACCTCGCATTCGGAGTTATCCAAAATGCATTCAAAATTAATGGCTGATTAAAGGTACTACGAAAAAAATTGTTCCAGCCAACGTTTTCAAAAATCAGGGTTGTACAAAGAAAAAGAAGTAATTGACGTTCTTGCAGGCTAACGTACACGAAAACTTAAAAACTAAATACATATATAAAATAGGATATCCTATCCAAAATTTAACGCTCATTTTAGATTCTTGAAAAATCTCATTCCAAATCCAGGGCTGTGCAATGTTAAACAGATAATACGCATTCTTCGTGGCTAATATACACGAAAACTAAAAAACGCATCAAAAATATGATACCCTCCCCAAAAGAGAATCCTGCTTTTAGACTAGAAATAATTCGGTATTGCTATTCTAAAAATCACGGTTGTACAAAGAAAAACAAGTAACACAGTTCTTGCAGGCTAACATAAACGAAAACTAAAAAATGAGATAAAATAAGACACCCTATCCTAAATTTATCGCTGATGTTAGTTTCAAACAAAGAATTATCTTTATATTCAAAATTCTGGGTTGTACAAAGTAAACCAGGTAACATAATAATAATAATAATAATAATAATAATAATAATAATAATAATAATAATAATACTTTATTGCACAAAAAAGTACAACGGCGAGTCTCAGTAATTAAATTACTGATTTCAGACTAACCACAAGAAAAATACAGATCATAACATAAAATAAAAAGAGAATAAGAATAAGTTGAAAAAAAAGCATAAATGTAAGTACATGAGGATTAGAAATTGAAAAAGTTACATAAGTAAAATATAATTGTAAGTGTATAGCAGATAATATGAGGCAATATAACATAACAGGAAACACTGAAGTAATGCTAAACATATACATCAAGAAGGTTACAGAAAATTTAACATAATACATCAAGAAACACTGAAGAAAGATTAAAAATTAAGTTTAATAAATTTACAAAGTTTTTCACAGAATGATTTGTAGGGAAGGGTTTTAAGCTCATGAGGGATTAAATTGTAGAAGTGTGGACCAAGATAGCTAAAGGATGCCTCGAATTTGGTAGTACGATGAACGGGAATAACAAGTAGGAAATTGGCAAATCGGGTAGTACGTGAAGCAGACTCATTTGATTGTGAAAAAAGTTTAAGCCGATCCCGAAGATAACTGGGAGAATTAGAGGAGAGCACAGAGTGTACCAGTAAACATAGGTGAAATATCCATCTCTGTCTCATGGTCAACCAGTCTGATTTATCCATGAATGATGATATATGCTCGTATTTCCGAACATTGAAACAGAACCTCAAACACGCATTCTGAATAGATTGAACTCTAGCAAAATTTCTTTGAGATAGTGCAGGGCTATAAACAATATCACTGTAATTAAATAACGATAGTATGAGAGTATTGCACAACAATAGCTTGGTTGACTGTGTTAATTGGTTGCGATATTGATATAGGGATCTTAATCTCAAATATGCTGCTCTACATTTGATTAACACATGATGATCAAAATTCCATCCACTGTCCATCCATAAACCAAGATTTTTAGCAAGATCAACATGACCAATTGAATGACCATCAATTAACAGATGAAAATTATCCGTATTTGCATTTCTTAGGCGATTTGTAGGGTCTAAAAAGAGATACACAGATTTATTAGGATTTAAAATTAATCCATTCTCTGTAGACCATTTATGAATATTACCAAGATCCACATTTAAGCAATCAACAGCCAATGAAAGATTAGATGGGTGAAAGGAATAAATTAATTGAGTATCGTCTGCATACATCTGAATCACGGAGTTGAAGGATAGATGCATTAAATCTGCAACATAGATGTTAAACAGAAGGGGACCTAGCGTTCTAATTGGCTAACATATAGTAAAACTCAAAAGCGTAAGAAAAAATACGATACCCTACCCAAAATTACAGGCTAATTTTCTGCTCTACGGGGAAAAAATTGTTCCGGCACATATTTTTCAAAATCTAGGATTATACAAAATAAAACAAGTGACATGCGTTCTTATGGGCTAATATACACGAAAACTCACAAATATCAGAAAAATTCGACGCCATACCCAATACTTAGAGTTCGTATTTGGCACATTTTTCAACAAAAATATTCGGAAGATCATAAGGCGGATAAAAATTACTATTTGTTTACATTAATTTTGAATAAACATGGTTCTAAATAATTTCAAGTTGGCTTTTAATTGGCCAATTCATAGGACAATCAAAATACATAGATCATTCAGTAATTAAAGAGGCAAATTGGTGTGGAGAAAAAACAGAGGGTAGGACAAGTTTGGTAATTTTGCTTGGCATCACTGGGATGAACCCTGACCTTCTGCAGCAATAACATTGTTGTTGTTTATAACTTCAAAATTAAGTTGAACGACGGTGAGTCCACTTGAAAATTCCACATTAGTTGAACAACGTTGTGTGTTTAGTTTTGTATTTGCTGAAGGTGATAAACCAGCTAATATATAATCTAGAATGACTAAAGTGTATGGTGAAAGTTGTAAGAACCGCGAGAAATTTTACAAGTGGGTAGAACATTTCCAAGTGGTCGCGGCTCAGAGACTGACAAACACCGTTCCGGCCGAATCAGTAGAAAACGTCATACTGACTGTGTTTGGGGACGCTATAGGTGCGTTTTTTGTGAATATCTCGAAGAACAGCGCATAATAAACAGTTAATACTGCTCAGATATGCTTTTGAACAAGATGAAGCCAAACATGAGAGAGAAATGTCGTGCGTTTCAGAGAAGAAGTGTAATTCTCCAGCAAAACAATGCTCGACCTCACACTGCTCAACAAAGCTGTGAAATCATCGACAAAATGGGTTAGGTGGTACTGCCTCATCCTCTTCATAGCCCCGATTTAGCACCGTCTGATTTCCATTTGGTTGGTCCACTGAAGGATGTATTACGTGGGAAGTAGTTCCAGGTTAATGCGGTTGTCAAAAAAATTTGTGGGAAATTGGATTGGTTTAAACACCAAGATAAAGAGTTCCTTGCAGCCGTTGTAAAAAGGCTAGTAACCCGTTGGGACAAGTGCATAAATGTTGGTGGTGGATATATTAAAAAGTAGGAAAAGTCCTGTTTTGAAAAAATAAACATTTATTTCTCTAGACCAATTTGTCTCTTTAATTATTGAATGCCCCTCGTATATTTCAAAACGCTAAACTCAGCCCATTCTATCCTACTGCTGCTACATCAATGGGATGGAGCGACATTTAAATGTTTTGATGGACCTATTTCCAGTATATCCACTGATTAGGCAACCACTAATATTGCAGGTATACAAATTAATGGATGGAATATTAAGACAGATTTTTTCCTTGAGCCCAAGATTAACCCGCAATTTTGGGTAGGATTTCGTATTTTTCTAACGTTTTTGAATTTTCGTGTTTATCAGCAAGAAAACAGGTTATCTGGTTTACTTTGTACAACCCTCAATTTTGAAATATTAAAGCCGGAATAATTTTTTCCCTACATCCTAAAATAAGTCTTAAATTTTGGTTAGTTTGGACTATTTTTACGTTTTTGAGTTTTGTAAACATTATCTAAGTTCGTACGTTACCTCGTACAATCCTGAAATTAGGAATATATCAAATCAATGCAGTCGTATTTTACGGGGCGAGACACAGGCCGATTTTTTTCTACCGCCTAAAATTAGCCTTAAAGTTTGGGTAGGGTGTGGTCGTTTTGTGAATATTAACTCATTAGAACGCATATTATCTGTCTTACGTTTTTTGGTTTATTTATTGTCACATCAACGATGGTCATTAGCGTTGATTACAACTTACATTTGGTTACAGTAGTAGTAGTACACAGTTTTGTTAACATATAGTACGATTTTGCTAACTCTGCCTCTGAAATCCCTATGGCCACGATGGAATATCACACGGCATTTCGCGTCTTTCTCCGTCATGCCGCTAAGTCACATGATCGCAAGCACTTCTTGATACGGTCGCGATCATGCGATGTCTAGCGGCACGACTGAGAAAGACGCGAAATTCCGTGACATATTCCATCGTGAAGACGGGCCTCAAGAGGAAGAGTTAGAAAAATCGAAGTATAATTATTATATTTACAATAGTACTTATAGTTATTTAGATATCATTAAAGATTTCAGATTCTTTAGAAAACTATATAATTTTTTCCTGGTATTCATGGAATTCCAAAATTGATTCAAATGCGTCTTTCTGAAGAAATTGCTGTTGGAAGGTACTGTAATAAGGGCATTGGTTAATTATATGGTATACAGTAATTCCTGAACATTCATGAGAGTTAGGTTCCCAAGAGACATCGCGAATGTTAAGTCTATCTTTTAATGAAGAAAGGTCTGTTAGGTTCCTGGATATCGAAAAACTATCAGATATTTTTCTTTATTTTTTAAACAATCAATTACAGTAGAACTGAGTAAGCGCCACTACAAACAAAATTCACAATTAACATCCCACAATTTAAAAAAAAAAATAATGTTCGAAATTGAATTATTTTGCAATTGTGTTATTCTATAAATGTGAATTGACATTTCATCTTTGAAATTTTTGCAGAACGTGATACTTTGAGCCCCGACGTCTGCCGAGTCCATTTCCCAGATGACGCTGATAAAGGAAATGAGATGTGCTCGCTTTCAAAAAAATGTAGTACGACCAAAAGACGCACTCGCAAATGTTGCAGCCGCGAATGTTAAAACCGTTAGCATTTCTCTAATCGCGAATGTTCGGAACCAACGAACAGCGAATTCGCGGATGTCCAGGGATTACTGTTTATCAAGTGAAGTTGTTACATTATATACAGGTAAGAGGAGGCTTTTGTTAATTAGGTGGATATGACTCAATTTAAAATGTCCTGTTCGGATTCTCAAAATAACTAATTATTTTCTATTTATTTTAGCATTTGTTTTTAAATTGACGAAATTTCTTCTTTGTTTATGAAGTTCACTAGCTTGAGCATGGACCATTAGTTGTTTCACCTGTCTTTCATTAGGATCACAATATATTTTCAAATATCACTGAATTTGTAGGAGCTTCTAATAATTCCATTGGGTTTTCTTCAGTAGCCGATTCAGCCTGGAGTTTTGCATCTTCAGAAACCCGTTGGACCACAAGTGACAATATGGTGGTGTAGTTCATGAAAGATGATTACAGTGTCAAGATTGTAGGAATTATTGCTGATGTCCTGAATTGCTCAACGCAAGTTACAGAAAATAATACATTTTTCGGAGTTCAACTGTTTGATCAATTTGAAAGCTGTCATCAGGAAACAGATTTCTGCACTGGTAAGGTTAGAATAGCGGGGTAGTTGCTGTTTAATTGTAGTATCTTGAATAACAACGGAAGCACCTACTCCATAACTGATTTTAAAATCACTGGTATATATGTGGTAACCTTCACTGTCAGAATTATTGAGATAGAACTGTATTCCAGAGTGTGTTGAAGTGAGATGTTACAGTTTGTTTTCTTTTCAATGGGGGGGTTGGTGTTCTTGTAATTCCTCCAAAATGTTCTTTAATTTTGCATATAAAGGAATTTAACGAGGATGGTCAACACTTTCACGGAGTTTAGGGTTAATGTCTTTGTAGATAATGGGGTACTTTGACGAAGCCGCTTTAACACTAGAACGGTGGCAGGGGTCAAAATGACACCTACATCACTTGTTTCTTGAATACTAAATTCAGTTTTTAAGTGTTTTCTTTCAAAGATTGTGACTTTTCCTCAGTTTTTACTCTTTTCATGATGATATATTTGGAATATATAAAATATTAGTCTTTTATTGTTTTATCATGTCATAACCCTAAAACTGCGGGAGGGGTCATTTTGACACCCATTTTATTTCATGTGTAAAACTACCGTATTCTGAACTTGACCGGTGTTTGCTCGGTCTAATCGTTTCATTATCACGAAGATACTACATTATCGCAATGTTAGAAGACATTCCTTTCTTCCAGGAATGATGCTATATTTATTGTCGTACAGTTTACACCGAATATAGAAGCGATAATTGTTCCCTTGCTTCATTTGACGATTGTATTCTTCCCTGGAAGTAAAGAATAAACGAGCGCAAGTTTCAGCGTGTATCGATCGTTGATAAGCTTATTTCCGTTTTATATTCTCATTTTAGTTTCCTTGTCAGAACGTTGTAGTTTGTGCGGTCATAATGACAGGTTCAATTGGTCTCTCTGTGGACGAGTTGTCTCGTATTCTAGAAAATTCGGATATCGAGTCAGGAAGTGATATAACCGATTCAGATGAAGATTTTGTGCCAAGGAATAGTGAGGATGAAGCCAATAGTTCGAGTGATAAACTGTCAGCAGAAGGAGATGCAATACTTGATGTAGCCCAATCTTCTCCTCGATCATCTCAACCGGAGCAGCGAAAAACCCTAACACTGAAAATGGTTGCCAAAGATGGAACTGAGAGGGAGGCCATCAGCGCCAACTCCTTGTCAGCTGGAAGAAGAGGAGCTGTGAATGTCTTGAAAGAACGAGGTGGTCCCACTTCGTGGGCGTACCAATGAACAAATGGATCTGTGATAAGTTCCTTCCGTTTGCTATTTGATGAATCAATGATTCGCCTCATGAAGACACACCGAATCAGAAGCACGAAAAGTACTGAAAACAACTTCTGGACCGTGTCTCTTGAAGAGTTGGAGGCAGTGATCGGCATCATGCACGCATGAGGAGCGTTTTGTGCAAAGGGTATCTCAGATGATGATCTTTGGTCTCGTTTATGGGGACCAAAATTCATAAAGGACACAATGCCAAGAGACAGATTTCCTGAGCTTCTCAGATTTCTCCGTTTTGCCGACAAATCAACCCGAACTGAACGCCTTCGTGCTGATAAGTTTGCTCTAGTGTCAGAAACGTGGGAGAGGTTTGTGGACAACTACATTCGTCGCTATCGCTCAGGTGAAAATGTAACAATCGATGAGCAATTACTTCCGAGCAAAACTAGGTGCAGATACACCCAGTTTATGCCAAACAAACCCGACAAATACGGACTCAAATTTTGGGTCGCGGCTGATGTATCAACGAAGTACACCTGCAATGCATTTCCCTAACTTAGAAAAGAGGATGCTCGACCACCATTGGGTGAATTTGTTGTTCTGCCTCTTGTGGAGCCATTTCTAAACCAAGGAAAAAAAGTGACAACTGACAAACTTTTCACGTCTCTTCAACTTGCTAAAAAGCTGGTAGAGAAAAAAAACATCATTAGTGGGAACAGTCAATCCGATCCGTCGTGAAATCTCTGATAAGTTGAAGCGAAATGCTGAACTTCATTCGTCTGTAATTTTACGACACACTCCAGGCAACACAAACTGCACCTTGACAAGTGTATCAAAGAAAAAGAACGTCATCGTGAAGTAGCTGTCAGTGATGAAGGAAAAAAAGAAGCATGAAATTGTGACGTTCTATAACGCCACAAAATATGGGGTAGACGAAGTAGACCAAATGACTCCGAAATATAGCACCAAAGCAGCATGCAGGAGATGGCCGATCTATGTTTTCTGGACATGTAATGTAATATGTGTAATGTACTGAACATGGCGGCAATCAATGCTTGGATTATCTATAATCATGTAACTAATGAAAAAATGAAAAGGAAAAAGTTCATTCTTCAACAGTCTAGTGAACTGAAGGGAGGGGATTGGTCAGAAGATGTACACAAAGGAGAAGAAGAGACTGTAGTTTCGGGGCCATTCAAAACGCGAAAGAAGTGCCAGATCGGTTTATGCGAAGGCAATAAAACCAGCGATTTATGTGAGAAGTGCCATAAAGCCGTGTGTGGAAAATGTGCAAAATAAAGTGGAAATCAGCCGCAAAAAATGCATTTAGATGTTTAAGATGCTTTTTAGTTGTAAGAAAGATATGCTCACCTAAATAAAGCTCTGTTATAAGCAAACATTAGAAATTCAATACATCGTATTCAAGGTGTCAAAATGACCCCTTCCCGCTGTTCTAGGTGTATCAGATTCGCCGCCGTTCTAGTGTTAAGAACATACTTTAAGGTTAAATATTGTCTGCGGAGTAAAAGGTTAGGTACTGTGGCTTCTATAAGAACGCTTCCACTGGGACTGGTACGGAAACATCCGGTGCAAATTCTGAGACAATTGTTTTTTCTGTGTTTCCAATTCTTATTATCCTTTTTGTTTGCTGATCCATATATAATAGCTCCATAGTCAATTCTGGATCTTATTAGTACTTTATGGGTTAGAAAGTGAAGGTTCTTATCAGCACCCCACTTGTAAGGAATACATTTACTATGTATTGTATATGTTTCTTCCAGGTCAATTTGGAATCGAAATACAATCCTGAGATTTTGGTATTGTTTTCAAATTTGATGCTGCAATTGTCGAGCTTCAGTGTAGGGACACAGTCTTCATTATGTTTATAGAATAAAGTGCCGACACTTTTCTAATAACTTGAAACCGGATTTAAGAGACGATTCATAAATTTTTCTTAAGGCGGATAGCATTAATTCTTCACTTGGTTGTATTCTTCGTCCTTAGCAGAAAATGGTTATGTCATCAACAAACTTTCTAACAGTGACTGGAGGAGTAATTTCCATGTCAGCGTTATTGATTGCCAATAGAAAAAGAGTTACGCTCAGTATGGATCCTTGTGGCGCTCCGTTTTCGATGTTCTTCATTTCTGAGGGTGTACCGTTGACTCTTATTTTGATGACACGATTTTTGGTAAAATTTCTGAGGAATTGCAGCGTATTTCCGCCGACGCCTATTTTTTGTAACTTGAGTATGATGCGATGCACCCAAACCATGTCATAGGCTTTTTCTGTATCAAAATTGACTACTAGTGCATGTTGGTTATTGGAGAATGCCTCTTTTATGTAAGAGTCAATATTTACTAGACGGGATACGGCTGAGAGATCACGCCTTAAACGAAACTGCTTCTCTAATATAATCTTAAAGTCCAAGTACCTCTGTAGTCGATTGTTTTTGATCTTTCACAAGATTTTACACGTGCTGCAAGACAGAGATATTGGTCTACAGTTAGCACTTTTTGATTGATCTTTCCCTTGTTTGGGAATTGGGATAATAACTGCTCAGTTTCATATTTTAGGAAAGACATTATTTTACGACATAAAGATGTAAATTTCGAGGAGAACTTCTAGCCCAATTATAGGTAGTTTCTTGAAAAGGATGCATGGGACGGTATCGGGATCAGGTGTAGAATCTTTGACGGGTTTAAATGAAGTCTTCAGTCCGTTTAATATAATGGAATCATTGATGTTGGACTGAGAGCACAGATCTTCACAGTTCAAGGTTCCTTTTCCTTCTCTCTCTCTCGAAAAGTAGGAAGGTTTCAGTATAATTTAGAAAGCTCGAATTGTTGGCTAGTTCATTTGCAATAGCATTAGGATTGGTGACAAACTGGTTATCTGCAGACGGCAGCAAGTTAATTTGATTATATTTTTAATTACCTTTGCGTTATTTTTCCATGATTCTTTAATATTATCTTTAGTAATTTTGGACGCAAAGTTGACCCAGGATGAGGTTTTATTTTCTTCAACTGTCCTTCTTGCTGCAGCTCTCATTTTCTTGTATTCAATTTTATTTCCTTCAGTACTATGTTCTTCATATTTATTGAAAGCATACTTCGATCGTTTTATGGCTTCTCTGCATTTTTCATTCCATCAAGGAACATTTTTTGTACGTTTTGAAGGTTGACAAGGCTCGATTCAATCATTGGCAGATTTTATGCATTTTCGTTAATTTTCAATAATGCGAATGTGTATTTTCTAGGTGGGCGCTGCTGTCTTTAAAGTACGGTTTCCCAATCGGGTAGGTATCGACCTGAAGCAAAACTCCTAAAAGGCCGAGCGAGAATTAAATAAGAACTTTGACATCTATTTATAAATTACAAATTCGCTCCTGTTCCATATTCATCGTTCAATGTTGAAATGTTTAGAAAACTAAGGAAATTACAATTAAGTAATGATGTTACTTTAACAAGCAACAAAATATTATACGGAATACGCTCTGCAAAAAATGTATTAGTTATCAAAAAACGCGGAACACAAACTGTATTTTGTAATCTGTGCACAGGAATGAAGATAAGAAATTAAGCTTCTCAGAAGTGGAAGTCTATAATTAAAAAGCGAGATATTTACAAAAAAATGGATATGCGGAATTGTTATTTGTAAGTAATTTTTGTGCAATTCCTCGCCTTAAGATTATCTCATTTGCTGTAAATTATGGAGAACTAGTGGTGTTATAACAGCATATACTTTCTCGCGTTATTGGAAACAGCTACGTAATATTGAAATATTGCATTTTCTGTGCTACTAACACCTCAGCTATTACTTGAGAACGTCCAATAAAAAAAATACAACCAGGAAGCGAGCAACGCACTATTGCCAGCGCAGCGTTGTCAAAACTATGAGCATTCGCATGGTGAATAATATCAATTCTTAGCAAAAACACTCATTTCCGTCTGTATTCAAATTTCAACTTTTTTATCGGTTAGTCATAGTACATCACACGCAGATGATAAATAACTCAAATACTAAAACAAATCAAATTACTAATATTCTACGATTTGTAGTATTAAGTTAATTTATTATCGCCTTTTTATATATTGAGACCGTCTCAAACGAAGCGCAGGAAAATACAACTTTAAGGTAGTATGTTCGTTAAATCGACAACGGTGAAGTATCCTCAAAAAATACTTTAAATGAAAGTATAATCTCTGTTCTTAGGGATGGTAAAAACAATTTGGACCTTACCGACCTAATCTTTGAATCAAAGAAGTTTAAATTAATACCGGCGCTTATGGAAAAACTTTCACGCGTATAGTTTTCTTTGAGTTATTTAAGTTCTCAAATATCGATGTGGCATTGTTGCGGAAATTTCAGTTAAGCTTTGCGGAATGCTTAAAAAGAAATATATCAATACAATGCGAATACAAAATGAGTAAAAAGTAAAAGTGCGAGAAAATAAAAAGAACTAATACTGGCATTTTCAATAGTAAATTGTAATTAAAACTAGCGTACCCGTGCGAGAATTCTCGCATGTTAAATACCACCCTTTCCCTATCCATTTGTCTATCCTTTCCATAAAGGAGAGGAACTACTATGGTACTTAAAGAATATCAAACAAAATTACAATGCAATTGATGTTTGAAACAAATTTTCAATTAAAGTTTATTCAACATTATAAAAAGATGTTCTTGGAACAATTCATACTTCTTTAAAAACAACATTTGAAGAAATGTTTCCATCCTCCTTGAGAGTTAGCTTTCCGCTTTCCTTGAGAATCAAATAATAGAAAAGGTTTTTACTCTTGAGAAAGCCAAGTAAAGTAGTGCGAAAATACCGGATCGGGCAAGAACAGACCTACTCATTGCAATATTATTTAACTTTCCTTTATTTGTTATGAAGAACCGAGTGGGTTTTGGAGAGTCGGGATGCTAGCTTGCTGGGGTGCGAAAATTGAAAAATTATTTGTATACTAAAAAGTATTGAATTATTTTCTGCGTCCTTACGTACCTCAAGAAAAGCAATTCCGAGCCAAAAAATAAACTAATGTTTTCACCTTTGAGTACTAAATACCATTTGTTAACATTAGAAACAATTTAGTAGGCATTAGTAAGCCCACTTCGGTACATGGGAAAGTTGCTCAAACGATGTTTGTATTTTTAATATCTTAACGAACCGACACATTGAGCTTAATATCAAACGGTACAATATGAGTTTGCAGCTGCGCGTTGGTGTACATACTTCCAGATACCGCCAACATTTAAATCGTGCGTTTGGACTGCGATCGTTGGCAATTGTCGGGTGACTTGCACTATACTTTCTAAAATTTTAAATTTAGTTGTTTTTTAATTGATTCACGTAGTATTGTAGGCTAGCGTGTTTTGATTTTTGTTTTCCATTTATTTCAAGCTATTTTACTTTAGCTACTTTAAAATGTTTGTTCTTTGTGTTGTGCCATAGCACAAGTTTTCCCCCACTACCTCTGCGTACCCATGCGAGAACTCTCGCATGTTAGACCCCACACTCATCCCTATCCTTATATTTTCATTCTCTAAGAGGGAAAGTAGTTAACGAAACGTGTTTATTTGTTTAAAATCTATGAAGGGAACTCGCAATGTACTAACACAATTACAAATAAAAGTAAAAAACAATGCAATTAATGTGTAAAAGAAATTTTCAATAAATATTTATTCAATATCATGAAGAATTCGCTTGGAACAATTCCCAAAACTTACTTAAAGACATTTGAAGTAATTATTCAATGTTCTTTGTCAGTTAGGTTTTAGTTTTTCGTGATAGTCACAAAAAATATTAGCTTTTTACTTTTGAGAAAGCTAAGTGTCTGAACCTGTTGACTTAAAAATTTCATCGAATGATTACGAAAATATTGGTACAGGTAAAACAAAAACACAGTCTTCACTCTTCACAGAACACCCACAACCCTCCACAATTAAGTACACAGCACTTACAGACCATGAAAAAACGTTAATTGAATAGGTTCACTACACGCATAAGAAACAATCTTCATAGGTATAGGTATCAAGCAACTGTAATAATACTTCTAGTTGTTGCTGGAGAGCAAATCTTGAATTAATGATTATGCAAATAAACCTCGTCAGACAACACAAATTACGGTGTTAACAGAAAGCGTAAATAAAGGTTGTCGAATTGTCGAAGCCTTCTAAGCGTGTCGCCCCAAAAATTGCTACCAGCAGGAAGGGCTGAAATATTGAGATGGCCTTGACAGTATTGAAGCGTGGAACCGAAAAGTTAATTGAATAGATCGGAGAACGTCTCATCTTGCAGATTATGATCTGAAAAACGTTTCTTTGAGGCCTTTGGCCTCAAAATTTTACTTTTTAAGGCTCTAAAACGCTTTGTTTATGAGTTATTTGCCGATGTAGGTTGACATGTGATGCGGGTTGCATTTTACATCAATATTTCGATGCTTTTTTTAAAGAAATTATCAATATTTTTAAAGTCAAAGTGGAATTCGTCAAGTCTCCGTGAAATTCTCTTTCTTTAGAGCCCTCAGTTATACAGATTTGTTGCGTGTGAGAGCCGGAACCCAAAGGTATACTACTGAAATAATACAGGAGTCGACGATTAAATTAATTATTTTTCGTATCAGTCATTCACTTTTTTTCTTGTGGCTTGTAGTTGGTGTGAAACATATATTTATTTCTTTAATTTCAAGCAGAAATGACGCAAAAACTACTCCAACTTTCAAAAAATTGTACATGACCTTTGAAGAGATAATATTGTACAACAGACTTTGCCTGTTGGCAAAAATCTCTATCTTCAACTTTGTAGTTTTACTTTTTATTTTATTTTTGCAATTTTGGAAAAATGGGGAATTTTAAGAAACATGAGACATGCACCATTCTCTTAAACCTCCTTCGCACTATTCAACAACAAATTTAATCGAAAAATTTGGAGACTTTTTTTGAAAATTCTGAAACTGACCACAGGGTTACATGTAAAGTACCCTCCCAAAATTAATTATCGGTTTCAAATCCCAGGGGCCGCGATATCAGCCAGAACGATTCGGGAAAATCAATTTTGGAGAAAATCTGCTGGACGGTTTACGGGCTAGCGTTGTGCGCAGAAACGTTTTGTCGTCAGTCGATTTTTCGATTCTGACTGCACCACGTGTTAGAGGATTCTCTTATATGTTTAGCATCCAGATTTTGTGTGGAAAATTCGCCATTTTCGGGCGCACGCCTACAATACTTTCTCTTCTTACGTTAGTACGTGCGAGAAAGTAAAAAGGCGAAGGCGATGGGGTCGATGAAAATAATTCTTTGAAAAGGAGTTGATGCAAGAAAAAAGTTGGAAATCTGTGTTTTAGACTAAAGCTAGCAGCGCCCACCATTTTTGTAAGGCTACCAGTGCCTTAAAGTGGGGAACATGGCACTTAATAGCGCAAAATTAGGCTTTAATTTCGGGTAGGGTTTCTTTGGGTTTCGTTTTTGGGCGTTGCTAGTTTTAGATGGCTACATTTCCCACCTAATCCATAATTCCCTGGGTGTTGGCTGCATTGAAAATTGCAAAACATTAGGAATTACCATCAAAATCAAGTAACAATTCCTACACACCAAAGAATGCAATGTTAATTGCTACTCTAGAACGAATTTCAACGATTCCGAAAGAAATCAATGTTATCATAGTAAGCACAGTAAGGGAGTTCAAACAACAACTTCGTATGCTAGGCACTAGAAAATATACAACGGAAGGAAGACGTTTATTTCGAGACTATAAGCCAACAACAAGCCCAAAGCCCTGAATTAACATCCATTGTGACGTGGGTCGGTGTGGAGTAAACTCATGGAGCAGCTGCGTGCTACGCGTCGCACAATCTAATTAAAAAGCGCAGAACGAAGCGAACTGAGCCCACTGATAAAGCAATCCGATAACGGATGAGTCGCGACCGATATGATTCCGCCACCATCAGCACTCGAAGGGGCGGCAGGCGCGCTGTGCTCTGCACGCCCTTTATGCCTCTAAGTGAGATTCTTCGCACGGTTTTTTTTCCAGATACGATTCTCTTCAATTGCGTTTGGCCTTTCCCTCTTGCGGAATAGCTAGTGTTTGGGTTGAGGGATGAATGCGAACGGATGGGGAAAGGAAGGATAACGAGAAGTTTGAAATTGTCAGGCGATGTACGGAAAATTAGGTAGGTGGAGGAGCGGTTGAGGCTAAGGACAGGTAGAGGAAGGAGTATAGGAGTTTGTCGACGCTCCTATTAGCGGAATGTTCGTTCTTTATTCCGGGCTAAGAACGTTGGGATCGGGTGAATTGAGAGACTTGTCGATTTGGTCGTAGCCGCTTGCCCTTTGCTCTAGGATGTGAGGTGGTCTATTGTGGGTAGGTTGATGTTGGGTTGTAAATTTAGTAATGATAAATAATTGAGTTTTTTTTTAAATTCGAAAATACATGCTTGATTGGTGTAGGTGTTGATGTGTCGCGTGAGTGACAGCAAGCGGCACTGGGCCTCCCGGCACGACCTTCCTAAATCATCCCCTGAAGTGGCGTTTTCTTCTTTAATCGAATTGCAAAATCTCCTCAAAAACGTCAACTCACAGTAAAAAGAAACGACGCACTTTTTGACAAGTTAATCTTCACGAATTTTTTCAAAAATACACTCGTTGCAATCATATCATAATTCACTTAATCAACTTATCATAATTCAATAATAAACTTACCATAATTCTAAACACTCGGTAACAAACGCTATCAAACATTCGGTTAAAACTCGTAAACACTGCTTAACACATTCAGGAGCAAAAAAACATCTCGAGCTCAAAGACTCATTGTCAGCATATCACAAGTTTGTTGTTGAAATATGTTCACTGTTTCCGAGATGACATACCATAAGGGAGCAATTATCAAAAGAAGTTCATTTAAACATTTATGTATTTACGAGTGTCTTGACCTCCTTACATATGTTGCAGTGTTTTCACAACAGATCATTTTGGAATTTTATTATAAAATACTTGCTTACAATAACGTTTCGGTGTTTATTTTACCGTCGTTCGAGCTATTACACAAATAAACGGCATAATATTTTACAATGTATCACACAATTCATAATAACCAAGATTCAAAATCACATCAAAGCTCACTGGTATAAACAATTTCAAACCATAATTAGGTCACATTTAACTCATCTCCTTGCCCTAAACCAACATAATATAAGCATATGGGAGATTTAAACCAACAAACCTACTTTTTCTGAACCTACTGCATGTGTTCCGGTTTGCATGTGTTTTTAAAAGCAACTCCAAAATTCGTGTTACGCTGGATTTACATTTCGAGATGTGACCCATTCTGGAACCATCGGACATTTCGTTATTTCATTTTAAATTATCCAGGAGTTTGCACTGAAAGGGAAACGGATGGTTCATGAGATTTTTACATCGAAATTCTTTCGATTTTCATTAATTCCGCAATTATTTAATAAAATTACACAATTGCGGCAAATCGTGTGGAACCATTTGTAATCAAAACCGATAGATACCTAAATCGCAATAATTCTAGTAACCTTATTTGAAACAGGGTTTGGTGAGATGGTGAAGAGGGCAAAGCGGAGGAAAGGGCGCGAGTGCAGATCCACGGCTGGAAGAAGCGCGCGCCCGTCGCAAAGGCCGGGCCCCGAGGCGCACGCGCGCAGCCACAGCCAGAGCCAGTCCGGAGGAGATGAGCAGAGAGCGGGGCGCGAGCCGAGCCGCGCCGCGCCGCGCGGCGTGCGCCGCGAATCGATCCCGCAGCCGCCACCACAGCGCCGTGACGTCATGGGCGCTTGACGTCACCACCGCCGAGTGACGTCTCGGCAGCCGACCGACCTGCGCTCGCGGCGCCCGCGCCCCGTCCACGCGTCCACAGCCCAAGACGGGACAAAAATACTTTCCTATCCTGCTACGCGATCCAAATTGTTACGCGCGAACAATTCTCCGTTACACAATACTCGCTATGCATACGGTAATTGTGGTTTTGTATGCTGTAAGATTTGTATGTTACCAAGAGATTCTCCTTTCCTTCGCTCAATGGCGTAGATTTGGGAGTGGGGTTAAACCTCATGAATTTTTTTAAATTAATAAATGTTTAACATGAACAGTAGTTTATTTGAATATACTTACAAATACAGGACAAATAACTTTGTAATTTCATATAGTACGAGCAACTTTTTATTATATTTTCAATTTCAAATTTTCTTTTCATTTTTGCTCCTAAATTACGAATCTGGGTCAATTTTCGAAAATGCGCCATATTATAACGGTGGAAATTCCCAATCGTTATTAATTAGATTTTCGAGTTTCCGCTAGAGAACATATTTTGAAAGAACACTTACTTCAATATTCAAAGGGCAAAGAAAGAGCCGCACACGAGTCCGCAAATACAACTAGTGGTGCTACAGAATGTTACAGACTTTCCCGTATTAGTACTATTTCCTTTGGTCTCGGCTAGCTATTTGGACTTGCCACTTTCTCATGCCAGCTGCCATCTACCGCCGTCCAAAGAACATTTTCTTCATTTTTCGGATTTCTAATAGTATAACGGAAATATTATTTTAAGAATATTAAAGAACAGTAAAATCTCGTCCCAAATGGCTATTTTTTGAAATATTTGGAGCCGCTTTCAAGAAAATGCCGTTTAAGCGCTACTGTAAATGCGAAATTTGACGCTCTTTTTCACAGGAATCTTGTTTTCGAGAAACTACATTAGGAATTATTTGAAGCACATTAACTCACCTATGCATCAGTGTTTACAAATTGCTGGAAATGTGAATATTAACAGTGTGAGATCTGCCAAAAAATTACATGTGTGTAATATTTGAAAAAACAAAAAAATAACCCAAAATGAACTTAAAGGCTATTAAAGAGTGCAATTGGCACGATCCACTCGAAAGATGAAGAACACATTTGGAGCCATTTATGAGGAAAAAGCGTATGAGCGTTTCTGAAAATGCGGAATTTTGAGTTCATTTTCACAGAAAACGGTTGAGTTTTCGAGGAACTTTATATGACATTATTTAAAGCACAAGCACTCATAAATACAATAATATGAACGAATCGCCGCTAATTTAAATATTAACGATGTGAGAAACAATTCAAAAAAATTACATTTTGTAATTTTTGAAAAAACAAACGAATAGAGCAAATTGATGTTTATGTCATCTCGTAGAGTCCATTTATCACTATCCCTACCAAGAGTTTCAAGAAAGAAATTTGGAGAGGTTTTTGCGAAAATATTGATTTGTTATTTTTTAAATTGCATATTGCACGCAATATTGAAAATACTAAAAAATCCAAAAATGTATATGATCTTAACGAAAGAACTCACTATGGAGATCAAATTTAATTTGAAGGAAAAATCTCTCTTAAATTTTGTAGTTATCGGAAGACGCCGAAAAAAATTCGAACTTTTGCAATTTTTGAAAATTCAGAGGTAACAGTGAAAACTATACGCCACCTTTTTAACTGTATTTTACGCTATTCTTACGAGAAATTTAAAGAAAAAATTTGGAGCTTCGTAAAAAAGTCGCCGGTAGGCCTTAGCCCGTTCACGGGCTGTCGCGCCAAGTACTGTTCTACGTATATTACTCCGTATATTCGTATGTATACGGGAAAGTAAAAATCGCTCATGCATGTAAAGAGAATGAATGCCTCAAGAGATCCATCCTACAATTATATACAAGGAAGAACAGATGTTGGTCGACCACCAAAGAGATGGAAAGATCAGTAGGTGCAACACACGATACTGCCATACTGCCTAAGCATGAAGAAAAAGAAGATTATAAAACTTTTTGTTACCTAAAACCCTACATCCAATCCTTGCCTAAATCCAATTTTAGATTAAACTGTATTTTAAAGTATTTTTCACGTTTTATAAACAAGTTAAGAGATTTTGTAAAGTAAATAAATGTAATACACAGGGTAATTAAGTCAATAAAACCTGACTTTCTACTCTCTAACCGCTTCTCGAAATTAAATATCCTCTTCTAAAACAGAAGTTGATTCATGCCGTACATACACACACGCCCATACATACAGCTCAGAGCTTAAGAGCAGTAGTTGACGCGCCCGGAATCACGAACAATCAATCAATAAACGAAATGTCTTTGAGTAAGAACGTAACCTGCCAAACATCACCGCATGATGGGTTGCCTGCCACGCAGGGGCAAATAATTACCAACCCCCTTCCTCAAAGGTTCTCTTTCAGCTGCGCCACTACATTCGTTTACACTTTACTTTTTTTCCTGCTCATCTACTCCTCAGAAGATGTGAGGAGATGGACGAAAGTTCTGAGGCTCTTGGTGGAAGTTGGAAACATCCACCCTGATCCGAGTTTCTCGGCGGTACTCACGTCATTAGCGCCAAAGTGCGTGTAGTGAAGACGCGATTCTAAGTGCCGTGTTGCCAGTTTGCCCCGTAGGTACGATTCGCCTGGAGGGTATCAGTTAGGCCCTTGCCCGGGGCTATTTGGGCAGCATCGAACGCTGGACTTGGTCCCAAACCCACATTTACGGAAAATGTCTACCAAGGAACACGAATCTCCCATCAGGTTGCTCTGGATTCCGGAGATACGTCGATGGCATCAAGACGGATGCAGTGAGGAGATGGGTTGGAGGCCCCGAACCACCCGGGCTTCTGTCTGGGCGGCCTCAGTTGGGCATTTGGTTTCGTCGTGCCCGACACTCATGGGCAATTAAGTAGATATTCGACCTGGCGTATTGTGACGCTTAATCAGACTCCGGTGCTAGCCCGGACAGCCAGTAGCTCTAAGCTGGCAATGACCCCATACAGGTTTAATTGAGGAGGCGCGCCAGTGAGGAGCTGCGTTCCCGCATATCCGGATGTCAGCCCGAAGGTGTACTTGTACGCCTGAGGGGATAAAGGCTAAATAACCTACGTGCCCACTCTGGAAAGCAATCCCCCACAAAAATATGCGGAGTGGTAGCCCACGCAGTGTCATTTCGTATCATCGGTCATATGCTGCACGTATACTGAGCGACACTTAAAAAAATTAATAAGACAATCCACTAGTTCATATCCGTTGGTCCTACAGACCAGTTCGGGACTTTGCCTACTATCTGCATCCTCGCACAACTCAGATTCGAGATCATCGGGGATGGGTCACATGAAAACAGAGAATCAGACCAACGCGATGCCCCAAGGGTGGAAATAAGAACAGGTTGGGGAAAGAAGGATCACGAACGATCCGTGATTCGTTTAAGGTACTCCTAACATTTGCCTTGAAATGATAGGAAAAAATCACAGAAACGACCGATCAGACTAATCTCTAGAATGCTCAACTAGACAGTAGCAGACCTCGATCCAATTACTTATGGGGTCGAATACGCTCCACTGTCAGGACTCGAATTCACAGCTTTCCGCTTTACAAAGTTTCACATGCGAACTAGCAGTCACACGCTACTGCACTCCACAACAAAACTTTTCCCTTAGATCATTGTGGATCGTTCTCAGGAGACGAATCCACGGTCTCAGAACTGAATTGCTTATCCTTTCGGAGATTCCCCTTCTTGCTGGGAATTTGCAGCGCTTTTATTCAACATGATGCGCCAGCGATTCACGTTGAAAAAAACCAGCATGCGAAATACTTCGAAGTGGGCCACACGGTTTTCGACACCAGTCAATGAGTTTCTTTTGGCGAGCACGATGCACATATAGGTCAAGTGTGTAGCATGACCAACAAAGGTGCCATTATGAACTCAATATTCCTAAATTCGGAAATAGCCGATATCTGAAGATAGAAAACTTGAAATGGTATCCCTGCTTTAAAAAGTTGAAGTTTGCGTCAGAGCAGAGGCGGCTCCAAAGACAATTTTGAGGAGGGGCACAAAATTCTTCAATGGGAAGTGATGGGCTGTAGAAAGAGAACTGGAGACTATGTATAAATTTAATACAGTAAAATCTGTCTACAGCGGAACCTGTACAAGCCGGAAACCTGTCTTAACCGGAAAATTTCTCCGGCCCGTGAAGTTAAATGGCATTTTTACACGGGATAAAACGGAATCTGTCCAACGCGGAAACGGAACGGTTTTTCATGTCCTGCAAGGCGAAAGAAACCTTCATAAAACGAAATTTCTGTTAATTTAATGCAGTTCGCAGAGAGACGGGAGATACTCTTATTGAAATGAATGCATCTGCAAGTCTGTTTTAATATCTCTGTCCATGTTATGTGTTTCACACGTGGCCGCACAGTGAATGAAATGGGCTCCCGCTGTTATCGTAGAATTCGACCTTGAGGTCATCTGTCTCTCATGGCGTAGGGGAATTCCCTCTCTCCCGACTCTCTAAGCGTGGGTAGGTGTAAGGGCATGGCTTCAATTTACGCGTCTCCCTGCCTCGCGTTGGCAGTCGTAACCCCTTGACCAACTGCTCAACCTTGAGCCGAACTGCTCAAGGCAATGCGAGGGAGTCATATAGACCTATACCGCGATTTTTCCAACTTTGCCTCTCAAGGCCCGTCTTCACGATGAAATATGTCACGGTATTTCGCGTCTTTCTCAGTCGTGCCGCTAGATATCGCATGATCGAGACCGTATCAAGCAGCGCTTGCGATCATGCGACTTCTAGCGGCAGACCGGGAAAGACGCGAAATGCCGTGTGATACTCCATCGTGGCCCGTAGGAGCTTGAGAGGCAGAGTTAGAAAAATCGCAGTGTTGTACTCTGGGCTGTGACGCATTGTGCGCTGAAAGAGTCTGCGGGAAGTTCGGGTGCAGCCACTAGCCAGCGAGGTGATGTGTTTTTATGAGTTTCACAACCAGTTTGACAATGATTGAAAAAAAACTCTAAATATTAGAATTTTTCAACTTAGGAAAACAACTGAAAAGGTGTTAGTAAGAGAGAAACCCAAAACGAAAAATTTCTAGATCAATGTTGAAAAAAGTAACATTATTTAAATAAACAAATCGTGAAATATTTCATTTTGCCTCATTGTCAGAAATAATTATGTTTAATATTCATTTATTGGTGATTTCTTCCATAAATGAGTTTTATGTTAGTATACGTTTTATGTCATGTTACTAGTTTCAGGACCGAAATATCAACATAAAAAGTGTCATAAACGGACCATCCTGCCTAAAACGGAAACCTCCCTAAACCGGAAAAATGTTTTGTCCCAATCGTTTCCGGTTTAGACAGATTTTACTGTATAACCAATAATTGTTTCACTTCTTTAAATTTCAATCACATAATGCAAGTCATTAAACAGAACATTTCAAACAGAAACAAAATACAAATTTATAGTTACTTTTAAGACTATCGTCTTGCATTGGAATAGGTTTGTGTACTATGCAGGAGAAACCGGAGGAAACGTATTTGGAGACGGAGTTCAAAAACTCATTAATAGCAAGCTTAGGACATCATACAAGGAAACATTTAGCAAGGCGTCACCGGTCCCAGGCTTTACCTGTAGACAGCCTCAATTTGCATGTCCATGTTGCAATTTCCACAACTCCAGAACATTGAGCTTATGGTTAAGTCATATTTGACTACACTGTACCAGGACACAGTTCTGGTACGGCCCTAACCAACGAAGGGAAACACGGAACATGAAATCCCGGGCTTTGTGAATTCTGAAATCGGAGAATAACAAGGCGAACAAATACGAGGGTTGTACCAAAAGTAAGGTTCCCAATGAGCTACAGCCTCGAGCGAAGGTGCTAGGCTAAATCCGACAACAGTGCCGAGCGCAGTGGTTCCCCCACTCTCGAGCTCGCCCGTCCGCGATTCGCTACGTCGCTCAGTGTTCGTGTGGCAGCCGTCAGAGATGGAAGTATAGATCACTCACGCTAAGTACGAGGTTCGAACAGTAATTCGGTTTCTCCTCGCAAGCAAGTTACCGCAATCCAGAATCGCCGGAGAGGACGACTGATGGAGTAGTGCTTCTCCACGACAACGCTCGACTCCACGTCGCTCGTCCAACACAGGAGCTTTTGAAGAAATTTGGGTGAACCGTTATGCCCCATCCCCCGTACAGGCCGGACTTAGTCCTCAGCGATTATCACCTCTTCCCCTAGCTAAAGGAACACTTAGGTGGCGAACGCTTCAAGAGCGACAATCAAGTCCGAGCAGAGGTCACATGCTTCCTCAACGGATTGGCGGGAGACTTCTTCGACTTATGAATACAAAAGCTGGAGCACCGTCTTCAAAAGTGTGTCAAAAAATGGAGACTTTGTTGAAAAAAAAACACAGTGTACGCTTTTCAACGATGTATAAATTAATAACAATAAATAATGTTTTATATTTGTAAAAAAATATGGGAACCTCACTTTTGGTACAACCCTCGTACTATACAAAAGGAAAAATGAATGTACATTATTTGGGAGGGCAGTGGGTCCCGAACCTTCCTGCAGTACCCGCCACTGCATTAAAGGATGACATATTGAACTTTGTGTGGTAACGGTACGCAATGTCTTACATATTCTATCGGATTCTCATCCCCCCGGGTCGCGGTAGCTTCACCGTTATGCACATGGTTGCCAACGACACGGAACACTGCGCACGTGCAGGGGGGTACGCGTTACAGAGGGCACTCGTTACAGAGGACCACGGCGTCGTCTTTCTGACAAGCGAAGTATAAGAGGAGGGGTGAAGACTTTATGACGTGCAGTAGGGGGCGCGCGCTCCGAGCTGACATCGGGTTCTATACGGAGATTTTTCTAACTTTGCCCCTGAAGGCCCTTCTTCAGAATGGAATATGTCACGGTATTTCGCGACGTTCTCAGTCGTGCCGTTAGGTAACGCATGATCGCGTCCGTATCAAGCAGTGCTTGCGATCGTACTTCTGGCGGCACAACGGAGAAAGACGCGAAATGCCGTGTGATATGCCATCGTGGCCATAGGCGTTTGAGGGGCAGAGTTAGAAAAATCGCACTATACAAGAGGGCCGCACGCCGAGACGAAAGCGAATGCCACACTTGCAACGCACTGGGGCACTCCACCGAGAGATGTTGGTCACCAACGACCCATTGGATTGGGGATGAGCAGATTTCTCTTCTTCAAGACCCAGAGCAAACACATGATTTACCAAGCGAACCAACACTTTGCATTCATAGCGTAAGGGATATAATAGGTCGGTAGCCCCATGGTAACGATCGATCTTTTGAGATAGGACGACGATGCCATCTCGCCAGGAAGCAAGGATAGTGTACTCTTCCCCGGTACAATTATAAAGCTTGCAGAAGCAATTGCATAGGCATTCCTAGGAAGATTTTGTAACTTACGATTATAAACACCTGGGGCGGTTCTTTTCGCAGACGCGAGAGCAGAGCGCATTTCCGATATGAAGAATTGGAACTCGCCGCTCTGCTTGCAAAATCCAATGCATGATTCTCCATTCTTTCTTTAATCAAAAGAAAGTCTGGAGCTTAGTTCGCCGAACTCGATATTTTCTCGTGAAGAGCATCTCGAAATGAAATATCTCTCCATTTCTAAGCCGATCTGGAAAACTGTTTGGTGACATGTATCCTTTAACTGGGCCTATCTTCCTCCAAACCAGACGTGAACGCGCACGGGAATTGAGAGAGGAGACGTATGCTCTCCACAATAAATTCTTGCTTTCTAAAGTGGTTCTTCTCACCTTCGCTTTGCTTCTTTTGTATTCGGTTCGATTTTCCACGGTTGGATAGTGCTCGAATCTTGCCGGTGTCTTTTTACGGGCGCTGACCGCACTAGAACAGCTCGAATTCCATCACACGATAAATGGATGTCGCGATTTACCAGTTAATTTTGGAATTCCGATGGAAGCAGCTAGGAGGGTAGAATTATCGAAATAGCGGTGCTCAAACAGCACATACTTTCCCGAATTATTGGAAGAAGCTACGTAGAATTGAAATATTGCACGTTCTGCCTCACTAACATCTTAGCTACTATTTGAAAACGTCCAATTCAACCAAGAAGCGAACAACTCTCTGTGTTGTCAAAACTATTTGAATTTTACAACTGCATAAAAATATAATACAAAAGTTTTGTAAATTTGCATTGGAAAAAGAATCCTGATACCATACAGCTATATCAAGTCACAACAATGACACATAATTCACAGAAATTCGCGACGGCGAAATGGAATTTCATTGTTTTATTCCCTGCATTGTCGATACTCCCTTAAAGAGCTAGCAATTTTTATTTCAAGTATTTCAAAATAAATAATTTCTAAAAGATGAAGCGTAGTAAATTTGCAGGCAGCTATTATGTTTGTCACGAAATTATAGAACTAGTGGTGCTACAGAATGGCACAGAGTTTCCGATATTAGTTTTATATTTCCTTGGGTCTGGGCTCGCTATTCGGAATAGCCATATACTCCTGCCAGTTACCATCTATCGCCGTTTTTGACATTTTTTTCAATTTTTAGGTTTTCTATAGGTAGAAAGGAAATATTAATTTTGGAATATTAAAGAACACTAAAATTTCGATCTAAATGGCAATTTTCTTATAAAAACTTGGAGCCGTTTTAAAGAAAATGGCGCTTAACCGCTACTAAACATGCCAAATTAGAAGCTTTTGTTTCACAGAACATTTTTGAGATTTCAAAACACTTCATTTGACGTCATTTAAAGCATATTTACTTACAAATACAACTGTGTTTACAAATTGCTGGTAATGTGCATATTAAAGATGTGAGAGTACATTTACTCATTATTACATTTATTAATTACATTTGTGTAACTTTTGAAAAATCAAAAAAATACCTCAAAATAAACTTACGTCATATTAAAGAGTGCAATTAGCACTATCCATTCCAAAAGTTTGAAAAAAAATTGGAGCCATTTATAAGAAAATGGCGTTTGAGTGTTTCTGAATGCGGAATTTTGAGCTAGTTTGCACAGAAAACGGTTGAGTTTTCCAGAACATTTACTTGACATTATTTAAAGCACATGTACTCATTAATATAATAATGTCAAAAAATCCGAGTTAATGTAAATATTAACGACGTGAGAGAAGTCAAAAAAATTACATTTTTGCAATTAAAAAAAAATAATAGAGCAACATTGCGTTTGTTATCTCATAGAGTACATTAGATACTATACCTACCGAAAGTTTAAAGAAAAAATTTGAAGCCGTTTTTGCGAAAATCTTGTGTTTGTAATTTTTTAAAAACTCACATATTGCACGCAATAATCCGCGAAAACTACTATAATTTTCAAAACAATGTACATGACCTTAAAGAAAGAACTCACTACGAAGAACAATTATTCGAAGGAAAAATCTCTATCTGCAGTTTTGTAGTTGGAGAAACACGCCGAATAAAATTCAAACTTGCAATTTTCGAAAATTCAGAGTTAACCGTGCAAATCGGACGTATGCCACCTTAATACGTGTATATTACTCTATTCTTACAAGAAATTTAAAGAAAAAATTTGGAATTTTTTTGAGAAAATTTCGAAAATGTCCGGGGAGCTTCATGGAAAGTACCTCCAAAAAAATGAGTTTTTCAAAATATCAGAGCTTCGACTCAGGGCGGATGGACAGCGGTTTCTTCAATTTGGAAAAAATCGTATGCATAGCTTAGGTGCTAGTGTTGTTCACATACACCGGACAGAGGACCGGACAGACGGACGAACGTTTTCCTTTCAATTGGTTTTTCGGTATCAAGGACTTACAAAACGGGGATTGTGGCTACACCACGTGTTAGGGGATTTTTTTTCTTCATTTAGCAAATGGATTTATCTACTTTTTCGTTAGCCACGACCCGGCAACGAATTTTTTTCTGCCGAAAGATCGCCATGTTTTCGCGCAGCTTTACATAACTTTCCCTATACTACGTATATTGCTCCGTATATGTACGTATACAGGAAAGTAAAAGTGCAGTCATTTCGTCGACATCGTCGCAAGGACCATCCAAAAGGTCATTAGCTTGAAATGTCAAATAGTCAGCACATACATTCGCGCGTTATTTCTAACTTTTACCATTTTCGAAATATCAAGGTAAGGCTTTCGCTGATTTAAATCAAATTATTTTCTCAAAATCACGTATTATCAATTATCATTTTTGAAAAGTTAAAACAAGTAAAAACCAGTTAAAACTGAGTAACATTGGCTGAATGAGTATGTGAAGTACTCTGTGCACGATTTCTTAAATTCTGGGATCTTCACCCTATTTCATACACAAATTGAATTATGAACACAGGTGGAAACGAACGTTTTTAACAAGAATTGATAAAAAAAATATTCGTAGCATGTAATACAATCTATTTGCAAAGACTACAGAAGTTGTATACTATCCTTAATCCTCCCTTCGTGAAGGAATTGGCTTAATGCCGCCAAAACATGAACGTAAATTTGAATAACTTAATTCCCCCTGAACTCTAGTAAACGTGCGCAGATAGTGAAGTTACATTTTGTCCAGAAGCAAAACAAGGGGCCACCTCAGCATTCGCTCAAACGATCAAGGAAACTGCGCGAAAAAACCTGATCGAGAGATGGGTTATTCACTTGGAAGATGAGGTACAATACTTGTAACAAGCATATTTAGTCGTTAATAATTATACAGTCAAAATTGTAACTAATTCATTAAATATCACTGTTAAAATTAATATTACTTTTTTTTATGCTCGGAGTAGTCCCTACAGAAACACTTCTACAGTAGAAAAGATTTAACTTCGCACTTAAAATTGTGTATCGACTTTAAACGTTTAATGTCATCTGGCACTATGTTGTAAAATAATAATTGATGATTCCGAGCGCGTCAACTGCTAAGGTCATTCGTCCCGAAAGTATAGTGTATGTTTTATGGCGGAAGGTGACACTGATTTTTCCCCCACAAGATGAAGAGATCCGGCGCCGATCTACGTCGGCATATGCGGCTTTTCCCAACCAGGTATCTCCCACCGCCACAGCCGCGACAAGCTCTAAGCTCCCAACTGACCCCTGAAATGTATTATAGTGTAGTGCATGTGTGTGAAAGTAAGAGATGAGGATAGGACAATGAAGGGCTAGGAAAGATCGGGAGCGGTCCGTTTCCCTTTTGTTAGGGTCTGCACTGGCATTCACCTGGTGTTAATAGAAGAAACACCGAAAAACTACCCATTAAAGCAGCCAGCCGCTACAGTTCTTCTCCAGGCAGCGGCTGAAGTCGATTTCGCTGATAAGCTAGAGTTGAAAATCCTGCCACCGTCGGGACTTGAACCCTAACACCTCCCGGTCAGAGGCACTGCAGTGACATCAGTTGATGCCTTGACCCACCTTTGCCGGTGTAACGTAATAAAAGAGTGAAACGGTTTTTTTGTAGTGAGCTGTTCATACTGACAGCTGATAAATATGATTACTATGTCATGGGCTAGAGATATGTCCATGTCGCTGAAAATACGAGTATTTTCCCACCCTTGAGTAAGTAATTTTTCACAAAAAACACTGATTCTTCCATAAATTACGTAACGCAAATTTCGAGTATTTTCAATACCCCTCTCCTCCTTGTAACACACTTCCCTATCTCTATGTAACGCAGCGTAACGCTGTCTCAAACCCCTCCCTTCCCCTTTAGCGGTACGTAATTTAAAGATGACCCCTAACGGTCCCGAGCCTTAAGAGGAAGTGATAGAAGGTAATGTGATTACGATCGACGATGACCAAGATAACGAAAGATTGCTCCATTTTCGACGCCAGTACGTGCTTATAGAACATGACGAAAATTAGTGGGGCTACCAAAGCACATACTTTCTCGTAATGTTTCTAAATGACCGCAATACTCCCACGGAGAGCACAACAAAAGTTTCCGGAATGGAAAGGTAATAATTTATTTTCAAATGTGCCATCAACAATACCTATTTTACGAAGTCTTACAGCGGCCTCCTAGTTATCGGGTTCAGTTCGGTCGACTGCGTTCATATCACTTTCTCTAATACGTACGTATATACGCAGTAATTTACATAGTGTAAAGAAGTTACGCAATTCTGAGCGAAAAACCGGCGAATTTTCAGCAGAAAGAGATTCATAGCCGAGCCCTGATAAAGTGGATAAATCCAGTACGTACTTATAGAACATTACGATAACTAGTGGTGCAACCAAAGAACATACTTTCTCGCAATGCCCCGCAATTTTCGCACAAAATTGAGTGAAATATGGGCAATTTTAACGGCTCCAATTTTTTATTTACATTTCTTGTAAGAATAGAGTAAAATTCATTTGAGGTGGCATATGTCCGATTTTCACGGTTAACTCTGAATTTTCGAAAATTGCGAAAGTATGAATTTTATTCGGCGTCTTCCTACAACTACAAAATTGCAGATAGATATTTTTCCTTCACGTGAAATTTGTTCTTCATAGTGAGTTCTTTCTTTAAGGTCATGTACATTATTTTGAAAATTTTAGTCGTTTTCGCCCAATATTGCGTGCAATTTTAAAAAAATACAAAAACACTTTCTCAAAAACGCCTCCAAATTTTTTCTTTAAGCTTTTGGTAGGTATAGTACCTAATGTACTCTATTAGATGACATAAACGCCATCTTGCTCTATTTTTTTTTCAAAAATTGCAAAAATGTAATATTTTTTACTTGTCTCTCACGTCGTTAATATTTACATTAGCGGCGATTTGTTGACATTATTGAGTACATGTGCTTTAAATAATGTCAAATAAAGTTTCTCGAGCACTCAACAGTGTTCTGTGAAAACTAGCTCACAATTCCGCATTTTCACAAACGCTCAAACACCATTTTCTCATAAGTGGCTCCCATTTTTTT
Organism: Acheta domesticus; assembly: GCA_031308135.1. Lineage (NCBI taxonomy): Eukaryota > Metazoa > Arthropoda > Insecta > Orthoptera > Gryllidae > Acheta > Acheta domesticus. The sequence continues at coordinate 191,573,853 of JAHLJT010009436.1, read as the reverse complement.
CTTCAAACTTTTCGAACGCATAGTGCTAATTGCACCCTTTAATATGACGTAAAGTTCATTTTAGAGTTTTTTTTGTTTGTTCAAAAATTATGTATTTTTTATGATATTTCTATTTATGTATTTATTATGTATTTTTTAAAGATATCTCTCGCCGTTACTATGCACATTTCCATAAATTTGTAAACATTATTTTATTTGTGAGTTAAAGTGCTTCAAATGACTTTTAATGAAGTTTTTGGAAATTACAAAAGATTCATGTAAAAAAGCGCTTCAATTTTCGCATTTACAGAAGCACTTAAAAGCCATATTCTTAAAAACGGTTCCAAACTTTTCAAAGAAAATCGCCAGTAAGGAGGAGGTTTTACTGTTCTTTAATATTCTGAAAATAATATTTCCGTTCTACTATTAGGAAACCGAAAAATTAAGAAAATGTCAAAAAAATGTAGTTTGGGCGATGATAGATTGCAGCTGGCATGACTAAGTATCACGTTCGAATAGCCGAGAACAAAGAAAATAGAAAACTAATACGGGAAAGTCTGTACCATTCTGTATCACCGCTAGTTTTCTACGAAGGTCGGCTGAAAAGTAATGCATACTTGCTTATAACTCGAGAATGAAATGAGATATTCACAAAATTAAAGAAAAGCATTAAAGTAGAATTCTTTACCTTTCAAATGACATATTTATTTTTCCACATAGTCGCCATCTCGCTCCACACAGCGCTCCCACCGCTGAACCCATTTTTCAAATCCGTTCCTAAAGAATTCTTCCGGTTGTTTTCGTATCCAACTGCTTACAGCGGCCTTCACTACTTCATTATTCGCATATCTGTTGCCCTTAAGGTCCCTTTTTAATAGAGGAAATAAGTAAAAATCACACGGAGCCAAATCCGGGGAGTATGGAGGATGAATAACAACATCAAATTTCAGGCGCTCCAACGCTTCTTGAGTGGCGTGTGACGTGTGCGGTCTTGCATTGTCATGGTGCAGTAAAACTCGATCAGTGGTGCATCGTACTCGTCGAACACGCTTCCGTAATGTCTGTAATGTCTGAATGTAGCGTTCCGAATTTACAGTACACCCTTTTTCGAGGTATTCCATCATCACAGCTCCTCGAGCGTCCCAGAAAGCAGTGAGCATAACCTTGTTCGCTGAAGGCGCCGTTTTGAATTTTTTAGGCTTCGGTGAATCGTAATGTCGATACTCCATACTCTGCCTCTTTTCTGTTGGGTCGTAATGATGAATCCAACTTTCGTCTCCAGTCACAATTTTGAAAAGAAAATCGTCTCCTTCGCGTCGATAACGTTCCAAAAGTTGTTCACAAGCTTCTTTTCGTTGGCGTTTGTTTTCATCCGTAAGCATACGCGGTACCCAGCGTGAACAAATTTTTCGATAGCTCAACTTTTGAATAATGAAGCCTACTCTTTCTTTTGATATTCCTAAAGCATCCGCAATTCGTTGTTGAGTGATTCTGCGATCACTTTGAATGAGATTGTCCACGCGAGAACGATGCTCATCATCGGTAGCAGAAATTGGTCGTCCACTGCGTTGTTCGTCAGAGATATTCAACTTACCCGGCTCGGAATTCCTGCTTTTTTATGGCCCACCTATTCACAGTGCTTCTGTCAACCGTCTCAGCTCCATAAACAGCCTGTAAACGCTGATAAATTTCCGTAGGCGTAATGTTTTCCGCCGTCAAAAATTCAATCACTGCGCGTTGTTTCAACCGTGTGCACATAGTGGCTGTTTGGCTTGCCATTTTAACACGTATGAACGCGCAACCGTTTAACCGATTGTTACGAAACTTGGAACATATGGAGGGGAAGGTTGTGGCTATCAAATGAGCATGCGCGCGCATCTGTATGATATTTTGTTCGCCCGTTACGAGCAAGTGTGCATTACTTTTCAGCCGGCCCTCGTAGCAGCATTACATAACTTTCTCTCTGCTGCGTAAGCGATTGCAAGAAAGTTAAAAATGAAGGGGATTTTCTTAAATACGTGAAAATTCCTGTTCCTGAGACGTCAGAGTCCACGTTGGACTTAAATTCATCAAAGTCAACTGGGCTTTTAAGCCCAGAAAAAGTTAAAAAAAAAAAAAAAAAAAAAAAAAAAGAACTTGACACTGTTGATCTAGTACTTATTAGAAATATTAACATCGTTTCTGAAGATCAAATTCCAACAACATACTTAAGTCTGCATCTGTATGCCTACAGATGGACAACAATAGCTTAGAAACAGACTGAACAGCTTCAGCACTGTCTGCTCTTCAATACCGAAACTTGGACGATATCGGAAAATGGCCTGTACACGTAGATGAAAACGTAACAGCACGGCCAAGACGTCGTTCAGCATATCAATACTAACTTCGCCGTAACGCCAACAATATCACGTTCAGATTCGTGTTCTTTAACATCAAAAGGACAAACAAGATCATCAAAAGGACAAACCGAGCATCAAAAAGTAAAGTAGCATTAATTTTAACAATGATAGTTAATGTAATTATTATCATTTGGACTGTATAATTCTAAAGAACCTGTAACAAGTATTGTACCACAGTTCTGGGTTGATGGCCCCCATCTCGATCGGGTTTTTCGTCCAGTTTCCCTGATCCTTGAGCAATGCTGAGATGGTCCCTTGTTTTGCTTCTGGACATAAATGTAACTTCACTATTTGTGCACGTCTTATGAATTTCAGTGGGAAATATAGTTATTCAAATTATCGTTTTTCATATTATCGCGGCAAAAAAGTAATATTCTTTCATGAAGAACATGAGGGTTCAGGGCAGGAATTTATAGCTAATTTACCTTTGAAAATATATTTTATTATATAGGAGCGAATATTTTGTCAACAAAACTCGAAGAAAATCTCTCTTTTCTGTATTCAAAATTCGACTAAGAATATGGTTTAGGATGGAGACCACAGAATTATGAAAACGTGCACAAAATTCACTTCTCCCCATAGCGCAGTTTTTAACTGTTTTTTGACGTAAATAAATAAATAAATAGATGGCTTACCCAAGATGGTTTTACCGCACATAACTAACAGCGAAAACGTTTTACGTACTTGATCTCCTCCCAAAGCATCATTATTTTGCTTTTGCTGTCGTATATTTGAGAACGTAAACACATAATGGATCAAAGTTTTGCTCATCTGATGGATTTAATACTTGGTGGAAATTAAACCCTAAGGTTTCAAGTCACGAATCAAGTGCACTACACAACGATATTGTAAATGGAAGGAGTTGGAGACCATACTTTAAAAAAGGACAGACTACTGATAAGATACATCAAAACTTAGAGGCAGAGGAAACAAAAAATGGTAAGTTATCACAATGTTTGATATCATAAAATCCCTTGCCAAATAAACTTTGCCTTTGCGTAGCCATAAAGAAAACAACACCAGTACTAATAGTGGAAACTTTTTACTTTCCCGTATACTATACGTACGCACATACAGTATACTATACGTACGTACGTATAGTATAGGGAAAGTTATGTAATGCTGCGCTAAAAAACGGAAGATTTTCGGTAGAAAACCTCTTGTTACAGGGCCCTGGTAACGCAAAAGTGGATAAATCCAGTTGCTAAATTAAGAAGAAACAAAATCTAACACTTTGTGCAGCCAGAATCCCTATTTTGTGGGTCCTTGATACCAAAAAACCAATTGAAAGCAAAACGTATGTCCGTCTGTGAACAACGCTAGCGACCTAAACCATTCTGCCGATTTTCTCCAAAATTGATATTCCCCAATCGCTCTGAAAATTCTCGCGGCCCCTTGAATTTGAAACCGATATTTCAATTTTGGAGGGTACTTTACATGAAGCCCTTGGAACATTTTCAAAATTTTCAAAACAATGGCGCCAACAATTTTGACTAAATTTTGTTGTTGGATAGTCTGAAGGTCATTTAACAGAATTGCGTAGGTCTTATGTTGGTTGAAAACTCTCAATTTTGAAAAATTGAAAAAATTCAAATTTTTTTCGGCATCTTCCTACATATACAATTATGAAGATACAATTTTTGTTCTTAATGAAATGTGTTCACAAAAACAGGTCTTCAAATAAGGTCATGTTCAATTTTTCAAACACATAAGTATTTTTTTCCAAATATTGTGTCATAGACAATTTTTTATTTCTTTAAACCATTTTTTCTTAAAAACTGCACGTTTTTTTTATTAAATTGGGACCCGAGATAGCATAAAGGAAGCTGAAGAGAATAGTGCAGGTTTTATGTTCGTTGAAACCCCTAATTTTGCAAACATTTTTCAAAATTAAAAAAATTTCGGCGTCTTTCTGCAACTACAATTGTCAAGACACAATTGTTTTTCTTAATGAAATATGCTCATCAAAAACAGATCTTCGAATAAGGTCATGTTGAATTTTTTGAAAATATGAGTAGTTTTTCTATAATTTCCTGTCAAACATAATAGCCCGCTCGGAATTGACTGCGCTTCGTTTTCGCCATTTTCTTACAACTTTAAAATACAATTTTTTCTCAATTATACGTATTTATCAAAAGTACATCTTCAAATAAGGTCATGCTTAATTTTTTCAAAATACGAGTAGTTTTTCTATAATTTTGTGACAAACATAATAGACCACTGTAAATTTACTGCGCTTCGGGGAGCTGGATGCGTCGTAAATTAGAATTTGCAATTTTGTATATTATTTCTTTGTTCGTATCTTACATTCGACCTTTTTGTTATACACTTACACGTTAATATTTTAGAAATTGTTTATTTTGAAATATTTGGAATAAAAAGTATAAAAAAATTAATAGCTCTCAGAATAGCGACAATGTAGGGTCTGCAACAATGGAATTCACTTTGCGCTGGCGAATAACTGTGACTTACGTGTGATTGTTGTGACCTGATGGAGCTGTATGAAAAGGAGTTATAATTGTCTCATTTATATTGATATTTGCATGAAAATATTTAGTTTTCGCACCAAATGCTGTACCATTTGTAGTGAGTAGAGAATTTGTTGCATGGTTTTAAAATACTCTTCTCCAATCATGGCCCAATGGAATGCATTTCTATATTGTCCAGGGTATCAGTCTTCTTTTTCCAATACAGGTTTACAAAACTTTTGTATTCTATTTCTATGCAGTTGTAGAATTCACATACTTCTGATAACACTGCGATGGAAACAGTGAGTCGGACTCTTTTTTGGTTGAATTGGACGTTTTCAAAAAATAGCTAAGATGTTAGTAGCGCGTAAAGTGCAAAATTTCAGTACTACGTAGCTGTTTCCTCTAATACGGAAAGTAAGTGCTGTTGTAGCACCACTAGTTTAGAATTGGTGCATTTAATTGCGAAGAACGATTCTGTACTTCGTGAACATCTTGTAAGATCTAAAATGTTTGGCAAAATTTCAATCACGAGAAATCAATTGATCTATCAATCAAATCATTTCTCGTGATTGAAATCAAAATTTCAATCACGAGAATCACAAGAAATCCAAGAACTTATTGCAATTTTGGGAAATAAAGTTCGCCAACATACCATCGGACAAATAAAAAATGTCAAGTACAATTCGATTATTTTCGACAGCTCTACAGACATTTCTCATAAAGACCAAACAAGAAAGGTATTAATATACATAGTAAACTCCACCTAGGGAGTACACGACCTTGGAGTTGGTGGTGGAGCTTGAGTACCCCCATGAGCCTTAAAGCTACGTCAGAGGTAGCCTAGCTACCGGTAGGGCCTCCCTTGCTGAATAGGTTGAAGGTGAGGGGTCAGACGAAGAAGTACTCCATTTTGAGGAGAGTGGGAAGTAAGTACAGAGGGAAGGGTCATGAACCTTTGGACTTCCTGTTGTCGGCCCATAGAGGGTACAGGAGAGAAACTGGGTTGCACACCAGGCCACTGATTAAAGTGGAGGCATGAACCTTGCATTAGCCAGCGAAGGAGGCTGCCTTCAGCAGTCAGTGAAAATCCCGTAGGGTTTAGTAATGCCGACTGGCGATCGGAGGGACCCCTTGCTTGGCCCTGCGGGGGGATGCCCTGAGGCCACTGTGGGTCGCAGTAACGGATGGCAGGAAACAACCCGAGGGTTAAGTGTGATCTGTGAACTCGAACTTGCGTCCTGCGAATCTTCACTTGAAACCAATGAGCAAAATGAACAGAAGAAGCAATGTAATGAACCTTAACGTGCCTTGTTCTACCAATGTCCCATACCTGCTCAGAAACCGAGCTAATGTCACCTTGTCGACGTCTGGCCATCCCAAGGATGTTAGTCCCAGGGACCCAGAGCCGGCAGTAGCTCGAAGCCATCGTCAGAGATGGATCCGGGATGAATTAAAGGAGGTGATGTGGTGCTTTTACTATGCAAAAGCGAAAAATGGGGGCTCAGAAATAGAAGTTTTTAAGATATGGAGAGAGCGGAACCCAGATATGAGACCTACCCTAGACTCAAAGAAACTTGCCAGTCAACGACGATACATACTCAGCAGTGGAAAATTCACAGCAGAACAACTTGCTGACATGACGTATGTCATGGGTATGTACTTCGCTCGAACAATGCACATGACGAACATGTAGAACTTGAAAATGATGATCCCGTGGAAGGTTCATCTCTTTCCAGTGAAACCACACGTCAGTGGTGAAAATTCATCTGGCAATGAATTTCACGATAAGGACATAATGCGAAATCTCCTTCGGCGCGAGATAGAAAGAGTTAGTCAACTTCCGTTTGAATCTCGCGAACCGTTGAGAATATACGAAACTGCCAAAGCTAAAAGAGTGATAGAAACAGTGAATTCTGTCTTAAATGAGGTGGTCGAGACCCCAGGCAGAGATCTAGATATTACTGAAATCAATCACATCATATATGAACTGGATATCTAGTATCTCAGATAATTTTGGGGCCAGCCAAGAACACCGACGGCCGACAGCAAAACAGCTCTATACCCCCATGGATGAACAGAATTATGAAACGGATAGCCGACACCCGGCGCGAAATGTCACTCTTAGCTGAGGCATCTTCTAAATCAACGCACACCTCTAAAGTTCAACGAAAAATATTCAATGTTGAACAAAAATACCAAATTGAAAATGACACCAGCAGGCTAATGGTAGTTGAGAAGCTAAAAGAGAAAACTCAAGCATGGGCTCAAAGAATTAGACGTTACAAACGTAGAATAGATTTCCGTGTACAGAACCGGTTGTTTGAAACAGACGCGAAGAGATTCTATCGCAATCTGACTCAAAAACCGAATGGCAAAGCTGTCACTCCTTCAAAAGAAGACGTCGAAGCGTTTTGGGCAGGAATCTGGGAGGAGAGCAGATCCTACAACAAAGACGCATCTTGGCTTCAATCTGAAGTTGATGCTGCCGATGAACTTGTAGAAACAGTGGAAGATGTTCACCAATTCTCGGAAGAGGACCTCTTCCAAGCAATTAAGAACATGGGAAACTGGAAGCCCCCAGGATTGATAAGATCCAGATTTATTGGATTAAGAAATTAACAGCAATACATTCTCATCTAGCAAAGGCTGTTAATAAAATTTTTGAAAACCAAAAGGAAATCCCGGAATGGGTCACACGCGGCATCACGTATTTGCTACCCAAAGCGGGAGACAGCTCTTTGGCGAAGAACTACAGGCCAATTACTTGTCTGCCAGTACTGTACAAAGTTATAACTTCAGCCATAGCTGACAAAATGTACAGACATCTAGATAAGAATCATCTAATGCCAGCTGAACAAAAAGGATGTCGTAAATGCTCTTATGGCTGTAAAGAAATCTTGCTCGTGAATATAGTCATCTTGAATGATGTAAAGAAACGCAAACGTAATTTGAGCATGGCTTGGCTTGACTACCAGAAGGCCTTTGATAGTGTACCACACGATTGGATTTTGAAGACACTGGAGATCTATCGATTTCATCCTAGACTTATTGAATTTTGCAAGGCTAGTATGAAGTCGTGGAGTACCAGGTTACTAATACACAGCGGAAAGGAAGCAGTAGAAACCAGAAGTATTCAGATTAACAGGGGTATTTTTCAAGGAGATTCACTATCCTCTCTGCTGTTTTGCATTAGTTTGATCCCACTATCGAGACAGTTGTCGCAAGATGACTTTGGTTTTAAGCTCCATGGTGATGAAAGGCCAGTATCACATTTGTTTTACATGGATGATCTGAAAGTGTTTGCTAAGAATGAAGCGATTCTCTCCCAAATGCTGTCTGTCGTGAATGACTTTAGCAATGACATCTGCATGAAGTTTGGTCTTGACAAGTGTGCAAAAATCAGTTTAAAAGAGGGAAACTCACAACGTCTGAGAACATTGAAATTGATACGCACACTGTGATTCAAGATCTTGAGCCAGGTAAAACTTACAAATATCTGGGCATTGAAGAATGTGAAACCATCTCGAATGACAGAATGAAAGAGAGAATTCGTAGGGAGTATTATAATCGAGTGAGACTGCTCCTGCCGTCCGCTCTGAATTCCAGGAATAAAATTTCTGCAATAGGTAGTTTGGCGGTACCCGTAGCCGAATGAAGTTTCGGACTAGTGGACTGGACTGAGCAGGAAATTCGCACCATGGATCAAAAACCAGAAAACTGCTAACAATGCATCATGTTGCCCACCCTCGAGCTGATATACATAGACTTTATGTGTCACGTAAGGAAGGAGGAAGAGGCCTCAGACAAATTAATGCCTCCTGGCACAACGCAATAGTCGGGTTGGGAAAGTATGTAGTCAGCCATCAAGATGACCCTCTAATGAGGCAGGTCATGAAATCTGACCGAAGAATGAGAAACAGAGGCATTGTTAGTGTAGCTAGAAGCATTGCGAAGAAAACTAGGCAAGACACGTCGAATAACACAGACACTGAACTTCTGATGCTGCTAAACATGAAGTGTGAGACACAAAAAATGTTAAAGAAATCGTGGAGAGACAACCACTCCACGGACAATACCTAAAAAGAATGGACAAGGTGCAGATCAATAAAGATCAATCATTTATGTGGCTTAAAGGGAAAGAATGAAGCCAGAATCGGAAGCACTTGTAATATCTGCCCAAGATCAGGCGTTGAGAACACGACATTATGATAAAGCGGTTCTCAAAATTTCCCAAGATGATAAATGCCGCATTTGCCAGGAGCAAGTAGAAACCATTGATCATATTGTCTCAGCTTGTCCAATCCTAGCAAAGACCGAATACCTGAAAAGACATGACAGGGTGTGTAGCTACCTCCACTGGCAGATCTGTACCGCCCTCGAAGTTCCGAACACATGCCCTAAGTGGTACGAACACTTACCAAAACCGGTGACGTCTGTTGGATTGTGTACGATATTGTACGACCAACAAATTCAAACTGATCGCACGATAGCGGCAAACAAACCGGATATAGTCATCCGGGATTTGGAGAACAAATCGTGTTTACTTGTCGATGTTGCTGTGCCTTGCGATCAAAACGTCGTTACCAAGGAGGCAGAGAAACGTCTTAAATACAAGAGTTTGGAAATCGAGATCAGCCGAATGTGGGGGCGTAAAAGCACAGGTCGTCCC
>JAHLJT010009436.1:191524481-191563335 GCA_031308135.1 Acheta domesticus | reverse complement strand
TCACAGGGCGGCCGGCGCAGCAGCAGCGCAGCCGGAGACTGAGGCGACGGCGGACCCCCAGGCGCGCGCCCGTCCGCGGCCGGAGCGCTTCCAGGGCCGAGTGCCCGCCCGCGCCCATCGCCCGCGCCGGCGCCCGCGGTCCGCGCCCGCGCCCGCGCTCGCGCCCGCGCCGGCGTCCCTCCACCCGCGACACCAGCGCCCGCCGCAACAAGTGGCCCCCGCGGCGGAGACTCGACGAGCGGCCACTCGGAGAGCGTCCGCGACGCCCGGCCCACGCAGGGGTTGTGAACGGCGCGGCGGCAGCGGCCGGCCGCGGCGGCGGCGGGAAGGAGGGTTGCGCGCGCCGGCGGCGAGCGCGCAGGCCCGGCGCGGCGCTCGCGAAATGTCAAAGGTGAACGGCGCGGGCGCGGGCTGGCGCTCCCGGGCCGGGCCGAGGCGCGGCGGGCGCGGCGCCCGGGCAGCCGCGTGGCGCGGCCCCGCCCCTCGGCGCCCTGCGCGCGGTAAGGTCAATGGGCAGGCGCCCCACCCCACCCGCCACGCCCCGCCCACGCCCCGCCCCGCAACGTAAATAAAGAACGCGGCGCGCGACCACCTGCTCTTGTGACGGCAGCCTCGCCCCCCATCTCACATGCACGTTCTCGCTAAGCCCACAGCGACCGGGGACAGAAGAGGTTGATCCTACTGGCCTCATATTTGCCCACCGAAACACAAAATTCGTGAAACATCCTTGTAAGCAACTAGGGCAAGAAACTATTTGTTACAACAATGTTCTTTCTTCTCCATTTATGTAAGAAGAATTACCTGATTTAAGACGAGGTTATCCCATTGTTTTTTTAAAATCACACACAACACAGGACCTTTAGGTCGAACACACAATTCACAACCGTTCGAAATTACTGAACTTATTTTCACTTTTGAAACAATGATTTACAAAGTTAAGAATGTTCGCGTGGGAGCAAAAAGTGAACTTTATTTATTTGGAACCTAATGTAACCAATAAAATTGATGACCTTTCTAAAAAGTACCTAGCTCTTTATGAAACTTAATGCTAGCTAAGTGTTAGTTCTCGCGACGACTTTTCGGGGAATCCTCGCGCATTCGGTGGTTGTTTCTAACTGATCGTTCCTACAGGAACAATATATTAGCCTCAATAAAAGGTCGATGTTTCTCTTTCTTTTTAGTTTTTGCCACAATCAACCTGACATTTGTGTCCATTGACGTCCTTTGCAGATCACTGAGAGGGATCTACTACAAGCGTCCAGATTTACTTTACAATATCCTCTGCGACAATCAAAACTTCGCTGCATTTGGGTGGAATGTTTCCAGGTTCAAAAATAATTTTCTGGATCCCCATATAATGATTTTATCACATCAAATACAACTACTTTACAATAATTTATACAACAAAAGGAAATAAAGGTTTTCGTGAATGGTAATCTGCCACAAACAAAAATTTCTATAACCAAGATCACACTATATTGTGCGATTATTATAACTTTGCCCCTCAAGCCCCTATGGCCACAATGAAATATCACACGACATTTCGTGTCTTTCTCGCTCATACCGGTAGATATGCATGGTCACAAACACTGCTTGATACGGTCGCGACCATGCGATATTTAGCAGCAAGACTGACAAAGACGCAAAGTACTATGACATATTCCCTCGCGAAGACAATCCTTGAGGGGTAAAGTTACAAAAATCGCATTATAGATTAAAAAATCGTTATGCCGCGGAAACGCGTGGAGCAATGCCGGTCTAGATCTCAAGACTCCCTTCCTGAACCAGTGACGCAGGGCCATTCGCGCACGGCGAAGTGGAGGTGCTGGAGTGAAGGGTGGTGAGTGAAGACAGCAACGCAACGCGTCGATCGCGTCTAAAATACGTGCGCCGCGAGGGGTGAGCGGTGTGAGCGGCGAGACGAGGGCGCTGCAGGCCGGTCGCCGGCGCCGCGGACCAAAGGTGAACCCCCACCCCCTCTTCCGTCCGTGGCCTGAGCGCGACGGTGGCAGCGAAACTGAAGTCGATCGCTTGCACAGGAATAAAGACCGTGGATGGGCAAGCTCAACCACCCCCACATAGCATCAGAGTAACGCAGATCTGCCGAAACAAAGTTTTCAGAGAGACTTCGTGCGGAAGGTAGCTTTGGGAGTGGACTCAGGATGCTAGGAAGGGCAGGAAAGGGTCTTTCTCGACGAAGGCTGTTTCACTCAAGGCAGCCAGGTCACGGCGATGACGCAGCCTTGCGGGTCGGTGGAGGAAGTATGGTAGATCTAACTAGTGAGTTGGATGGAGGGCATGGGGCTTCGATGAGGAAGTGGGAATTGGAAGTGCTTGGAGTTTCGATAAGATGACTTCCTCCAAACTATTTCCTTTTCCCCACTGCAAGCGGCCTGTCGCGCCACACTGAAATCATAATGTCTGCTCCGAATATAGGTGCCTTAGGTCAATGTTCCCGAGCTGATAAAGGCTATACAGACAATTCCACTCATGATGATGACAAAAAATGTTTCCATTAATGTAGCCATTAATCACGAAGAATAAGATTTCTACTTTAGTCATTCACCCCCTTCTTACTTGATAGTACCAGGAAACTAGTTGCAATGATTATAAAGTTGGCTGTCCGCGAGACACAGCGTTCTAGACATCGCTGCCAACGTTTCGGTTGCCATATTGCGACCTTCCTCAGGGCGAAATGCAATGCCTCTTCTTCGCATTCTCCATGGACACTTTACGCCTCGACTTCGCCTACGTCCATGAAATTCTACGCTTTCATTAGATACAGTGAATTCGAATAAATACTGTTCTTTTATTTTGTCTGTATTATTTTGTGTTCCGTTTGGATTGTGTTACTAGCATAAGAAAAATGGAAAAAAATATTCGATCTTCACGATCTGTAAAGCGAAATATTTAAGATGAGATTGCAATGTTTCCTCCATGATATTTAGAAGGAATCATATAAGTACATCCAAGGAACATCATTCGTAAATACTAAATACTAGTCGCCTGCAGCAGCAAAAATCCTGCAGAACAATACATCAATACATAAATAATACATACATAAATATTTTTACAAAACTTAACACACACTGCTCAAGAACAACAAATAAAATGCTCACGTATTGCAATGCAATAAATTAAATAAGTCTTTTAACAAATTCTGCCTTAAAAATACTGACTGCAATAACATAGTCTGGTATATTTACACAGAATAAGTTCTTTGAATACCAAGAATATCAAAAAAAATTTGCATAACGCAACAATAAATAACAAATATTTAATTGCCTCACCCTGGCATATCGTCAACTGTGCCGTAAGAGACGTAATGGATATGAGAATTCAGTCAGTACACACAATATCAGAATAGGCGGAATTACGCAATCAAATATTTGTGTTTTCCAGTCAAAATCGAAGATATTTCATTGTCTTGTAGATTTTTTTCCGAGTTCCTAGGTACCAAACGAAACCAAAGACACTTCTCATATCGCTGAAGGCTGCAGTTTTCTTTCAATTTCTGCACGGATTGGAATTTAGTAATATAAGCATTTAGATATTGCCCTGGATCGTTATCACCCTCAATAGTTACAAATTGTGTAATTAATTAAATTCCAACTAGTTACAATTTTCGCAATTGTGTGTTAAATAACTCTTGGTTGAAGTAAATAAATTTTTAAGATTCCAGATTGCTATGTATATTATGATCTCTAGTTCATCCAAAGCCATCTGCACGATCTCAGTATTACAGTTCGAATGCAAGACTTATTGAAATGATATGATACATTAAATATAAAACATTAATTCTAATTAATTAGTTGGTTTTATTCGTGACATAAGTTTGTTAGAGTCTACGAGTCCTTTGGAAATTTTCAGATAAATTCACCAATCGCTTGGCGGACAGTGAATTTATCCCGACAATTTCCAAAGCATTCGTGAAATTGCCTACAAAATCCTACAAATGAAAGCAGCAGAAAGAGAAAGGAGGTTTTTTGGACTGTAGACATTAATTTTCCGCGTAAATTATCACGAAAACAACACAGTATTCATTGCCTGAAAGACTGAGAAAAAAACAGATGGAGCCAAGCACGTCACCCCCTTCTACGCACCTAATAGTCCCACCTTGCGCGTGGCCAGTCGTCGTCCGCGGCTGCCATGGGCGGAGGCCCGAAGGCCGCTGGGTGGAGCAGGTCTGGCAGGAGAGCTGGACGCCGCCGCACCGCTCCGGCGCCTCCTACCTGCCAACGGACGACACCGAAATTAACGTATTCACAATTTTGATGATTTCCACATTATAACACAAACGCACATTGTAAATACTATTGTGATATAAAGAGAACGCTTCAGTTAAGAGAACGAACTTTTTTTTCATCAAACCCTATACAATTTACGAGGTGGCCGCGTATCTTTGGGGAATGAGGTACAACAAAGATCTTGCGCCTTTTCCGCGGTATTGGCCCATTCGTACAACACACCCAATGCATCTTTATCAACAGTAATTGTAAGAAGAATTAGAGCAACGAAAAAATACTTCTATTGCCCCAACGTTGTGAGGAAAGAGCAGCGCGCCAGCGTGCCGCTCATCCACCCACGCCCCGCCAGCCACGGTCTGCGATGCGCCGCATAGAGCACCCTCTGTCAATTGGGGATATCCGGCAGCACAGCCGTTCTGACGCCTTTTATAGTGGGGCTGGGCGTACTTCGCTCTCCTAAAAGCCCGAGTCGCCACGAGGTCCCAAACGCAACAACACCTCCGCAGCAGCCTATAATTCAGTACGCATGCGCAGGCAGACGGAAGGCGATCGAAAAAGTGTTTTATTGGCGAGATATGAGGCCGTCGGGGAAGTCGAGGCCGACTGTTTACAGCGGAGGGCGGAATCTGTTTGGAAGACGTTCTATTCGTGGCTGGCGGGTGGGGCGGGGCGAAGCTGGGTGGGTGGGGTGGGGTGGGATGGGGAGAGGCGGGTTGGGGCGGCGGGAAAGGTCAGGGGGCGGCGGCGCATCGATCTGCGGCGGCGGGGGCGGGGGCGGGGGCGGGGCCGCCTGTGATGCCGGAAGCGCACGCGGCAAGGGGCCGACGACAGCTACAGTTGCACTCAAGACGTCCGCCTGGTGCAAGCAGGAGGCTGCGAAACGCAATTCACCTCTCCGCGACCAAGGAGCTCCTGAAATCTCAGCGAGATCGGAGTTGATGAGAGACCTAGATTCTGTTATAATTGCACAAGTTCTTGTACGGCCGTTGACGGAAGTTAGCGTAGTTATTACCGGAAATATGATCGCATTGCCGATTTCTTTCTTCCAACGACAAAGCACCCTTCCGCTGCGGGAGGTTTTGCAGACGGGGAGGCTTAGAGCTGCCGAAGCTACGGTCGTGATTTGTGCTTCAGAAACACCATCCTGTCCTTCAACAGAATCACGCAAGGCGAGGGCCTCTATTACCATGGATCAAAAAAGACCTGGGTTACAACTCCCAAATAAACGAGCTCCCCTATTCCCGAGGAGCACTGTGTGGCCCTTGTGCCGCGGGTTCCGGGAAGCCTAAACACAGCCGCATTCAGGTGTATGCCGAAGTTCCAAACTATACCATGGGCCACAAACAGCGTACGATCTTACCTTCACTTTCCCTTCACTTCCCATCCCCGAGAGCCAATCACCACAAAAAACTCTAAAAATAACAATTTTTTCAAACAAAAACTCCCATAATTAATCATTATAGATAATTCAAAACCTGTTCAACCGGAGGTGTCCACAAACCACAATCCATTAATCAATCGGGATGTCCCACAGCCGTAGTGCGACCACAGCTCCAACACTCGACGCCTCTTTCGATGACTGCAATATTACATACACATTAACCTTCTGTCACTTTTACAAGTTATAACAACATATTCTATCCACATTTAGTCGGCTAGAAATGTTCCTTAAACACATTTTCAATCCACTCAAAAAAGATTAAGTGTTACTCGCCCGCTAATGGGAAATGTCTAATGAGCAAAAATGTTAGAAGACATCAATTCAGATTTGCTGGTAAACACAAGAAACAACAAAGGCTACTCACGAAGATACCAATATTACAAAAGGAAGATGTCGAAAAATAATCGATATCACGGAGACGGAGGACGCACGCGGTCGCTCCTTTCCTCCCGTCGCCCACACAAACAGGGCACGGCCCACTCACGAAGATCAACTGCACGGCGCACTACCACTCACAAATCAAATTTTCAATGCCTTGAAATCAGTTTTTGCCACGGAATAAGTTATATCATTTGAAATATTCTGATTTCTAGCGTAAATATTGAAATTGATGACAATTAAAACTATTTTATTGCTTATTTGAAACATTATATTCATGGTATTGAAATATACCTTCATCCTTCACTTCGTAATACGTTGTCGTGAGTTTGACCCTGTTCCGAATTTATAGAAAGATGTGGGCGCCAGGAACAGGTGACATAAACTAATACTAACTTTTCCCTATTTAATTCTGTCAAAATTATATGGGCATCCAGCTAGCTTGGGCCGATGGATTCGGATTACATGTATTCGCTATCGCTAAGATAGCCGATTACCTGATCTGCCGACTGTACAGCCTGGCGTGGAATCTGAAATATGGAAATTCTCTGCTTCCAACTAATTAGAAGCTTATGATTGACAAATGAACAGACTCTTTTCTTTTTCCAAAGAACAAATTTAACAATTTATTCAATGTTAATTTTAACAGATTACTTAATGGCCATGACCCCTTTTAAAAGATATTATTTTAATATACTGCAGTATATGTTACCGTCTTGCCGACCCGCTCGTTCCGAAGACGCTTCTCACTTGGCCGATGAATCCGAGTCGCTCTTCTGTCTTCTGATCTTGCGCGGTTGCTGAAGTATCCAGTCCACACTGCATAAAATCTAGCTAAGTTCTTTCCGACGCTTTAGGTTTATAATCTTTCACACGAGTTTAATAAAATACTAATGTTCGAACTATCGTCCGGTGAACACCCAAAACTGCCCAAGTCCGCGGATGTACTCCGGCAAATAATTTCTAAGTCCGATGACGACTGTTACTTTTCGCACGAAAATGTATAAGTCTCACTTTCAACTACAAGGTCCGCACACTATTTGCGCTCCACGAAACTCAAGAGCCGAGTTCACGACCTACACTCCACCACTCTGAGTCAGACTGTAACGATCTGCACTCAACGAAGCTCCAAGTCCGAATGAATGTTTTTCTGTATTTTGCAACCCTTGATGGGTCGGTAGCGTCCCACGTTCTATTTTTCCAAAACACGGCGGTAAACACCAGAAAGTCTAATTGCCCCCCGCCAACCCGCTCATTTCTTACAACCCCATGTAGCCGCGCCTTCGTCCGTCATACGTTTTTCGACCAATCACATATTCTTTATTATATCGATCTAGCCAGCGTTCCGGCACCTGCGAGGCTTGCAGCTAGTTTATTTGAGAGCGTAGGCTTCCGCGGCCGGAGTCAATATTAAGTTGGCTGTCCGGGTGACGCCGCGTCCATGGCAAAGGTGCCGACGTTTCGGTCGCCATTCTGCGACCTTCCTCAGGGCGTAATGCATTACGTATCGCATTACGCCCTGAGGAAGGTCGCAGAATGGCGACCGAAACGTCGGCACCTTTGCCATGGACGCGGCGTCACCCGGACAGCCAACTTAATATAGCTAGTTTATTTACCTGCCCTGCACCATAGCAACCCTCTGCGCTGGCGTTACTAGGGCCGGATATCGCCATTTTACAAGTCCATTTAGTCGCCCCGTATACAACTAATATTATGAATAAACCATGTCCCGTTCTGGTATATCACAGTATTCAATTCAATTATTATTGAGGATTTCTGAAATGCAAAAACATTAATGAACTGAACGTTTATATTCTGAACTTCCTTAGTCGGAGGCTGATTCGCGAAACATTTTCGACGTTTCTGAGATGCAGCATCAGCTTGTTTGAAAGTGTTCATCACTGGCAAAGGATTCCATGGTCTGAAATCTGGGTCGGAAGGGAAGGGGGAACAAAATTTAATGAACATCTGACATTCTTCTAGAACTTCCTTCACGTTCTTCGTCGAAGTTTCAGCATTTTTACATTAAACTTATATGGATTTCTTCAAAATACGAGAATATAGATTCAAACTTCCTTTTAGGTGAAACCACTGACGGTGGTGCTGAAATAAGGCATAAAGAGCAGCGTGAAAGCAGACAAGCGTGCGGGCAGAAGTGAGCGTGCGGGCAGAAGTGAGCGTGCGGGTAGAAAAATCAAGGTACGCTTTCCTCAATGTACTCGATACAGGACATTCAATGCAGAAGAACAATAATGAAATAAATTCGGCAAGATTATCTCAAAATGAAAAGAAACACTAAATATTCGCTGACATTTCCTCGACGTAGTCAATCAACACAAATTCCCTAGCGATCTAAAGGTAGCAGCGACCGAAACACGAACACAACCAAACAATATCCAAAATGAACAGCTAATTAAGACCACTATTCCCGAATTTCAGGCTCTTGTAGTTTTCCCAAAATAGTGGACGCTGCTTGCATTAAAGTGAGTAGCATTCACCTAGAATATACAACCTCGCATTCGGAGTTATCCAAAATGCATTCAAAATTAATGGCTGATTAAAGGTACTACGAAAAAAAATTGTTCCAGCCAACGTTTTTCAAAAATCAGGGTTGTACAAGGAAAAAGAAGTAATTGACGTTCTTGCAGGCTAACGTACACGAAAACTTAAAAACTAAATACATATATAAAATAGGATATCCTATCCAAAATTTAACGCTCATTTTAGATTCTTGAAAAATCTCATTCCAAATCCAGGGCTGTGCAATGTTAAACAGATAATACGCATTCTTCGTGGCTAATATACACGAAAACTAAAAAAACGCATCAAAAATATGATACCCTCCCCAAAAGATAATCCTGCTTTTAGACTAGAAATAATTCGGTATTTCTATTCTAAAAATCACGGTTGTACAAAGAAAAACAAGTAACACAGTTCTTGCAGGCTAACATAAACTAAAAAATGAGATAAAATAAGACACCCTATCCTAAATTTATCGCTGATGTTAGTTTCAAACAAAGAATTATCTTTATATTCAAAATTCTGGGTTGTACAAAGTAAACCAGGTAACATGCGTTCTAATTGGCTAACATATAGTAAAACTCAAAAGCGTAAGAAAAAATACGATACCCTACCCAAAATTACAGGCTAATTTTCTGCTCTACGGGGAAAAAATTGTTCCGGCACATATTTTTCAAAATCTAGGATTATACAAAATAAAACAAGTGGCATGCGTTCTTATGGGCTAATATATACGAAAACTCACAAATATCAGAAAAATTCGACGCCATACCCAATACTTAGAGTTCGTATTTGGCACATTTTTCAACAAAAATATTCGAAAGATTATAAGGCGGATAAAAATTACTATTTGTTTACATTAATTTTGAATAAACATGGTTCTAAATAATTTCAAGTTGGCTTTTAATTGGCCAATTCATAGGACAATCAAAATACATAGATCATTCAGTAATTAAAGAGGCAAATTGGTGTGGAGAAAAACAGAGGGTAGGACAAGTTTGGTAATTTTAGGACGTTAACTTGGCATCACTGGGATGAACCCTGACCTTCTGCAGCAATAACATTGTTGTTGTTTATAACTTCAAAATTAAGTTGAACGACGGTGAGTCCACTTGAAAATTCCACATTAGTTGAACAACGTTGTGTGTTTAGTTTTGTATTTGCTGAAGGTGATAAACCAGCTAATATATAATCTAGAATGACTAAAGTGTATGGTGAAAGTTGTAAGAACCGCGAGAAATTTTACAAGTGGGTAGAACATTTCCAAGTGGTCGCGGCTCAGAGACTGACAAACACCGTTCCGGCCGAATCAGTAGAAAACGTCATACTGACTGTGTTTGGGGACGCTATAGGTGCGTTTTTTGTGAATATCTCGAAGAACAGCGCATAATAAACAGTCAATACTGCTCAGATATGCTTTTGAACAAGATGAAGCCAAACATGAGAGAGAAATGTCGTGCGTTTCAGAGAAGAAATGTAATTCTCCAGCAAAACAATGCTCGACCTCACACTGCTCAACAAAGCCGTGAAATCATCGACAAAATGGGTTAGGTGGTACTGCCTCATCCTCTTCATAGCCCCGATTCAGCACCGTCTGATTTCCATTTGGTTGGTCCACTGAAGGATGTATTATGTGGGAAGTAGTTCCAGGTTAATGCGGTTGTCAAAAAAATTTGTGGGAAATTGGATTGGTTTAAACACCAAGATAAAGAGTTCCTTGCAGCCGTTGTAAAAAGGCTAGTAACCCGTTGGGACAAGTGCATAAATGTTGGTGGTGGATATATTAAAAAGTAGGAAAAGTCCTGTTTTGAAAAAATAAACATTTATTTCTCTAGACCAATTTGTCTCTTTAATTATTGAATGCCCCTCGTATATTTCAAAACGCTAAACTCAGCCCATTCTATCCTACTGCTGCTACATCAATCGGATGGAGCGACATTTAAATGTTTTGATGGACCTATTTCCAGTATATCCACTGATTAGGCAACCACTAATATTGCAGGTATACAAATTAATGGATGGAATATTAAGACATATTTTTCCTTGAGCCCAAGATTAACCCGCAATTTTGGGTAGGATTTCGTATTTTTCTAACGTTTTTGAATTTTCGTGTTTATCAGCAAGAAAACAGGTTATCTGGTTTACTTTGTACAACCCTCAATTTTGAAATATTAAAGCCGGAATAATTTTTTCCCTACATCCTAAAATAAGTCTTAAATTTTGGTTAGTTTGGACTATTTTTACGTTTTTGAGTTTTTGTAAACATTATCTAAGTTCGTACGTTACCTCGTACAATCCTGAAATTAGGAATATATCAAATCAATGCAGTCGTATTTTACGGGGCGAGACACAGGCCGATTTTTTTCTACCGCCTAAAATTAGCCTTAAAGTTTGGGTAGGGTGTGGTCGTTTTTGTGAATATTAACTCATTAGAACGCATATTATCTGTCTTACGTTTTTTGGTTTATTTATTGTCACATCAACGATGGTCATTAGCGTTGATTACAACTTACATTTGGTTACAGTAGTAGTAGTACACAGTTTTGTTAACATATAGTACGATTTTGCTAACTCTGCCTCTGAAATCCCTATGGCCACGATGGAATATCACACGGCATTTCGCGTCTTTCTCCGTCATGCCGCTAAGTCACATGATCGCAAGCACTTCTTGATACGGTCGCGATCATGCGATGTCTAGCGGCACGACTGAGAAAGACGCGAAATTCCGTGACATATTCCATCGTGAAGACGGGCCTCAAGAGGAAGAGTTAGAAAAATCGCAGTATAATTATTATATTTACAATAGTACTTATAGTTTTTAGATATCATTAAAGATTTCAGATTCTTTAGAAAACTATATAATTTTTTCCTGGTATTCATGGAATTCCAAAATTGATTCAAATGCGTCTTTCTGAAGAAATTGCTGTTGGAAGGTACTGTAATAAGGGCATTGGTTAATTATATGGTATACAGTAATTCCTGAACATTCATGAGAGTTAGGTTCCCAAGAGACATCGCGAATGTTAAGTCTATCTTTTAATGAAGAAAGGTCTGTTAGGTTCCTGGATATCGAAAAACTATCAGATATTTTTCTTTATTTTTTAAACAATCAATTACAGTAGAACTGAGTAAGCGCCACTACAAACAAAATTCACAATTAACATCCCACAATTAAAAAAAATAAAATAATGTTCGAAATTGAATTATTTTGCAATTGTGTTATTCTATAAATGTGAATTGACATTTCATCTTTGAAATTTTTGCAGAACATGATACTTTGAGCCCCGACGTCTGCCGAGTCCATTTCCCAGATGACGCTGATAAAGGAAATGAGATGTGCTCGCTTTCAAAAAAATGTAGTACGACCAAAAGACGCACTCGCAAATGTTGCAGCCGCGAATGTTAAAACCGTTAGCATTTCTCTAATCGCGAATGTTCGGAACCAACGAACAGCGAATTCGCGGATGTCCAGGGATTACTGTTTATCAAGTGAAGTTGTTACAGTATATACAGGTAAGAGGAGGCTTTTGTTAATTAGGTGGATATGACTCAATTTAAAATGTCCTGTTCGGATTCTCAAAATAACTAATTATTTTCTATTTATTTTAGCATTTGTTTTTAAATTGACGAAATTTCTTCTTTGTTTATGAAGTTCACTAGCTTGAGCATGGACCATTAGTTGTTTCACCTGTCTTTCATTAGGATCACAATATATTTTCAAATATCACTGAATTTGTAGGAGCTTCTAATAATTCCATTGGGTTTTCTTCAGTAGCCGATTCAGCCTGGAGTTTTGCATCTTCAGAAACCCGTTGGACCACAAGTGACAATATGGTGGTGTAGTTCATGAAAGATGATTACAGTGTCAAGATTGTAGGAGTTATTGCTGATGTCCTGAATTGCTCAACGCAAGTTACAGAAAATAATACATTTTTCGGAGTTCAACTGTTTGATCAATTTGAAAGCTGTCATCAGGAAACAGATTTCTGCACTGGTAAGGTTAGAATAGCGGGGTAGTTGCTGTTTAATTGTAGTATCTTGAATAACAACGGAAGCACCTACTCCATAACTGATTTTAAAATCACTGGTATATATGTGGTAACCTTCACTGTCAGAATTATTGAGATAGAACTGTATTCCAGAGTGTGTTGAAGTGAGATGTTACAGTTTGTTTTCTTTTCAATGGGGGGGTTGGTGTTCTTGTAATTCCTCCAAAATGTTCTTTAATTTTGCATATAAAGGAATTTAACGAGGATGGTCAACACTTTCACGGAGTTTAGGGTTAATGTCTTTGTAGATAATGGGGTACTTTGACGAAGCCGCTTTAACACTAGAACGGTGGCAGGGGTCAAAATGACACCTACATCACTTGTTTCTTGAATACTAAATTCAGTTTTTAAGTGTTTTCTTTCAAAGATTGTGACTTTTCCTCATTTTTTACTCTCTTCATGATGATATATTTGGAATATATAAAATATTAGTATTTTATTATTTTATCATGTCATAACCCTAAAACTGCGGGAGGGGTCATTTTGACACCCATTTTACTTCTTGTGTAAAACTACCGTATTCTGAACTTGACCGGTGTTTGCTCGGTCTAATCGTTTCATTATCACGAAGATACTACATTATCGCAATGTTAGAAGATATTCCTTTCTTCCAGGAATGATGCTATATTTATTGTCGTACAGTTTACACCGAATATAGAAGCGATAATTGTTCCCTTGCTTCATTTGACGATTGTATTCTTCCCTGGAAGTAAAGAATAAAACGAGCGCAAGTTTCAGCGTGTATCGATCGTTGATAAGCTTATTTCCGTTTTATATTCTCATTTTAGTTTCCTTGTCAGAACGTTGTAGTTTGTGCGGTCATAATGACAGGTTCAATTGGTCTCTCTGTGGACGAGTTGTCTCGTATTCTAGAAAATTCGGATATCGAGTCAGGAAGTGATATAACCGATTCAGATGAAGATTTTGTGCCAAGGAATAGTGAGGATGAAGCCAATAGTTCGAGTGATAAACTGTCAGCAGAAGGAGATGCAATACTTGATGTAGCCCAATCTTCTCTTCGATCATCTCAACCGGAGCAGCGAAAAACCCTAACACTGAAAATGGTTGCCAAAGATGGAACTGAGAGGGAGGCCATCAGCGCCAACTCCTTGTCAGCTGGAAGAAGAGGAGCTGTGAATGTCTTGAAAGAACGAGGTGGTCCCACTTCGTGGGCGTACCAATGAACAAATGGATCTGTGATAAGTTCCTTCCGTTTGCTATTTGATGAATCAATGATTCGCCTCATGAAGAGACACACCGAATCAGAAGCACGAAAAGTACTGAAAACAACTTCTGGACCGTGTCTCTTGAAGAGTTGGAGGCAGTGATCGGCATCATGCACGCATGAGGAGCGTTTTGTGCAAAGGGTATCTCAGATGATGATCTTTGGTCTCGTTTATGGGGACCAAAATTCATAAAGGACACAATGCCAAGAGACAGATTTCCTGAGCTTCTCAGATTTCTCAGTTTTGCCGACAAATCAACCCGAACTGAACGCCTTCGTGCTGATAAGTTTGCTCTAGTGTCAGAAACGTGGGAGAGGTTTGTGGACAACTACATTCGTCGCTATCGCTCAGGTGAAAATGTAACAATCGATGAGCAATTACTTCCGAGCAAAACTAGGTGCAGATACACCCAGTTTATGCCAAACAAACCCGACAAATACGGACTCAAATTTTGGGTCGCGGCTGATGTATCAACGAAGTACACCTGCAATGCATTTCCCTAACTTAGCAAAGAGGATGCTCGACCACCATTGGGTGAATTTGTTGTTCTGCCTCTTGTGGAGCCATTTCTAAACCAAGGAAAAAAGTGACAACTGACAAACTTTTCACGTCTCTTCAACTTGCTAAAAAGCTGGTAGAGAAAAAAAACATCATTAGTGGGAACAGTCAATCCGTCGTGATCCGTCGTGAAATCTCTGATAAGTTGAAGCGAAATGCTGAACTTCATTCGTCTGTAATTTTACGACACACTCCAGGCAACACAAACTGTACCTTGACAAGTGTATCAATCAAAGAAAAAGAACGTCATCGTGAAGTAGCTATCAGTGATGAAGGAAAAAAAGAAGCAGGAAACTGTGACGTTCTATGACGCCACAAAGTATGGGGTAGACGAAGTAGACCAAATGACTCCGAAATATAGCACCAAAGCAGCATGCAGGAGATGGCCGATCCATGTTTTCTGGGCATGTAATGTAATATGTGTAATGTATTGAACATGGCGGCAATCAATGCTTGGATTATCTATAATCATGTAACTAATGAAAAAATGAAAAGGAAAAAGTTCATTCTTCAACAGTCTAGTGAACTGAAGGGAGGGGATTGGTCAGAAGATGTACACAAAGGAGAAGAAGAGACTGTAGTTTCGGGGCCATTCAAAACGCGAAAGAAGTGCCAGATCGGTTTATGCGAAGGCAATAAAACCAGCGATTTATGTGAGAAGTGCCATAAAGCCGTGTGTGGAAAATGTGCAAAATAAAGTGGAAATCAGCCGCAAAAAATGCATTTAGATGTTTAAGATTCTTTTTAGTTGTAAGAAAGATATGCTCACCTAAATAAAGCTCTGTTATAAGCAAACATTAGAAATTCAATACATCGTATTCAAGGTGTCAAAATGACCCCTTCCCGCTGTTCTAGGTGTATCAGATTCGCCGCCGTTCTAGTGTTAAGAACATACTTTAAGGTTAAATATTGTCTGCGGAGTAAAAGGTTAGGTACTGTGGCTTCTATAAGAACGCTTCCACTGGGACTGGTACGGAAACATCCGGTGCAAATTCTGAGACAATTGTTTTTTCTGTGTTTCCAATTCTTATTATCCTTTTTGTTTGCTGATCCATATATAATAGCTCCATAGTCAATTCTGGATCTTATTAGTACTTTATGGGTTAGAAAGTGAAGGTTCTTATCAGCACCCCACTTGTAAGGAATACATTTACTATGTATTGTATATGTTTCTTCCAGGTCAATTTGGAATCGAAATACAATCCTGAGATTTTGGTATTGTTTTCAAATTTGATGCTGCAATTGTTGAGCTTCAGTGTAGGGACACAGTCTTCATTATGTTTATAGAATAAAGTGCCGACACTTTTCTAATAACTTGAAACCGGATTTAAGAGACGATTCATAAATTTTTCTTAAGGCGGATAGCATTAATTCTCCACTTGGTTGTATTCTTCGTCCTTAGCAGAAAATGGTTATGTCATCAACAAACTTTCTAACAGTGACTGGAGGAGTAATTTCCATGTCAGCGTTATTGATTGCCAATAGAAAAAGAGTTACGCTAAGTATGGATCCTTGTGGCGCTCCGTTTTCGATGTTCTTCATTTCTGAGGGTGTACCGTTGACTTATTTTGATGACACGATTTTTGGTAAAATTTCTGAGGAATTGCAGCGTATTTCCGCCGACGCCTATTTTTTGTAACTTGAGTATGATGCGATGCACCCAAACCATGTCATAGGCTTTTTCTGTATCAAAATTGACTACTAGTGCATGTTGGTTATTGGAGAATGCCTCTTTTATGTAAGAGTCAATATTTACTAGACGGGATACGGGCTGAGAGATCACGCCTTAAACGAAACTGCTTCTCTAATATAATCTTAAAGTCCAAGTACCTCTGTAGTCGATTGTTTTTGATCTTTCACAAGATTTTACACGTGCTGCAAGACAGAGATATTGGTCTACAGTTAGCACTTTTTGATTGATCTTTCCCTTGTTTGGGAATTGGGATAATAACTGCTCAGTTTCATATTTTAGGAAAGACATTATTTTACGACATAAAGATGTAAATTTCGAGGAGAACTTCTAGCCCAATTATAGGTAGTTTCTTGAAAAGGATGCATGGGACGGTATCGGGATCAGGTGTAGAATCTTTGACGGGTTTAAATGAAGTCTTCAGTCCGTTTAATATAATGGAATCATTGATGTTGGACTGAGAGCACAGATCTTCATAGTTCAAGGTTCCTTTTCCTTCTCTCTCTCTCGAAAAGTAGGAAGGTTTCAGTATAATTTAGAAAGCTCGAATTGTTGGCTAGTTCTTTTGCAATAGCATTAGGATTGGTGACAAACTGGTTATCTGCAGACGGCAGCAAGTTAATTTGATTATATTTTTTAATTACCTTTGCGTTATTTTTCCATGATTCTTTAATATTATCTTTAGTAATTTTGGACGCACAGTTGACCCAGGATGAGGTTTTATTTTCTTCAACTGTCCTTCTTGCTGCAGCTCTCATTTTCTTGTATTCAATTTTATTTCCTTCAGTACTATGTTCTTCATATTTATTGAAAGCATACTTCGATCGTTTTATGGCTTCTCTGCATTTTTCATTCCATCAAGGAACATTTTTTGTACGTTTTGAAGGTTGACAAGGCTCGATTCAATCATTG
Source organism: Acheta domesticus (assembly GCA_031308135.1). Lineage (NCBI taxonomy): Eukaryota > Metazoa > Arthropoda > Insecta > Orthoptera > Gryllidae > Acheta > Acheta domesticus. The sequence continues at coordinate 191,546,314 of JAHLJT010009436.1, read as the reverse complement.
GCAGATTTTATGCATTTTCGTTAATTTTCAATAATGCGAATGTGTTTTTTCTAGGTGGGCGCTGCTGTCTTTAAAGTAGGGTTTCCCAATCGGGTAGGTATCGACCTGAAGCAAAACTCCTAAAAGGCCGAGCGAGAATTAAATAAGAACTTTGACATCTATTTATAAATTACAAATTCGCTCCTGTTCCATATTCATCGTTCAATGTTGAAATGTTTAGAAAACTAAGGAAATTACAATTAAGTAATGATGTTACTTTAACAAGCAACAAAATATTATACGGAATACGCTCTGCAAAAATGTATTAGTCAGTTATCAAAAAACGCGGAACACAAACTGTATTTTGTAATCTGTGCACAGGAATGAAGATAAGAAATTAAGCTTCTCAGAAGTGGAAGTCTATAATTAAAAAGCGAGATATTTACAAAAAAATGGATATGCGGAATTGTTATTTGTAAGTAATTTTTGTGCAATTCCTCGCCTTAAGATTATCTCATTTGCTGTAAATTATGGAGAACTAGTGGTGTTATAACAGCATATACTTTCTCGCGTTATTGGAAACAGCTACGTAATTGCCAAAACATTTGCCAAAACATTTAGCTTCAAATGTAAGACTCTTCGCCGATGACTGTATCATCTATCGGGTTATCAAATCAGAGGAGGACGTAGATATTTTGCAGCGAGACACAGACAAATTACACTCCTGGGCAGAAACAAACGGCATGGAAATAAACAGTTCGAAGAGCAAATCCATCACGTTTGGTAGGGGTCGATGTTATGGTGAAACAGTGTACAAATTGAATAACAATATCATACCTACAGTTACATCTTGCAAATATTTAGGAATACAGTTAGACAGTAAATTGAGTTGGGAAAATCAAGTAAATTTCGTTGTAGGAAAAGCCTGGAGATCTTTACATTTCGTTATGCGGATTCTAAAGAGGAGTACGGTGAAAAGTAAAGAATTAGCTTATATGTCACTAGTGCGACCCGTGTTAGAATACGGCGCGGTATGCTGGGACCCGTACAGAATATCGCAGCAAGGTAATCTAGAAAGGCTCCAGCGCAGAGCATCAAAATTCACTTTCAGGGGTACAGAAAATAAAGGTGCATGGGAGTCACTCGAAAAAAGGCGGATTAAGTTGCGACTCTGTGCTATGTACAAAGCATACAAAGGTTATCCTGCGTGGGGTGAAATTAATCGTCGTCTAGGAAAACCTACTTACTTCGGTAGAGCGGATCACAAGCACAAAATTAAGACAAGAGTGCAGAAAACGGACGTCGGTAAATTTTCATTCACAAACAGAACTATTAGAGACTGGAACAGTTTGCCTGCGACAATCTTTGAACCCTTTCCTCAAAGCCTGAGAAAATTTAAAAATAAATTAGTTTCCTAGCTATTCATCTATATTTTAGGTCATTGTATTATTGTTAAGTTTCTACTGTTAAATAAGTAGAATTTCCTATTAAGTAATTTGTCTAATTGTTATTATTAGTAGTAGTTGTAGTAGTATTGTCATTATTATTATTATTATTATTATTATTATTATTATTATTATTATTTATATTTGTGTAGTGCAGTGCAGTGCAGTGTTGTGTAGTGGAGGGAAAGAAATGCGAAAGAAATGCATAACAGTTAAGTGTTGTGAAGTGCAGTGCAGTGAAGTGAAGTGGAGTAAAATGAATTGGAGTAAGGCTTGCGCTGTGAAATTATGTACTATTATTCTTAATTATTGTTTTTTTCCCTAAATTAATTACTCTCTTGTAATTTAAATATTCTGCCACCAAGTAATGATACTTAATTGCAGAATTAATAATAAAATCTAAATCTAATATTGAAATATTGCATTTTCTGTGCTACTAACACCTCAGCTATTACTTGAGAACGTCCAATAAAAAAAATACAACCAGGAAGCGAGCAACGCACTATTGCCAGCGCAGCGTTGTCAAAACTATGAGCATTCGCATGGTGAATAATATCAATTCTTAGCAAAAACACTCATTTCCGTCTGTATTCAAATTTCAACTTTTTTATCGGTTAGTCATAGTACATCACACGCAGATGATAAATAACTCAAATACTAAAACAAATCAAATTACTAATATTCTACGATTTGTAGTATTAAGTTAATTTATTATCGCCTTTTTATATATTGAGACCGTCTCAAACGAAGCGCAGGAAAATACAACTTTAAGGTAGTATGTTCGTTAAATCGACAACGGTGAAGTATCCTCAAAAAATACTTTAAATGAAAGTATAATCTCTGTTCTTAGGGATGGTAAAAACAATTTGGACCTTACCGACCTAATCTTTGAATCAAAGAAGTTTAAATTAATACCGGCGCTTATGGAAAAACTTTCACGCGTATAGTTTTCTTTGAGTTATTTAAGTTCTCAAATATCGATGTGGCATTGTTGCGGAAATTTCAGTTAAGCTTTGCGGAATGCTTAAAAGAAATATATCAATACAATGCGAATACAAAATGAGTAAAAAGTAAAAGTGCGAGAAAATAAAAAGAACTAATACTGGCATTTTCTATAGTAAATTGTAATTAAAACTAGCGTACCCGTGCGAGAATTCTCGCATGTTAAATCCCACCCTTTCCCTATCCATTTGTCTATCCTTTCCATAAAGGAGAGGAACTACTATGGTACTTAAAGAATATCAAACAAAATTACAATGCAATTGATGTTTGAAACAAATTTTCAATTAAAGTTTATTCAACATTATAAAAAGATGTTCTTGGAACAATTCATACTTCTTTAAAACAACATTTGAAGAAATGTTTCCATCCTCCTTGAGAGTTAGCTTTCCGCTTTCCTTGAGAATCAAATAATAGAAAAGGTTTTTACTCTTGAGAAAGCCAAGTAAAGTAGTGCGAAAATACCGGATCGGGCAAGAACAGACCTACTCATTGCAATATTATTTAACTTTCCTTTATTTGTTATGAAGAACCGAGTGGGTTTTGGAGAGTCAGGATGCCAGCTTGCTGGGGTGCGAAAATTGAAAAATTATTTGTATACTAAAAAGTATTGAATTATTTTCTGCGTCCTTACGTACCTCAAGAAAAGCAATTCCGAGCCAAAAAATAAACTAATGTTTTCACCTTTGAGTACTAAATACCATTTGTTAACATTAGAAACAATTTAGTAGGCATTAGTAAGCCCACTTCGGTACATGGGAAAGTTGCTCAAACGATGTTTGTATTTTTAATATCTTAACGAACCGACACATTGAGCTTAAGGCTAAATGTACCGAAAAAAACTTGTAGGAAAATTCAATAGATCGCAGCACCATCAGCAGGAATTTACTTTACCGATAACGTCTGAACAAATGGTCCGATTTTCGATCTGTAAACGGCATTTGACTCCTGTTTATAATAGAATTTACGCTACGAAGCCCTTTTCCCAAACAAACTAGCAGAAACTCGATTTTTAAAATTTTTCTCGTACTTCCGGGAACAATTTCAAAAATGTGGGCTTATAGCGCGATGGCGACACGCTTCCAGAATCCAACGCCGTGTCAAACATGCAAATCGGATAAATAGGAGCGACGGTAAGTGAAATTTCGAAAAACACCTCACCCCACTCCCCCTTCCCATTCCACGCCGCCGGGACATTGTTGGCCGGCGGCGCGGTCAAGCCGGCACGGGCGAGCCGGGCGGCGGCCGCCGCGGCGCGGCGACGGGCAAGAAGGCTGAACTTTTGGGGGCAGCAGGCCAGACACCCCGTCACTTCGTTGATGCTTCCGTCACTTCGCATCTCAAGATATTTTTTCCCCACATATGAAACTAGTGATGCTGTAATAGGGGTAAACGGTCTCGTATCATCTTTAATAGTAGTATAAAACTATTACCTTATTCACATATTCCATCTTCCTTCGAATACCATCATAAGAATGTCTGAGGTATCACTCAAAACACCGATCCCGCTTTGGTGCTGATTTCAAAAAGAAAAAATCGAACTAATTGCGTAAATATCATCCATATTCCATCTCCTCACATCGTATTTTAGATATATTGTACTTCTAAGATCTTCCATTACCATTTCACTACCGGAAAAAACAAGCGGAGATAACGCAAGAGCTCTTTTATCCTACGGTTCGATTTATCATTTCAAAACGGCGTTTTTCACATTGATAGAATTCACCTGGTTAATCCTTTTTCCAGTAAAATAACCGAATCGAATTTTTAAAACGTTTTCGTACTTTAGGACAAATTGCACATACTTTCTAATCGTAATCTAATATCTTTGGTCTGGGCCAGTTTTACCATCTTTCCTCATCTTCTGACATCTTGCTGACATCTATCGCCGCCCAAAATACATTTTTTGAACTTTTCTCATTTTTCAGCTTCTTAATGGTAGATACGAAATATTACTTTTAGGATATTAAAGAAGAGTAAAACTTCGTCCTATATAGGAATTTTCATTGATAAATTTGGAGCCGCTCTTAAGAAAATGGCGTTTAAGCGTTACTGTAAATGCGAAAATGGAAGCTTCGGAATTTTCACAAGAATCTTTCGAGTTTTCGAACAACTTCATTTGGTGACATTTAAAGCACTTCTACTCACAAATGTAATAATGTATAAAATTTCTGGAAAAGTGAATATTAATGGCGTGAGAGACACTTAAAAATACATTTATTTATTTTTTGAAAAATCAAAAAAATACAGCCAAATTAATTTTATGTTAACTTAAAGAATGCAAATAGCATTCGTACGAAAAGTTTGAAGAAGCAATTTGAGAAAATGGCGTTTGAACATTTGTGCAAATTCGGAAGTTTCAGTTCATTTTCACAGAAAACATCTGAGTTGTCGAGGAACTTTTAAGACATAATGTAAAGCACATGTACTCGTAAATGTAATAGTAGGGAGTTTTTGCACCCTCGAACGTTACGTACTATCGATCTTCTGCTCATTCGCAGTGCAAGTTTCGCATCACTTTGGTGCATCTGCGCATGCGCAAAATATCGATAGTACTTAACGTTCGAGGTGGCAAAAGTTCCCTAATATGAACAAATCGCCGTTAAAGAAAATATTTACTAAATGAAAGGCTAGTCAAAGAATTACATTTTTGTAAGTTTTGAAAAAACAAAGGAATAGAGCAATATTGCGTTTATGTCATCACAGAGTACATTAGGTACTATCCTTTCCAAAAGTTTAAGGAAAAAAGTTGAAGTCGATTTTGAGAAAATCTTGTTCTTGTAATTTTTAAAAATTGCACAAATTGCCCTCAATATTGCGCGAAAACTACTAAAAATTTCAAAAAAATGTGCATGACCTTAGTGAAAGAACTAAGTATGGAGAACAAATATAATTTTAAGGGAAAATCTCTATCTTCAATTTTGTAGTTGTAGGAAGACGCCGAAAAAAAAAGTCGAACTTTTGCAATTTTCCCAAAATCAGTCAGCAATGAAAATAAGAGCTATGCCACCTTGAGTGTATTTTACTTTATTCTTACAATTAATTTAAGGAAAGTATTTGGAGTAATTTTTGATTGATTGTTAGTGATTTTGGGCGCGTCAACTGCTTTGGTCATTAGTCCCGTAAGTGCAATGCATGTTTATTTCATCGTGAGGTGGAAGAGATGTTGCCCGCTATGCCGATGGCGAGATCCGGCGCTGACCTTCCGTCCACTAGCGGGGCTTCCCAACCAGGTATCTGCCACCAGCGGGGCACCACCCCAGCCGGGACAAGCTCTAAATCACCGACCGATTTACCTGTCGGCTTGCCGGGTTCTTTCTTAACAAGGTATCTCCCACCAGCAGTGCACGGCCCACAGCCGGGACAAGTTCCAATCCTCCCACTGGTCTCCCAGCATATATGGTAGTGTTGTGCAAGTTAGTGTGTGTGTGTGTGTGTGTGTGTGTGAAGATAGGACAAGGAAGAGGAAGGAAATATCGCGCGAGGTCCGTTAGGGTATTGCTCCGGCATTCGTTTGATGTTGATCGGAGAAACTACGGAAAACTTCCAATCAGAGCAGCCGGTCGCTAGAATTTTCCTCCAGACATCGGTTGAATTCTACATCTAACTGACAAGCTAATGTTGAAAAATCCTGCCACCGTCGGGACTCGAACCTAGCACCTCTCGGTCAGAGGCATTGCAGTGACATCAGTTGATGCACTGAGCCACCTATCCTGGTTGACATTTTTGAGAAAATGTTGAAAATGTCCCTGGGGCTTAATAAAAAGTATCTCCAAAAATTAATGAATGTTTTTAAAAATCGCAGAACTTCGACTCAGACCAGATCGACAGGGGTTTATTCAGTTGAGCAAAAATTCTACACATAGTTTAGGCACTAGTGGTGTTCACATACGCCCAGACAGGCAGACACAGACAGATGGACGGACGAACGGACGTTAAAAAGTCAAAACACACATACACCCTTTCGGTATCACTCAGGGGACCCCAAAACGAGTACTTCCGTTAATATCTCGAAATAGATTTTCCGCAGCATTACATAACTTTGAGTAACTAACACGAGAAAGTAACTGGTGGTGCTACAGAATGGCACAGACTTTCCCGTATTAGTTTTCAATTTCCTATAGTCTCAGCCAGCTATTCGGACTTTGTCGTAGTAAAATTTACTATTTTGTTGGCATGGGCTAGATTTATGGCCTTGCCCCATCTTGCCACCTGCCATTTAATGCACCCAACTTATTTTTTTAGGTTTTCTCAATTATTCGGTTTCCTAATTGTAGATTCAAAATATTGCTTTTAAAGAAGACTGAAACCTTGTCCTTTACGACAATTTTCATTCATAAACTTGATACCGTTTTTCAGAAAAGGGTGTTTAAGCGTCTGTGGCAATGTGAAATATGAAGCCCTTTTTCACAAGAATCTTGAGAGTTTTTTTTTTAAATTTATTTTAAGATATTTTAAGCTCTTCCATTCACAAATGCAATAATGTTTACAAATCGCTGCAAATGTGCACACAAGGCATGCGAAATATTTAAAAAATACATTTGTGTAAATTTTGAAGAAAAACAACAAAATAATACAACAAAACTTTTTTGTTTCCTTAGACAGTGCATTTCGCACTATACGTACAAAAACTTTGAACAAAAAATTTGGAACCTTTTCAGAAAAAATTGGCGTTTGAGCGTTTCTGAAAATGCGAAATTTCGAGTTCATTTCCAAAAAAAATTTTTAGTTTTCGAAAAACTTTAAATGATATAATTTAAAGTACATGTGCTCATAAATCTAATAATGTGAACAAATCGCCGATAATGTAAATATAAACGACGTGACAGGCTATTCAAAAAGTTTCATTTGTGTTATTTTCGCAAAAAGAAAAGAATAGAGCAAAATAGCGTTTATGTCATCTCTTAAAGTACATTTCGCAATATCCCTACCAATAGTTTAAAGGGAAAAAATGGAGCCGATTTTGAAAAAATCTTGCTTTGTTATCTTTTAAAGTTGCATATATTGCACACAAAATTGCGCCATAACTACAAAAATTATTTTTAAAAAAATTCATGATCTTAATGAAAGAACTAATTATGTACAACAAATTTCTTAGAAAGGAAAAGTCTCTATCGTCAATATTGTAGTTGTAGGAAACGCCGAAAAAAATTCAATCTTTTGTAATTTTCGAAAATTCAGTTATCAGTGAAATCGGACCTAAGCCATGTGTATTTTATTCAATTTTTACGAGAAATATAAAGAAAAAATTTGGAGCCATATTTGAGCAAATTTTTAAAATATCCGGGGGGGGGTTCGTGTAATGTATCTCCAAAAAGTAACGCACGTTTTGAAAATTGCAGAGCTTCGAATGACAGTAGATCGACAGCTGTTTTTTGTTGTTGTTTTTTCCAGTTTGGAAAATTTTGTACGCAGTGTAAACGCTAGTGTTGTTCACATACACCAGAGACACTGATGGACGTTTTTCCGTCAATCAATTTTTCGGTATTAAGGACCCACAAAACATGGATTCTGGCTACACCACGAGTTACAGGAAGTAATTTACTATACAACAACACGATTTATCCACATTTTCATTATCAGGACTCGGCTTTGAGAGTTTTCCTGCGCACGATATAACTTTCTCTTCGTATGAAGATTGAGAAGAGAGATAAAGTAAAATAAATGTTCACAATTTGAAATTCCATTGATAAAATATTAATTATATCGAATTTAAAAGTAACTACTTTTTCTGCCTACTGTTTTTTTTTAATTTCTTTCTATCAGCAATGAAAACAAAGAGATGCACGTAGAAAACGCAGACACGAACAGAGAATCTTTGAAGCACTCTGTTCGAAATATTTACGTGCAGCACATAGGAATGTCAGCAATTCTGAATTAGTATTAGACAAAATATGCTCATTGCAAAAATGAGCATATTTGCAAAATATGCTCATTGCAAAAATATAAACACATTTAAATAAAAACTATTTTTCAAAATTAATTAAATATATTTCCGAAAATAATTTCAAGAAAATTTGGTAATTTGTGAAAATACCTTAATAATTAGCAAATAATAAATATACTGTTAAGCAGATATTAAATGATCAGCAAAATATGTAAAATACGTAATACAGTACAAAATTTGTAACGAAAAATTTAAATATTTTGTTAGGATTGCAACAGTTTGCCTAAATTACAAAATGAGAACAGTAGACAAAACATATGTAATTACATTAGACCCGTACTTTAGCCATGAGATCGACAAGCAGTACCGCGAAACAGAATTTTGACGTTACTGAAGATCATTTTTTTACATGACTAGAGAAGTCTATTTATCCGATTTCAGTGTATGATATGGCGTTAGATTCAGGGTGCATCTCGCCAGCGCGCTATTTTACCACTTTTTCAAATATGTCCGCAAGTATAAAAACATTTTAAAAATTCGATTCGGATATTTTACTGGGAAAAGGATTAACCGGGTGAATTCTATCAAGGTGACAAACGCCGTTTTGAAATGATAAATCGAATCGTAGGATAAAAGAGCTCTTGCGTTATCTCCGCTTGTTTTTTTCCGGTAGTGAAATGGTAATGGAAGATCTTAGAAGTACAATATATCTAAAATACGATGTGAGGAGATGGAATATGGGTGATATTTACGCAATTAGTTCGATTTTTTCTTTTTGAAATCAGCACCAAAGCGGGATCGGTGTTTTGAGTGATACCTCAGACATTCTTATGATGGTATTCGAAGGAAGATGGAATATGTGAATAAGGTAATAGTTTTATACTACTATTAAAGATGATACAAGACCGTTTACCCCTATTACAGCATCACTAGTTTCATATGTGGGGAAAAAATATCTTGAGATGCGAAGTGACGGAAGCATCAACGAAGTGACGGGGTGTCTGGCCTGCTGCCCCCGAAAGTTCAGCCTTCTTGCCCGTCGCCGCGCCGCGGCGGCCGCCGCCCGGCTCGCCCGTGCCGGCTTGACCGCGCCGCCGGCCAACAATGTCCCGGCGGCGTGGAAGGGGAAGGGGGAGTGGGGTGAGGTGTTTTTCGAAATTTCACTTACCGTCGCTCCTATTTATCCGATTTGCATGTTTGACACGGCGTTGGATTCTGGAAGCGTGTCGCCATCGCGCTATAAGCCCACATTTTTGAAATTGTTCCCGGAAGTACGAGAAAAATTTTAAAAATCGAGTTTCTGCTAGTTTTTTTGGAAAAAGGGCTTCGTAGCGTAAATTCTATTATAAACAGGAGTCAAATGCCGTTTACAGATCGAAAATCGGACCATTTGTTCAGACGTTATCGGTAAAGTAAAATTCACTAAACTTGGTGCTGCCACGTGGTGGCGACAAATTGAACTAGTGTCGGTACATTTAGCCTTAATATCAAACGGTACAATATGAGTTTGCAGCTGCGCGTTGGTGTACATACTTCCAGATACCGCCAACATTTAAATCGTGCGTTTGGACTGCGATCGTTGGCAATTGTCGGGTGACTTGCACTATACTTTCTAAAATTTTAAATTTAGTTGTTTTTAATTGATTCACGTAGTATTGTAGGCTAGCGTGTTTTGATTTTTGTTTTCCATTTATTTCAAGCTATTTTACTTTAGCTACTTTAAAATGTTTGTTCTTTGTGTTGTGCCATAGCACAAGTTTTCCCCCACTACCTCTGCGTACCCATGCGAGAACTCTCGCATGTTAGACCCCACACTCATCCCTATCCTTATATTTTCATTCTAAGAGGGAAAGTAGTTAACGAAACGTGTTTATTTGTTTAAAATCTATGAAGGGAACTCGCAATGTACTAACACAATTACAAATAAAAATAAAAAACAATGCAATTAATGTGTAAAAGAAATTTTCAATAAATATTTATTCAATATCATGAAGAATTTGCTTGGAACAATTCCCAAAACTTACTTAAAGACATTTGAAGTAATTATTCAATGTTCTTTGTCAGTTAGGTTTTAGTTTTTCGTGATAGTCACAAAAAATATTAGCTTTTTACTTTTGAGAAAGCTAAGTGTCTGAACCTGTTGACTTGAAAATTTCATCGAATGATTACGAAAATATTGGTACAGGTAAAACAAAAACACAGTCTTCACTCTTCACAGAACACCCACAACCCTCCACAATTAAGTACACAGCACTTACAGACCATGAAAAAACGTTAATTGAATAGGTTCACTACACGCATAAGAAACAATCTTCATAGGTATAGGTATCAAGCAACTGTAATAATACTTCTAGTTGTTGCTGGAGAGCAAATCTTGAATTAATGATTATGCAAATAAACCTCGTCAGACAACACAAATTACGGTGTTAACAGAAAGCGTAAATAAAGGTTGTCGAATTGTCGAAGCCTTCTAAGCGTGTCGCCCCAAAAATTGCTACCAGCAGGAAGGGCTGAAATATTGAGATGGCCTTGACAGTATTGAAGCGTGGAACCGAAAAGTTAATTGAATAGATCGGAGAATGTCTCATCTTGCAGATTATGATCTGAAAAACGTTTCTTTGAGGCCTTTGGCCTCAAAATTTTACTTTTTAAGGCTCTAAAACGCTTTGTTTATGAGTTATTTGCCGATGTAGGTTGACATGTGATGCGGGTTGCATTTTACATTAATATTTCGATGCTTTTTTTAAAGAAATTATCAATATTTTTAAAGTCAAAGTGGAATTCGTCAAGTCTCCGTGAAATTCTCTTTCTTTAGAGCCCTCAGTTATACAGATTTGTTGCGTGTGAGAGCCGGAACCCAAAGGTATACTACTGAAATAATACAGGAGTCGACGATTAAATTAATTATTTTTCGTATCAGTCATTCACTTTTTTTTTCTTGTGGCTTGTAGTTGGTGTGAAACATATATTTATTTCTTTAATTTCAAGCAGAAATGACGCAAAAACTACTCCAACTTTCAAAAAATTGTACATGACCTTTGAAGAGATAATATTGTACAACAGACTTTGCCTGTTGGCAAAAATCTCTATCTTCAACTGTGTAGTTTTACTTTTTATTTTATTTTATTTTATTTTTGCAATTTTGGAAAAATGGGGAATTTTAAGAAACATGAGACATGCACCATTCTCTTAAACCTCCTTCGCACTATTCAACAACAAATTTAATCGAAAAATTTGGAGACATTTTTTTGAAAATTCTGAAACTGACCAAAGGGTTACATGTAAAGTACCCTCCCAAAATAAATTATCGGTTTCAAATCCCAGGGGCCGCGATATCAGCCAGAACGATTCGGGAAAATCAATTTTGGAGAAAATCTGCTGGACGGTTTACGGGCTAGCGTTGTGCGCAGAAACGTTTTGTCGTCAGTCGATTTTTCGATTCTGACTGCACCACGTGTTAGAGGATTCTCTTATATGTTTAGCATCCAGATTTTGTGTGGAAAATTCGCCATTTTCGGGCGCACGCCTACAATACTTTCTCTTCTTACGTTAGTACGTGCGAGAAAGTAAAAAGGCGAAGGCGATGGGGTCGATGAAAATAATTCTTTGAAAAGGAGTTGATGCAAGAAAAAAGTTGGAAATCTGTGTTTTAGACTAAAGCTAGCAGCGCCCACCATTTTTGTAAGGCTACCAGTGCCTTAAAGTGGGGAACATGGCACTTAATAGCGCAAAATTAGGCTTTAATTTCGGGTAGGGTTTCTTTGGGTTTCGTTTTTGGGCGTTGCTAGTTTTAGATGGCTACATTTCCTACCTAATCCATAATTCCCTGGGTGTTGGCTGCATTGAAAATTGCAAAACATTAGGAATTACCATCAAAATCAAGTAATAATTCCTACACACAAAAGAATGCAATGTTAATTGCTACTCTAGAATGAATTTCAACGATTCTGAAAGAAATCAATGTTATCATAGTAAACAACTTCGTATGCTAGGCACTAGAAAATATACAACGGAAGGAAGACGTTTATTTCGAGACTATAAGCCAACAACAAGCCCAAAGCCCTGAATTAACATCCATTGTGACGTGGGTCGGTGTGGAGTAAACTCATGGAGCAGCTGCGTGCTACGCGTCGCACAATCTAATTAAAAAGCGCAGAACGAAGCGAACTGAGCCCACTGATAAAGCAATCCGATAACGGATGAGTCGCGACCGATATGATTCCGCCACCATCAGCACTCGAAGGGGCGGCAGGCGCGCTGTGCTCTGCACGCCCTTTATGCCTCTAAGTGAGATTCTTCGCACGGTTTTTTTCCAGATGATACGATTCTCTTCAATTGCGTTTGGCCTTTCCCTCTTGCGGAATAGCTAGTGTTTGGGTTGAGGGATGAATGCGAACGGATGGGGAAAGGAAGGATAACGAGAAGTTTGAAATTGTCAGGCGATGTACGGAAAATTAGGTAGGTGGAGGAGCGGTTGAGGCTAAGGACAGGTAGAGGAAGGAGTATAGGAGTTTGTCGACGCTCCTATTAGCGGAATGTTCGTTCTTTATTCCGGGCTAAGAACGTTGGGATCGGGTGAATTGAGAGACTTGTCGATTTGGTCGTAGCCGCTTGCCCTTTGCTCTAGGATGAGGTGGTCTATTGTGGGTAGGTTGATGTTGGGTTGTAAATTTAGTAATGATAAATAATTGAGTTTTTTTTTAAATTCGAAAATACATGCTTGATTGGTGTAGGTGTTGAAGTGTCGCGTGAGTGACAGCAAGCGGCACTGGGCCTCCCGGCACGACCTTCCTAAATCATCCCCTAAAGTGGCGTTTTCTTCTTTAATCGAATTGCAAAATCTCCTCAAAAACGTCAACTCACAGGAAAAAGAAACGACGCACTTTTTGACAAATTAATCTTCACGAATTTTTTCAAAAAAACACTGGTTGCAATCATATCATAATTCACTTAATCAACTTATCATAATTCAATAATAAACTTACCATAATTCTAAACACTCGGTAACAAACGCTATCAAACATTCGGTTAGAACTCGTAAACACTGCTTAACACATTCAGGAGCAAAAAACATCTCGAGCTCAAAGATTCATTGTCAGCATATCACAAGTTTGTTGTTGAAATATGTTCACTGTTTCCGAGATGACATACCATAAGGGAGCAATTATCAAAAGAAGTTCATTTAAACATTTATGTATTTACGAGTGTCTTGACCTCCTTACATATGTTGCAGTGTTTTCACAACAGATCATTTTGGAATTTTATTATAAAATACTTGCTTACAATAACGTTTCGTTGTTTATTTTACCGTCGTTCGAGCTATTACACAAATAAACGGCATAATATTTTACAATGTATCACACAATTCATAATAACCAAGATTCAAAATCACATCAAAGCTCACTGGTATAAACAATTTCAAACCATAATTAGGTCACATTTAACTCATCTCCTTGCCCTAAACCAACATAATATAAGCATATGGGAGATTTAAACCAACAAACCTACTTTTTCTGAACCTACTGCATGTGTTTTTAAAAGCCACTCCAAAATTCGTGTTACGCTGGATTTACATTTCGAGATGTGACCCATTCTGGAACCATCGGACATTTCGTTATTTCATTTTAAATTATCCAGGAGTTTGCACTGAAAGGGAAACGGATGGTTCATGAGATTTTTTACATCGAAATTCTTTCGATTTTCATTAATTCCGCAATTATTTAATAAAATTACACAATTGCGGCAAATCGTGTGGAACCATTTGTAATCAAAACCGATAGATACCTAAATCGCAATAATTCCAGTAACCTTATTTGAAACAGGGTTTGGTGAGATGGTGAAGAGGGCAAAGCGGAGGAAAGGGCGCGAGTGCAGATCCACGGCTGGAAGAAGCGCGCGCCCGTCGCAAAGGCCGGGCCCCGAGGCGCACGCGCGCAGCCACAGCCAGAGCCAGTCCGGAGGAGATGAGCAGAGAGCGGGGCGCGAGCCGAGCCGCGCCGCGCCGCGCGGCGTGCGCCGCGAATCGATCCCGCAGCCGCCACCACAGCGCCGTGACGTCATGGGCGCTTGACGTCACCACCGCCGAGTGACGTCTCGGCAGCCGACCGACCTGCGCTCGCGGCGCCCGCGCCCCGTCCACGCGTCCACAGCCCAAGACGGGACAAAAATACTTTCCTATCCTGCTACGCGATCCAAATTGTTACGCGCGAACAATTCTCCGTTACACAATACTCGCTATGCATACGGTAATTGTGGTTTTGTATGCTGTAAGATTTGTATGTTACCAAGAGATTCTCCTTTCCTTCGCTCAATGGCGTAGATTTGGGAGTGGGGTTAAACCTCATGAATTTTTTTAAATTAATAAATGTTTAATATGAACAGTAGTTTATTTGAATATACTTACAAATACAGGACAAATAACTTTGTAATTTCATATAGTACGAGCAAATTTTTATTATATTTTCAATTTCAAATTTTCTTTTCATTTTTGCTCCTAAATTACGAATCTGGGTCAATTTTCGAAAATGCGCCATATTATAACAGTGGAAATTCCCAATCGTTATTAATTAGATTTTCGAGTTTCCGCTAGAGAACATATTTTGAAAGAACACTTACTTCAATATTCAAAGGGCAAAGAAAGAGCCGCACACGAGTCCGCAAATACAACTAGTGGTGCTACAGAATGTTACAGACTTTCCCGTATTAGTACTATTTCCTTTGGTCTCGGCTAGCTATTTGGACTTGCCACTTTCTCATGCCAGCTGCCATCTACCGCCGTCCAAAGAACATTTTCTTCATTTTTCGGATTTCTAATAGTATAACGGAAATATTATTTTAAGAATATTAAAGAACAGTAAAATCTCGTCCCAAATGGCTATTTTTTGAAATATTTGGAGCCGCTTTCAAGAAAATGCCGTTTAAGCGCTACTGTAAATGCGAAATTTGACGCTCTTTTTCACAGGAATCTTGTTTTCGAGAAACTACATTAGGAATTATTTGAAGCACATTAACTCACCTATGCATCAGTGTTTACAAATTGCTGGAAATGTGAATATTAACAGTGTGAGATCTGCCAAAAAATTACATGTGTGTAATATTTGAAAAAACAAAAAAATAACCCAAAATGAACTTAAAGGCTATTAAAGAGTGCAATTGGCACGATCCACTCGAAAGATGAAGAACACATTTGGAGCCATTTATGAGGAAAAAGCGTATGAGCGTTTCTGAAAATGCGGAATTTTGAGTTCATTTTCACAGAAAACGGTTGAGT
This sequence comes from Acheta domesticus, assembly GCA_031308135.1. NCBI lineage: Eukaryota > Metazoa > Arthropoda > Insecta > Orthoptera > Gryllidae > Acheta > Acheta domesticus. The sequence continues at coordinate 191,530,734 of JAHLJT010009436.1, read as the reverse complement.
TTTCGAAGAACTTTATATGACATTATTTAAAGCACAAGCACTCATAAATACAATAATACGAACGAATCGCCGCTAATTTAAATATTAACGATGTGAGAAACAATTCAAAAAAATTACATTTTTGTAATTTTTGAAAAAACAAACGAATAGAGCAAATTGATGTTTATGTCATCTCGTAGAGTCCATTTATCACTATCCCTACCAAGAGTTTCAAGAAAGAAATTTGGAGAGGTTTTTTGCGAAAATATTGATTTTGTTATTTTTTTAAATTGCATATTGCACGCAATATTGAAAATACTAAAAAATCCAAAAATGTATATGATCTTAACGAAAGAACTCACTATGGAGATCAAATTTAATTTGAAGGAAAAATCTCTCTTAAATTTTGTAGTTATCGGAAGACGCCGAAAAAAATTCGAACTTTTGCAATTTTTGAAAATTCAGAGGTAACAGTGAAAACTATACGCCACCTTTTTAAGTGTATTTTACGCTATTCTTACGAGAAATTTAAAGAAAAAATTTGGAGCTTCGTAAAAAAGTCGCCGGTAGGCCTTAGCCCGTTCACGGGCTGTCGCGCCAAGTACTGTTCTACGTATATTACTCCGTATATTCGTATGTATACGGGAAAGTAAAAATCGCTCATGCATGTAAAGAGAATGAATGCCTCAAGAGATCCATCCTACAATTATATACAAGGAAGAACAGATGTTGGTCGACCACCAAAGAGATGGAAAGATCAGTAGGTGCAACACACGATACTGCCATACTGCCTAAGCATGAAGAAAAAGAAGATTATAAAACTTTTTGTTACCTAAAACCCTACATCCAATCCTTGCCTAAATCCAATTTTAGATTAAACTGTATTTTAAAGTATTTTTCACGTTTTATAAACAAGTTAAGAGATTTTGTAAAGTAAATAAATGTAATACACAGGGTAATTAAGTCAATAAAACCTGACTTTCTAACATACTCTCTAACCGCTTCTCGAAATTAAATATCCTCTTCTAAAACAGAAGTTGATTCATGCCGTACATACACACACGCCCATACATACAGCTCAGAGCTTAAGAGCAGTAGTTGACGCGCCCGGAATCACGAACAATCAATCAATAAACGAAATGTCTTTGAGTAAGAACGTAACCTGCCAAACATCACCGCATGATGGGTTGCCTGCCACGCAGGGGCAAATAATTACCAACCCCCTTCCTCAAAGGTTCTCTTTCAGCTGCGCCACTACATTCGTTTACGCTTTACTTTTTTTCCTGCTCATCTACTCCTCAGAGATGTGAGGAGATGGACGAAAGTTCTGAGGCTCTTGGTGGAAGTTGGAAACATCCACCCTGATCCGAGTTTCTCGGCGGTACTCACGTCATTAGCGCCAAAGTGCGTGTAGTGAAGACGCGATTTAAGTGCCGTGTTGCCAGTTTGCCCCGTAGGTACGATTCGCCTGGAGGGTATCAGTTAGGCCCTTGCCCGGGGCTATTTGGGCAGCATCGAACGCTGGACTTGGTCCCAAACCCACATTTACGGAAAATGTCTACCAAGGAACACGAATCTCCCATCAGGTTGCTCTGGATTCCGGAGATACGTCGATGGCAATCAAGACGGATGCAGTGAGGAGATGGGTTGGAGGCCCCGAACCACCCGGGCTTCTGTCTGGGCGGCCTCAGTTGGCATTTGGTTTCGTCGTGCCCGATACTCATGGGCAATTAAGTAGATATTCGACCTGGCGTATTGTGACGCTTAATCAGACTCCGGTGCTAGCCCGGACAGCCAGTAGCTCTAAGCTGGCAATGACCCCATACAGGTTTAATTGGAGAGGCGCGCCAGTGAGGAGCTGCGTTCCCGCATATCCGGATGTCAGCCCGAAGGTGTACTTGTACGCCTGAGGGGATAAAGGCTAAATAACCTACGTGCCCACTCTGAAAGCAATCCCCACAAAAATATGCGGAGTGGTAGCCCACGCAGTGTCATCTCGTATCATCGGTCATACGCTGCACGTATACTGAGCGACACTTAAAAAAATTAATAAGACAATCACTAGTTCATATCCGTTGGTCCTACAGACCAAGTTCGGGACTTTGCCTACTATCTGCATCCTCGCACAACTCAGATTCGAGATCATCGGGGATGGGTCATATGAAAACAGAGAATCAGACCAACGCGATGCCCCCAAGGGTGGAAATAAGAACAGTGTTGGGGAAAGAAGGATCACGAACGATCCGTGATTCGTTTAAGGTACTCCTAACATTTGCCTTGAAATGATAGGAAAAAATCACAGAAACGACCGATCAGACTAATCTCTAAATGCTCAACTAGACAGTAGCAGACCTCGATCCAATTACTTATGGGGTCGAATACGCTCCACTGTCAGGACTCCAATTCACAGCTTTCCGCTTTACAAAGTTTCACATGCGAACTAGCAGTCACACGCTACTGCACTCCACAACAAAACTTTTCCCTTAGATCATTGTGGATCGTTCTCAGGAGACGAATCCACGGTCTCAGAACTGAATTGCTTATCCTTTCGGAGATTCCCCTTCTTGCTGGGCATTTGCAGCGCTTTTATTCAACATGATGCGCCAGCGATTCACGTTGAAAAAACCAGCATGCGAAATACTTCGAAGTGGGCCACACGGTTTTCGACACCAGTCAATGAGTTTCTTTTGGCGAGCACGATGCTCATATAGGTCAAGTGTGTAGCATGACCAACAAAGGTGCCATTATGAACTCAATATTCCTAAATTCGGAAATAGCCGATATCTGAAGATAGAAAACTTGAAATGGTATCCCTGCTTTAAAAAGTTGGAGTTTGCATCAGAGCAGAGGCGGCTCCAAAGACAATTTTGAGGAGGGGCACAAAATTCTTCAATGGGAAGTGACGGGCTGTAGAAAGAGAACTGGAGACTATGTATAAATTTAATACAGTAAAATCTGTCTACAGCGTAACCTGCACAAGCCGGAAACCTGTCTTAACCGGAAAATTTCTCCGGCCCATGAAGTTAAATGGCATTTTTACACGGGATAAAACGGAATCTGTCCAACGCGGAAACGGAACGGTTTTTCATGTCCTGCAAAGGCGAAAGAAACCTTCATAAAACGAAATTTCTGTTAATTTAATGCAGTTCGCAGAGAGACGGGAGATACTCTTATTGAAATGAATGCATCTGCAAGTCTGTTTTAATATCTCTGTCCATGTTATGTGTTTCACACGTGGCCGCACAGTGAATGAAATGGGCTCCCGCTGTTATCGTAGAATTCGACCTTGAGGTCATCTGTCTCTCATGGCGTAGGGGAATTCCCTCTCTCCCGACTCTCTAAGGCGTGGGTAGGTGTAAGGGCATGGCTTCAATTTACGCGTCTCCCTGCCTCGCGTTGGCAGTCCGTAACCCCTTGACCAACTGCTCAACCTTGAGCCGAACTGCTCAAGGCAATGTGAGGGAGTCGTATAGACCTATACCGCGATTTTTCCAACTTTGCCTCTCAAGGCCCGTCTTCACGATGAAATATGTCACGGTATTTCGCGTCTTTCTCAGTCGTGCCGCTAGATATCGCATGATCGAGACCGTATCAAGCAGCGCTTGCAATCATGCGACTTCTAGCGGCAGACCGGGAAAGACGCGAAATGCCGTGTGATACTCCATCGTGGCCTGTAGGAGCTTGAGAGGCAGAGTTAGAAAAATCGCAGTGTTGTACTCTGGGCTGTGACGCATTGTGCGCTGAAAGAGTCTGCGGGAAGTTCGGGTGCAGCCACTAGCCAGCGAGGTGATGTGTTGTTATGAGTTTCACAACCAGTTTGACAATGATTGAAAAAAAACTCTAAATATTACAATTTTTCAACTTAGGAAAACAACTGAAAAGGTGTTAGTAAGAGAGAAACCCAAAACGAAAAAATTCTAGATCAATGTTGAAAAAAGTAACATTATTTAAATAAACAAATCGTGAAATATTTCATTTTGCCTCATTGTCAGAAATAATTATGTTTAATATTCATTTATTGGTGATTTCTTCCATAAATGAGTTTTATGTTAGTATACGTTTTATGTCATGTTACTAGTTTCAGGACCGAAATATCAACATAAAAAGTGTCATAAACGGACCATCCTGCCTAAAAACGGAAACCTCCCTAAACCGGAAAATTTTTTTGTCCCAATCGTTTCCGGTTTAGACAGATTTTACTGTATAACCAATAATTTAACCAATAATTGTTTCACTTCTTTAAATTTCAATCACATAATGCAAGTCATTAAACAGAACATTTCAAACAGAAACAAAATACAAATTTATAGGTACTTTTAAGACTATCGTCTTGCATTGGAATAGGTTTTGTGTACTATGCAGGAGAAACCGGAGGAAACGTATTTGGAGACGGAGTTCAAAAACTCATTAATAGCAAGCTTAGGACATCATACAAGGAAACATTTAGCAAGGCGTCACCGGTCCCAGGCTTTACCTGTAGACAGCCTCAATTTGCATGTCCATGTTTGCAATTTCCACAACTCCAGAACATTGAGCTTATGGTTCAGTCATATTTGACTACACTGTACCAGGACACAGTTCTGGAACGGCCCTAACCAACGAAGGGAAACACGGAACATGAAATCCCGGGCTTTGTGAATTCTGAAATCGGAGAATAACAAGGCGAACAAATACGAGGGTTGTACCAAAAGTAAGGTTCCCAATGAGCTACAGCCTCGAGCGAAGGTGCTAGGCTAAATCCGACAACAGTGCCGAGCGCAGTGGTTCCCCCACTCTCGAGCTCGCCCGTCCGCGATTCGCTACGTCGCTCAGTGTTCGTGTGGCAGCCGTCAGAGATGGAAGTATAGATCACTCACGCTAAGTACGAGGTTCGAACAGTAATTCGGTTTCTCCTCGCAAGCAAGTTACCGCAATCCAGAATCGCCGGAGAGGACGACTGGTGGAGTAGTGCTTCTCCACGACAACGCTCGACTCCACGTCGCTCGTCCAACACAGGAGCTTTTGAAGAAATTTGGGTGAACCGTTATGCCCCATCCCCCGTACAGGCCGGACTTAGTCCTCAGCGATTATCACCTCTTCCCCTAGCTAAAGGAACACTTAGGTGGCGAACGCTTCAAGAGCGACAATCAAGGTCCGAGCAGAGGTCACATGCTTCCTCAACGGATTGGCGGGAGACTTCTTCGACTTATGAATACAAAAGCTGGAGCACCGTCTTCAAAAGTGTGTCAAAAAATGGAGACTTTGTTGAAAAAAAAACACAGTGTACGCTTTTCAACGATGTATAAATTAATAACAATAAACAATGTTTTATATTTGTAAAAAAATATGGGAACCTCACTTTTGGTACAACCCTCGTACTATACAAAAGGAAAAATGAATGTACATTATTTGGGAGGGCAGTGGGTCCCGAACCTTCCTGCAGTACCCGCCACTGCATTAAAGGATGACATATTGAACTTTGTGTGGTAACGGTACGCAATGTCTTACATATTCTATCGGTTTCTCATCCCCCGGGTCGCCCGTAGCTTCACCGTTATGCACATGGTTGCCAACGACACGGAACACTGCGCACGTGCAGGGGGGTACGCGTTACAGAGGGCACTCGTTACAGAGGACCACGGCGTCGTCTTTCTGACAAGCGAAGTATAAGAGGAGGGGTGAAGACTTTATGACGTGCAGTAGGGGGCGTGCGCTCCGAGCTGACATCGGGTTCTATACGGCGATTTTCTAACTTTGCCCCTGAAGGCCCTTCTTCAGAATGGAATATGTCACGGTATTTCGCGACGTTCTCAGTCGTGCCGTCAGGTAACGCATGATCGCGTCCGTATCAAGCAGTGCTTGCGATCGTACTTCTGGCGGCACAACGGAGAAAGACGCGAAATGCCGTGTGATATGCCATCGTGGCCATAGGCGTTTGAGGGGCAGAGTTAGAAAAATCGCACTATACAAGGGGCCGCACGCCGAGACGAAAGCGAATGCCACACTTGCAGCGCACTGGGGCACTCCAGCGAGAGATGTTGGTCACCAACGACCCATTGGATTGGGGATGAGCAGATTTCTCTTCTTCAAGACCCAGAGCAAACACAGATTTACCAAGCGAACCAACACTTTGCATTCATAGCGTAAGGGATATAATAGGTCGGTAGCCCCATGGTAAACGATCGATCTTTTGAGATAGGACGACGATGCCATCTCGCCAGGAAGCAAGGATAGTGTACTCTTCCCCGGTACAATTATAAAGCTTGCAGAAGCAATTGCATAGGCATTCCTAGGA
>JAHLJT010009436.1:191358003-191523481 GCA_031308135.1 Acheta domesticus | reverse complement strand
GAAGCTACGTAGAATTGAATATTGCACGTTCTGCCTCACTAACACTCTTAGCTACTATTTGAAAACGTCCAATTCAACCAAGAAGCGAACAACTCTCTGTGTTGTCAAAACTATTTGAATTTTACAACTGCATAAAAATATAATACAAAAGTTTTGTAAACTTGCATTGGAAAAAGAATCCTGATACCATACAGCTATATCAAGTCACAACAATGGACACATAATTCACAGAAATTCGCGACGGCGAAATGGAATTTCATTGTTTTATTCCCTGCATTGTCGATACTCCCTTAAAGAGCTAGCAATTTTTATTTCAAGTATTTCAAATAATAATTTCTAAAAGATGCAGCGTAGTAAATTTTGCAGGCAGCTATTATGTTTTGTCACGAAATTATAGAACTAGTGGTGCTACAGAATGGCACAGAGTTTCCGATATAGTTTTTATATTTCCTTGGGTCTGGGCTCGCTATTCGGAATAGCCATATACTCCTGCCAGTTACCCTCTATCGCCGTTTTTGACATTTTTTTGAATTTTAGGTTTTCTATCGGTAGAAAGGAAATATTAATTTTGGAATATTAAAGAACACTAAAATTTCGATCTAAATGGCAATTTTCTTATAAAAACTTGGAAGCCGTTTTAAAAGAAAATGGCGCTAACCGCTACTAAACATGCCAAATTAGAAGCTTTTTTTCACAGAACATTTTTGAGATTTCAAAACACTTCATTTGACGTCATTTAAAGCATATTTACTTATAAAATACAAACTGTGTTTACAAATTGCTGGTAATGTGCATATTAAAGATGTGAGAGTACATTTACTCATTATTACATTTAATAATTACATTTGTGTAACTTTTGAAAAATCAAAAAAAATACCTCAAAATAAACTTCACGTCATATTAAAGAGTGCAATTAGCACTATCCATTCCAAAAGTTTGAAAAAAAATTGGAGCCATTTATAAGAAAATGGCGTTTGAGTGTTTCTGAATGCGGAATTTTGAGCTAGTTTGCACAGAAAACGGTTGAGTTTTCCAGAACATTTACTTGACATTATTTAAAGCACATGTACTCATTAATATAATAATGTCAAAAAATCCGAGTTAATGTAAATATTAACGACGTGAGAGAAGTCAAAAAAATTACATTTTTGCAATTAAAAAAAAATAATAGAGCAACATTGCGTTTGTTATCTCATAGAGTACATTAGATACTATACCTACCGAAAGTTTAAAGAAAAAATTTGAAGCCGTTTTTGCGAAAATCTTGTGTTTGTAATTTTTTAAAAACTCACATATTGCACGCAATAATCCGCGAAAACTACTATAATTTTCAAAACAATGTACATGACCTTAAAGAAAGAACTCACTACGAAGGAAAAATCTCTATCTGCAGTTTTGTAGTTGGAGAAACACGCCGAATAAAATTCAAACTTGCAATTTTCGAAAATTCAGAGTTAACCGTGCAAATCGGACGTATGCCACCTTAATACGTGTATATTACTCTATTCTTACAAGAAATTTAAAGAAAAAATTTGGAATTTTTTTGAGAAAATTTCGAAAATGTCCGGGGAGCTTCATGGAAAGTACCTCCAAAAAAATGAGTTTTTCAAAATATCAGAGCTTCGACTCAGGGCGGATGGACAGCGGTTTCTTCAATTTGGAAAAAATCGTATGCATAGCTTAGGTGCTAGTGTTGTTCACATACACCGGACAGAGGACCGGACAGACGGACGAACGTTTTCCTTTCAATTGGTTTTTCGGTATCAAGGACTTACAAAACGGGGATTGTGGCTACACCACGTGTTAGGGGATTTTTTTTCTTCATTTAGCAAATGGATTTATCTACTTTTTCGTTACCACGACCCGGCAACGAATTTTTTTCTGCAGAAAATCGCCATGTTTTCGCGCAGCTTTACATAACTTTCCCTATACTACGTATATTGCTCCGTATATGTACGTATACAGGAAAGTAAAAGTGCAGTCATTTCGTCGACATCGTCGCAAGGACCATCCAAAAGGTCATTAGCTTGAAATGTCAAATAGTCAGCACATACATTCGCGCGTTATTTCTAACTTTTGCCATTTTCGAAATATCAAGGTAAGGCTTTCGCTGATTTAAATCAAATTATTTTCTCAAAATCACGTATTATCAATTATCATTTTTGAAAAGTTAAAACAAGTAAAAACCAGTTAAAACTGAGTAACGTTGGCTGAATGAGTATGTGAAGTACTCTGTGCACGATTTCTTAAATTCTGGGATCTTCACCCTATTTCATACACAAATTGAATTATGAACACAGGTGGAAACGAACGTTTTTAACAAGAATTGATAAAAAAAAATATTCGTAGCATGTAATACAATCTATTTGCAAAGACTACAGAAGTTGTATACTATCCTTAATCCTCCCTTCGTGAAGGAATTGGCTTAATGCCGCCAAAACATGAACGTAAATTTGAATAACTTAATTCCCCCTGAACTCTAGAAAACGTGCGCAGATAGTGAAGTTACATTTTGTCCAGAAGCAAACAAGGGGCCACCTCAGCATTCGCTCAAACGATCAAGGAAACTGCGCGAAAAACCTGATCGAGAGATGGGTTATTCACTTGGAAGATGAGGTACAATACTTGTAACAAGCATATTTAGTCGTTAATAATTATACAGTCAAAATTGTAACTAATTCATTAAATATCGCTGTTAAAACTAATATTACTTTTTTTTATGCTCGGAGTAGTCCCTACAGAAACACTTCTACAGTAGAAAAGATTTAACTTCGCACTTAAAATTGTGTATCGACTTTAAACGTTTAATGTCATCTGGCACTATGTTGTAAAATAATAATTGATGATTCCGAGCGCGTCAACTGCTAAGGTCATTCGTCCCGAAAGTATAGTGTATGTTTTATGGCGGAAGGTGACACTGATTTTCCCCCGCAAGATGAAGAGATCCGACGCCGATCTACGTCGGCATATGCGGCTTTTCCCAACCAGGTATCTCCCACCGCCACAGCCGTGACAAGCTCTAAGCTCCCAACTGACCCCTGAAATGTATTATAGTGTAGTGCATGTGTGTGAAAGGAAGAGATGAGGATAGGACAATGAAGGGCTAGGAAAGATCGGGAGCGGTCCGTTTCCCTTTTGTTAGGGTCTGCACTGGCATTCACCTGGTGTTCATAGAAGAAACACCGAAAAACTACCCATTAAAGCAGCCAGCCACTACAGTTCTTCTCCAGGCAGCGGCTGAAGTCGATTTCGCTGATAAGCTAGAGTTGAAAATCCTGCCACCGTCGGGACTTGAACCCTAACACCTCCCGGTCAGAGGCACTGCAGTGACATCAGTTGATGCCTTGACCCACCTTTGCCGGTGTAACGTAATAAAAGAGTGAAACGGTTTTTTTGTAGTGAGCTGTTCATACTGACAGCTGATAAATATGATTACTATGTCATGTGCTAGAGATATGTCCCTGTCGCTGAAAATACGAGTATTTTCCCACCCTTGAGTAAGTAATTTTTGACAAAAAACACTGATTCTTCCATAAATTACGTAACGCAAATTTCGAGTATTTTCAATACCCCTCTCCTCCTTGTAACACACTTCCCTATCTCTATGTAACGCAGCGTAACGCTGTCTCAAACCCCTCCCTTCCCCATTAGCGGTACGTAATTTAAGGATGACCCCTAACGGTCCCGAGCCTTAAGAGGAAGTGATAGAAGGTAATGTGATTACGATCGACGATGACCAAGATAACGAAAGATTGCTCCATTTTCGACGCCAGTACGTGCTTATAGAACATGACGAAAATTAGTGGGGCTACCAAAGCACATACTTTCTCGTAATGTTTCTAAATGACCGCAATACTCCCACGGAGAGCACAACAAAAGTTTCCGGAATGGAAAGGTAATAATTTATTTTCAAATGTGCCATCAACAATACCTATTTTACGAAGTCTTACAGCGGCCTCCTAGTTATCGGGTTCAGTTCGGTCGACTGCGTTCATATCACTTTCTCTAATACGTACGTATATACGCAGTAATTTACATAGTGTAAAGAAGTTACGCAATTCTGAGCGAAAAACCGGCGAATTTTCAGCAGAAAGAGATTCATAGCCGGGCCATGAGGATAGGACAATGAAGGGCTAGGAAAGATCGGGAGCGGTCCGTTTCCTTTGGTTAGGGTCTGCACTGGCATTCACCTGGTGTTAATAGAAGAAACACCGAAAAACTACCCATTAAAGCAGCCAGCCACTACAGTTCTTCTCCAGGCAGCGGCTGAAGTCGATTTCGCTGATAAGCTAGAGTTGAAAATCCTGCCACCGTCGGGACTTGAACCCTAACACCTCCCGGGTAATAATTTATTTTCAAATGTGCCATCAACAATACCTATTTTACGAAGTCTTAAGTCTAAAGTGGATAAATCCAGTACGTACTCATAGAACATTACGATAACTAGTGGTGCAACCAAAGAACATACTTTCTCGCAATGCCCCGCAATTTTCGCACAAATTGAGTGAAATATGGGCAATTTTAACGGCTCCAATTTTTTATTTACATTTCTTGTAAGAATAGAGTAAAATTCATTTGAGGTGGCATAGGTCCGATTTTCACGGTTAACCTCTGAATTTTCGAAAATTGCGAAAGTATGAATTTTATTCGGCGTCTTCCTACAACTATAAAATTGCAGATAGATATTTTTCCTTCACGTGAAATTTGTTCTTCATAGTGAGTTCTTTCTTTAAGGTCATGTAAATTATTTTGAAAATTTTAGTCGTTTTCGCCCAATATTGCGTGCAATTTAAAAAAAATACAAAAACACTTTCTCAAAAATGCCTCCAAATTTTTTCTTTAAGCTTTTGGTAGGTATAGTACCTAATGTACTCTATTAGATGACATAAACGCCATCTTGCTCTATTTTTTTTTTCAAAAATTGCAAAAATGTACTATTTTTTACTTGTCTCTCACGTCGTTAATATTTACATTAGCGGCGATTTGTTGACATTATTGAGTACATGTGCTTTAAATAATGTCAAATAAAGTTTCTCGAGCACTCAACAGTGTTCTGTGAAAACTAGCTCACAATTCCGCATTTTCACAAACGCTCAAACACCATTTTCTCGTAAGTGGCTCCCATTTTTTTCTTCAAACTTTTCGAACGCATAGTGCTCATTGCACCCTTTAATATGACGTAAAGTTCATTTTAGAGTTTTTTTTGTTTGTTCAAAAATTATGTATTTTTTATGATATTTCTATTTATGTATTTATTATGTATTTTTTAAAGATATCTCTCGCCGTTACTATGCACATTTCCATAAATTTGTAAACACTATTTTATTTGTGAGTTAAAGTGCTTCAAATGACTTTTAATGAAGTTTTTGGAAATTACAAAAGATTCATGTAAAAAGCGCTTCAATTTTCGCATTTACAGTAGCACTTAAAAGCCATATTCTTAAAAACGGTTCCAAACTTTTCAAAGAAAATCGCCAGTAAGGAGGAGGTTTTACTGTTCTTTAATATTCTGAAAATAATATTTCCGTTCTACTATTAGGAAACCGAAAAATTAAGAAAATGTCAAAAAAATGTAGTTTGGGCGATGATAGATTGCAGCTGGCATGACTAAGTATCACGTTCGAATAGCCGAGAACAAAGAAAATAGAAAACTAATTGGGGAAAGTCTGTACCATTCTGTATCACCGCTAGTTTTGTAGCAGCATTACATAACTTTCTCTCTGCTGCGTAAGCGATTGCAAGAAAGTTAAAAATGAAGGGGATTTTCTTAAATACGTGAAAAAGTTAAAAAAAAAAAAGAACTTGACACTGTTGATCTAGTACTTATTAGAAATATTAACATCGTTTCTGAAGATCAAATTCCAACAACATACTTAAGTCTGCATCTGTATGCCTAGAGATGGACAACAATAGCTTAGAAACAGACTGAACAGCTTCAGCACTGTCTGCTCTTCAATACCGAAACTTGGACGATATCGGAAAATGGCCTGTACACGTAGATGAAAACGTAACAGCACGGCCAAGACGTCGTTCAGCATATCAATACTAACTTCGCCGTAACGCCAACAATATCACGTTCAGATTCGTGTTCTTTAACATCAAAAGGACAAACAAGATCATCAAAGGACAAACCGAGCATCAAAAAGTAAAGTAGCATTAATTTTAACAATGATAGTTAATGTAATTATTATCATTTGGACTGTATCATTTGGACTAAAGAACCTGTAACAAGTATTGTACCACAGTTCTGGGTTGATGGCCCCCATCTCGATCGGGTTTTTCGTCCAGTTTCCCTGATCCTTGAGCAAATGCTGAGATGGTCCCTTGTTTTGCTTCTGGACATAAATGTAACTTCACTATTTGTGCACGTCTTCTGAATTTCAGTGGGAAATATAGTTATTCAAATTATCGTTTTTCATATTATCGCGGCAAAAAGTAATATTCTTTCATGAAGAACATGAGGGTTCAGGGCAGGAATTTATAGCTAATTTACCTTTGAAAATATATTTTATTATATAGGAGCGAACATTTTGTCAACAAAACTCGAAGAAAATCTCTCTTTTCTGTATTCAAAATTCAACTAAGAATATGGTTTAGGATGGAGACCACAGAATTATGAAAACGTGCACAAAATTCACTTCTCCCCATAGCGCAGTTTTTAACTGTTTTTGACGTAAATAAATAAATAAATAGATGGCTTACCCAAGATGGTTTTACCGCACATAACTAACAGCGAAAACGTTTTACGTACTTGACCTCCTCCCAAAGCATCATTATTTTGCTTTTGCCAATTGAAAGCATATTTGAGAACGTAAATACATAATGGATCAAAGTTTTGCTCATCTGATGGATTTAATACTTGGTGGAAATTAAACCCTAAGGTTTCAAGTCACGAATCAAGTGCACTACACAACGATATTGTAAATGGAAGGAGTTGGAGACCAGACTTTAAAAAAGGACAAACTACTGATAAGATACATTAAAACTTAGAGGCAGAGGAAACAAAAAATGGTAAGTTATCACAATGTTTGATATCATAAAATCCCTTGCCAAATAAACTTTGCCTTTGCGTAGCCATAAAGAAAACAACACCAGTACTAATAGTGGAAACTTTTTACTTTTCCGTATACTATACGTACGCACATACAGTATACTATACGTACGTACGTATAGTATAGGGAAAGTTATGTAATGCTGCGCTAAAAAACGGAAGATTTTCGGTAGAAAACCTCTTGTTACAGGGCCCTGGTAACGCAAAAGTGGATAAATCCAGTTGCTAAATTAAGAAGAAACAAAATCTAACACTTTGTGCAGACAGAATCCCTATTTTGTGGGTCCTTGATACCAAAAAAACCAATTGAAAGCAAAACGTATGTCCGTCTGTGAACAACGCTAGCGACTAAACCATTCTGCCGATTTTCTCCAAAATTGATATTCCCCAATCGCTCTGAAAATTCTCGCGGCCCCTTGAATTTGAAACCGATATTTCAATTTTGGAGGGTACTTTACATGAAGTCCTTGGGACATTTTCAAAATTTTCAAAACAATGGCGCCAACAATTTTGACTAAATTTTGTTGTTGGATAGTCTGAAGGTCATTTAACAGAATTGCGTAGGTCTTATGTTGGTTGAAAACTCTCAATTTTGAAAAATTGAAAAAAATTCAAATTTTTTTCGGCATCTTCCTACATATACAATTATGAAGATACAATTTTTGTTCTTAATGAAATGTGTTCATAAAAACAGGTCTTCAAATAAGGTCATGTTCAATTTTTCAAACACATAAGTATTTTTTTCCAAATATTGTGTCATAGACAATTTTTTATTTCTTTAAACCATTTTTTCTTAAAAACTGCACGTTTTTTTATTAAATTGGGACCCGAGATAGCATAAAGGAAGCTGAAGAGAATAGTGCAGGTTTTATGTTCGTTGAAACCCCTAATTTTGCAAACATTTTTCAAAATTAAAAAATTTCGGCGTCTTTCTGCAACTACAATTGTGAAGACACAATTGTTTTTCTTAATGAAATATGCTCATCAAAAACAGATCTTCGAATAAGGTCATGTTGAATTTTTTGAAAATATGAGTAGTTTTTCTATAATTTCCTGACAAACATAATAGCCCGCTCGGAATTGACTGCGCTTCGTTTTCGCCATTTTCTTACAACTTTAAAATACAATTTTTTCTCAATTATACGTATTTATCAAAAGTACATCTTCAAATAAGGTCATGCTTAATTTTTTCAAAATACGAGTAGTTTTTCTATAATTTTGTGACAAACATAATAGACCACTGTAAATTTACTGCGCTTCGGGGAGCTGGATGCGTCGTAAATTAGAATTTGCAATTTTGTATATTATTTCTTTGTTCGTATCTTACATTCGACCTTTTTGTTATACACTTACACGTTAATATTTTAAAAATTGTTTATTTTGAAATATTTGGAATAAAAAGTATAAAAAAATTAATAGCTCTCAGAATAGCGACAATGTAGGGTCTGCAACAATGGAATTCACTTTGCGCTGGCGAATAACTGTGACTTACGTGTGATTGTTGTGACCTGATGGAGCTGTATGAAAAGGAGTTATAATTGTCTAATTTATATTGATATTTGCATGAAAATATTTAGTTTTCGCACCAAATGCTGTACCACTTGTAGTGAGTAGAGAATTTGTTGCATGGTTTTAAAATACTCTTCTCCAATCATGGCCCAATGGAATGCATTTCTATATTGTCCAGGGTATCAGTCTTCTTTTTCCAATACAGGTTTACAAAACTTTTGTATTCTATTTCTATGCAGTTGTAGAATTCACATACTTCTGATAACACTGCGATGGAAACAGTGAGTCGGACTCTTTTTGGTTGAATTGGACGTTTTCAAAAAATAGCTAAGATGTTAGTAGCGCGTAAAGTGCAAAATTTCAGTACTACGTAGCTGTTTCCTCTAATACGGAAAGTAAGTGCTGTTGTAGCACCACTAGTTTAGAATTGGTGCATTTAATTGCGAAGAACGATTCTGTACTTCGTGAACATCTTGTAAGATCTAAAATGTTTGGCAAAATTTCAATCACGAATACGTCACAAGAAATCCAAGAACTTATTGCAATTTTGGGAAATAAAGTTCGCCAACATACCATCGGACAAATAAAAAATGTCAAGTACAATTCGATTATTTTCGACAGCTCTACAGACATTTCTCATAAAGACCAAACAAGAAAGGTATTAATATACATAGTAAACTCCACCTAGGGAGTACACGACCTTGGAGTTGGTGGTGGAGCTTGAGTACCCCCATGAGCCTTAAAGCTACGTCAGAGGTAGCCTAGCTACCGGTAGGGCCTCCCTTGCTGAATAGGTTGAAGGTGAGGGGTCAGACGAAGAAGTACTCCATTTTGAGGAGAGTGTGAAGTAAGTACAGAGGGAAGGGTCATGAACCTTTGGACTTCCTGTTGTCGGCCAATAGAGGGTACAGGAGAGAAACTGGGTTGCACACCAGGCCACTGATTAGAGTGGAGGCATGAACCTTGCATTAGCCAGCGAAGGAGGCTGCCTTCAGCAGTCAGTGAAAATCCCGTAGGGTTTAGTAATGCCGACTGGCGATCGGAGGGACCCCTTGCTTGGCCCTGCGGGGGGATGCCCCGAGGCCACTGTGGGTCGCAGTAACGGATGGCAGGAAACAACCCGAGGGTTAAGTGTGATCTGTGAACTCGAACTTGCGTCCTGCGAATCTTCACTTGAAACCAATGAACAAAATGAACAGAACAAGCAATGTAATGAACCTTAACGTGCCTTGTTCTACCAATGTCCCATACCTGCTCAGAAACCGAGCTAATGTCACCTTGTCGACGTCTGGCCATCCCACGGATGTTAGTCCCAGGGACCCAGAGCCGGCAGTAGCTCGAAGCCATCGTCAGAGATGGACCCGGGATGAATTAAAAGAGGTGATGTGGTGCTTTTACTATGCAAAAGCGAAAAATGGGGGCTCAGAAATAGAAGTTTTTAAGATGTGGAGAAAGCGGAACCCAGATATGAGACCTACCCTAGACTCAAAGAAACTTGCCAGTCAACGACGATACATACTCAGCAGTGGAAAATTCACAGCAGAACAACTTGCTGACATCGAGAGAAATGCGGAGTTTGTACTTCGCTCGAACAATGCACATGACGAACATGTAGAACTTGAAAATGATGATCCCGTGGAAGGTTCATCTCTTTCCAGTGAAACACACGTCAGTGGTGAAAATTCATCTGGCAATGAATTTCACGATAAGGACATAATGCGAAATCTCCTTCGGCGCGAGATAGAAAGAGTTAGTCAACTTCCGTTTGAATCTCGCGAACCGTTGAGGAGAATATACGAAACTGCCAAAGCTAAAAGAGTGATAGAAACAGTGAATTCTGTCTTAAATGAGGTGGTCGAGACCCCAGGCAGAGATCTAGATATTACTGAAATCAATCACATCATATATGAACTGGATATCTAGTATCTCAGATAATTTTGGGGCCAGCCAAGAACACCGACGGCCGACAGCAAAACAGAGTAAACAGCTCTATACCCCCATGGATGAACAGAATTATGAAACGGATAGCCGACACCCGGCGCGAAATGTCACTCTTAGCTGAGGCATCTTCTAAATCAACGCACACCTCTAAAGTTCAACGAAAAATATTCAATGTTGAACAAAAATACCAAATTGAAAATGACACCAGCAGGCTAATGGTAGTTGAGAAGCTAAAAGAGAAAACTCAAGCATGGGCTCAAAGAATTAGACGTTACAAACGTAGAATAGATTTCCGTGTACAGAACCGGTTGTTTGAAACAGACGCGAAGAGATTCTATCGCAATCTGACTCAAAAACCGAATGGCAAAGCTGTCACTCCTTCAAAAGAAGACGTCGAAGCGTTTTGGGCAGGAATCTGGGAGGAGAGCAGATCCTACAACAAAGACGCATCTTGGCTTCAATCTGAAGTTGTTGCTGCCGATGAACTTGTAGAAACAGTGGAAGATGTTCACCAATTCTCGGAAGAGGACCTCTTCCAAGCAATTAAGAACATGGGAAACTGGAAGTCCCCCGGGATTGATAAGATCCAGATTTATTGGATTAAGAAATTAACAGCAATACATTCTCATCTAGCAAAGGCTGTTAATAAAATTTTTGAAAACCCAAAGGAAATCCCGGAATGGCTCACACGCGGCATCACGTATTTGCTACCCAAAGCGGGAGACAGCTCTTTGGCGAAGAACTACAGGCCAATTACTTGTCTGCCAGTACTGTAGAAAGTTATAACTTCAGCCATAGCTGACAAAATGTACAGACATCTAGATAAGAATCATCTAATGCCAGCTGAACAAAAAGGATGTCGTAAAGGCTCTTATGGCTGTAAAGAAATCTTGCTCGTGAATATAATCATCTTGAATGATGTAAAGAAACGCAAACGTAATTTGAGCATGGCTTGGATTGACTACCAGAAGGCCTTTGATAGTGTACCACACGATTGGATTTTGAAGACACTGGAGATCTATCGATTTCATCCTAGACTTATTGAATTTTGCAAGGCTAGTATGAAGTCGTGGAGTACCAGGTTACTAATACACAGCGGAAAGGAAGCAGTAGAAACCAGAAGTATTCAGATTAACAGGGGTATTTTTCAAGGAGATTCACTATCCCCTCTGCTGTTTTGCATTAGTTTGATCCCACTATCGAGACAGTTGTCGCAAGATGACTTTGGTTTTAAGCTCCATGGTAATGAAAGGCCAGTATCACATTTGTTTTACATGGATGATCTGAACGTTTTTGCTAAGAATGAAGCGATTCTCTCCCAAATGCTGTCTGTCGTGAATGACTTTAGCAATGACATCTGCATGAAGTTTGGTCTTGACAAGTGTGCAAAAATCAGTTTAAAAAGAGGGAAACTCACGTCTGAGAACATTGAAATTGATACGCACACTGTGATTCAAGATCTTGAGCCAGGTAAAACTTACAAATATCTGGGCATTGAAGAATGTGAAACCATCTCGAATGACAGAATGAAAGAGAGAATTCGTAGGGAGTATTATAGGAGAGTGAGACTGGTCTTGCAGTCCGCTCTGAATTCCAGGAATAAAATTTCTGCAATAGGTAGTTTGGCGGTACCCGTAGCCGAATTCAGTTTCGGACTAGTGGACTGGACTGAGCAGGAAATTCGCACCATGGATCGAAAAACCAGAAAACTGCTAACGATGCATCATGTTGCCCACCCTCGAGCTGATATACATAGACTTTATGTGTCACGTAAGGAAGGAGGAAGAGGCCTCAGACAAATTAATGCCTCCTGGCACAACGCAATAGTCGGGTTGGGAAAGTATGTAGTCAGCCATCAAGATGACCCTCTAATGAGGCAGGTCATGAAATCTGACCGAAGAATGAGAAACAGAGGCATTGTTAGTGTAGCTAGAAGCATTGCGAAGAAAACTAGGCAAGACACGTCGAATAACACAGACACTGAACTTCTGATGCTGCTAAACATAAAGTGTGAGACACAAAAAATGTTAAAGAAATCGTGGAGAGACAAACCACTCCACGGACAATACCTAAAAAGAATGGACAAGGTGCAAATCAATAAAGATCAATCATTTATGTGGCTTAAAAGGGAAAGAATGAAGCCAGAATCGGAAGCACTTGTAATATCTGCCCAAGATCAGGCCTTGAGAACACGACATTATGATAAAGCGGTTCTCAAAATTTCCCAAGATGATAAATGCCGCATTTGCCAGGAGCAAGTAGAAACCATTGATCATATTGTCTCAGCTTGTCCAATCCTAGCAAAGACCGAATACCTGAAAAGACATGACAGGGTGTGTAGCTACCTCCACTGGCAGATCTGTACCGCCCTCGAAGTTCCGAACACATGCCCTAAGTGGTACGAACACTTACCAAAACCGGTGACGTCTGTTGGATTGTGTACGATATTGTACGACCAACAAATTCAAACTGATCGCACGATAGCGACAAACAAACCGGATATAGTCATCCGGGATTTGGAGAACAAATCGTGTTTACTTGTCGATGTTGCTGTGCCTTGCGATCAAAACGTCGTTACCAAGGAGGCAGAGAAACGTCTTAAATACAAGAGTTTGGAAATCGAGATCAGCCGAATGTGGGGCGTAAAAGCACAGGTTGTCCCGATAGTTATCGGTGCTCTGGGATTTGTTCCGCAAAATTTGAGTAAGAACTTGTCTAAACTCCCTGGTAATTCAAAAGACTGGGAAGTGCAAGAAATTGCTTTATTTGGAACAGCCGGCATTTTGCGTAAAGTATTGTAGAGGCACTCATAGTCACCGGATCTGCTCCTTAGGTAGCAGGTTGCAACCTGGAGTAGATTTTATATTCAGCCGACTCATAACATCTTTAGTCGTGATGTAATGGAAAAATAATAATAATAATAAAACTCCTGAAAGAATTTCGAAGATGATTTTGAGCAATTTTAAAGCTAATGGCCTCGAGATAAACAACAGTAGAGGCCAAACACATGACAATGCTGCTGTTTTCGTACCTTGCTCAAATCATTCGTTAAACCTGTTTTTTACTTTCCCGTATACGTACGTATACACGGAATGATACACGTAGTATAGGGAAAGTTATGTAATGCTGCGCGAGAAAATGGCCAATTTTCGGCGGAAAAAAATTAATTGCCGGGCCGTGAAAACGAATAAGTGGATAAAACCAGTTGCTAAATTAAGAAAAAAATCCTCTATCTCGTGGTGTGGTCAAAATCCATGATTTGTTGCTTCTTTATACTTAAAAATCGATTGACGGCATTCCGTCCGTCTGTCCGTCTGTGGTCAACGCTAGCGCCTAAACCGTTCGGTCGATTTTCTTCAAAATTGATATTCCCCAGTCGATCTGATTCTAGTCGAAGCTTTGTGATTTTGAAAAACATTCTTTAAAATTTGGGGGTACTTTATATGAAGCCCCCCGGGGATTTTCAACATTTTCTCAAAAACGGCTCCAATTTTTTTCTTTAAATTTCTTGTATGAATAGAGGAAAATACACTTTTTAACATGGCATAGGTCCGATTTTCACGTACAGCTCTGAATTTTCGAAAATTGTGAAAGTTTGAATTTTTTTCGGCGTCTTTCTCCAACTACAAAATTGAAGATAGAGATTTTTTCTTCAAATAAAATTTGTTCTGCATATTGAGTTCTTTAATAAAGGTCATGTAAATGTTTTTCACAATTTTGGTAGTTTTCGTGCAATATTGCGTGCAATATGTGCAATTTTAAAAATTACAAAAACAAAATTTTCTCAAAAACGGCTTCAAATTTTTTCTTTAAACTTTTGGTAGGGATAGTGGTAAATGTACTCTATCAATGACATAAAAGCCATTTTGGTCTATCGGTTGGTTTTTTTCAAAAATTACAAAATGTAAATTTTTTTACTTCTCTCACGTCGTTAATATTTACATTATCGGCGATTTTTTTACATTATTATATTTACGAGTATATATGCTTTAAATAATGTCAAGTAAAGTTTCTCGAAAACACTACCGTTTTCTGTGAAAAGTAGCTCAAATTTCGGCATTTTCAGAAATGCTCAAACGTCATTTTCTCGTATATGGCTGCAATTTTTTTCTTGAAACTTTTGTAACGGATAGTGCTAATTACACTCATTAGTATAGCGTGAAGTTTATTTTGAGTTTTTTTTTGTTTTTTTCAAAAATTATATAAATGTAATTTTTTTGAAAGATCTCTCACATCTTCAATATGCACATTATCCGCAATTTGTAAAGTTGATTATATTTGTGAGTGTAAGTGCTTCAAATAACTTCAAATAAAGTATTTTGAAAACTCAAAAATTTTCTGTGAAAATGAGCTTCAAATTTCGCATTTTTAGTAGTGCTAAAACGCCATTTTCTCTTAAACGGCACATGATTTTTAAAAGAAAATTGCCATTTACGGCTAGATTTTTGTGTTCTTTAATATTCTAAAATTAATGTTTCTGTTCTACCAATAGGAAACCGAAAAATTAAGAAAATGACAAAAAAATGTACTTTTGGCGATGATAGATGGTAGCTGGCAAGAAAGAGTATGTGGCAATTCCGAATAGCTAGCGAAGACCCAGGAAAATAGAAAACTAATACGGCAAAGTCTGTGCCATTCTGTAGCACCACTAGTTTACGCGCTGTTTCAATTGAGGCTAGTTCAGTAACTTTTTTCGGCACATTAGAACGTCGCTATTTACATTTTCCATGAGCACACACTGTTGGGAAGTTCTGATTGCAACTACAGGCAAAAATTTTTGAAAGGTTCAGGTGGAGTGCAAGAGGCGATGCCGTAAAAATGACATTGCATCATTACAAAGACATTCTCATCACTTTGGAAAAACTGACAGAGACAGGTGAAAGTTAAAACACAGGAACATATGCAGGAACTGTGCTAGTTAAGATGCAGTCATTTTCCTTCGTTTGTTTCCCGATCCTCTGGCAACCAGTGCTACATGAAGTGAATGATACAAAAGTATTTACAAACGAAGGGACTTGACATAAGACTGTGCGCTCAGAAAGTAAATGCTTTGCAGATGGTACTGATAGAGAAACGCGAGCAATGGGCATATGGCGCTGTAAACTACGCAAAAAATATGTGTGAAGAACTTGGCATTTCCATGAAACCTCAGAGGCGCATAACGAAAAGGCACATTTGTTATGAAAACAGAGATGCCAACTTGTCTTATGAAAATGAGTTGAGACGGAAGCTGTTTTCTTCGTTAGATAGAATATCTGTAAAAAACGTGAGCAGTTTTCAGCAGCTACAGAATTTGGCAGATAAGTTCGCTTATCTAACGCCGGATAGATTCGGACGATTCTAAATATAATGTAGACTACGCATCTACCGAAATTGACAAGGACTTCAAGCTCAAATGATTTCGACTACGGACTTCTATTGCTGCCACAGGCAACGGAAACAAATTAATGAATGCGGACCCACTCGAGTTATTACAATTTATTGTAAAATCCAAGCTGGAAGATCCTCTGCCCAATATTATAAAACTGCTCCGACCCTCAAAATTGACAGAAGCAATGTAAGTTGTGAGAGTTTTTCAAAACTGAAATAGATAAAATATTATTTAAGATCAACAATGAGTAGGGGAGAGTTAGATTAACTGGCCCACGTTTTTTTAACCAGTTCTAAAATGTTTTTACGTGACCATTACACGCGAAATTTCGTATATTCGCTTACAGTAATTGTCAAATAAGGAATGTATTTGACAATAGGACCAGTTAACCTAACTGGTAAGGTAAAGTGGACCGGAAATTGAAATAAGCTGAAAAAATAAAATTGACGTTTAATAGACTGTTTTAATGAAAAATATCATTCTTCTACACATTGTCATAACCTTTTTACACAAATAAGAAAACGGGCCACTAACAGCGCGTTGTTTCCCATAATGTGGCATTTAAAATTAAAACTTGGAAATAACAGTGGTAATGAATTAAATTAATAAAATAGTGAACGAGGAATAAATTATACAACAATCCAGATTTAATAATTGCAAATCTACGAATTCTATTTCAGAAAAAAATAAAGAGGGTAACTAGACTGGTCCACTACACCTAACGTTCCGGCGGTCCAATTAATTCCACAGCACATAGTTTCTTTATAAGCGCGAAAACACACAAGCCGCAACGTATTATTAAAAACAAAACACATTATTATAGAGCAAAAATACTAACAATTAATTTGGTTTGAATATTCTTCTTGTACTTGTTATTCAATCGCAATAAAAATGCAAAGCAGATGAGTGGTAGAAAAAGCTTCGGATCTTTCTGAATAAAAATTCCTTTCTGTACTGAACAAATCAAGGCCTGCAACTTTTGATTGGGGCTTGGATTATCAGCCCTGTCATCCTATGAATGCCGTCCAGTGGAAAAGGCATGAAACACTTCCCACCAACATTTAAAAGCACGGATCACTTAACCTAACTGGTTCAGTTAACCTAACTCTCCCCTACTTTAGAGCTGATAAATCTGGCTTTTAGCAAGAGGTATACGATCAGGGCCGGTTCTTTATAAGGTTCACAGGTTCACTGTGAGAAAATAGAATATACATTTCGTTATTACAACATCATTAATAGTATGACTTTTTTCTGCTTCTTTGTATAATTTTCATACTAGCATTACATTGGCGAACCGATGTGTCTACATGGCTGTTCACGATCTCGAAACAACACCTTGCTCAGACTTCGTTTCATAAGGACCATTGGGTACCACGTGACTTCGCATCTGTGTTATCATAGGGCGCTTTCATCGTATTATGTTCACACTTATGCCGTGAACTCCGCTTGGCGCAGCACTCGGGCAATCACGTCATCCAACTCGAGACGAAGTCTCCGGCTCGCTGTCAGTAAAACAGTGTCCTTGATACGTTACTCCGAAACGCAAGTTTTGCTTCCGATGTGGATGGTGAGGGCCGTCTTAAGATCAGTGTAAAAAGGTGTTTTACATCTCGGGTTCAAATAGTATTTAAGTTATGGTATCTGTGCATTCTGGTATTCAATTATTTCTCTAAAATGAACAAAGTTGTTAATCTTATTGGAAAAAAGTTTAACTACGATGATATTCTTGAAATCACGAATGAAATGATCACTTGGTTCGGATTAGCCTGTTCTGAAAATTGAAACAATTGTGAAATCAGCAAAACGAGAGTTGCGTCGACGATTCAGTCCTAATATTTATTCGACATATAAGCTGAACGATCACTTTCAATAATGAAGCGGATAAAAACATTTCTTAGAAATATAATGACAACCGAGCGATTGTGCGCCCTAACCATGCTGTCAATAGAGAAGCAACTTATCTGCGAAACCTGTAACTTCAAATTATTAGTGATGGAGAAATTTGTGCACCGGCAATTGGGTTTTCAATTCAAGTAAACAAGGTAAGTTTATAATTTCCACATTTCTAGGTAGATTGATCAAATTAATGATAATGTTTCGTTCTGATTTTTGCTTAATGAAACTTGAGGCTACGTACACAAGCGTAAGGATCAAAATTAATATATAGCAATAAGCGAGAAATTAAGCTTTATTTTGAAGATTAGTTATTAATGTTATAAATAATATTAATTTTTTCACAAGCTGGTCAGGTCACTGCTATACCATAGTAGACAGGGTGCTCCTTGACCGCAGAAAAGCAGTCGGCCAACGTCCACATATCAGTCGTGTGTATTGAAAGGAATGTGATATGCAGACATGCTGCGTGGGCCGACTTGTCGCCGGCGACGGATGTTGCGCTGATTTCAGCTCGATTTCAGAGCGGCTGCGCGGCCACCCTCTCACGGCGCGTTGTCTGTCACACGTGGGGGGCGCGTCCAAGAAAAGTTTATAATCAGTTTCTTGAATGGAAAGGATAATTTTTCATGTTATTCCTTCTTCATAGTAGTTTTTAGTTTTTACATTCATTTACAATTATTCGTCAAAAATCCAAATATTTTAAAATATATTTGAAATTTAAGGTGAAATGTTCTTAAACAATTTAAATAGTAGTTGTGTCTGTTAATCAATAATTGTGTCCAATAGTCGGAAAATATTGGGAATACCCATCTCACGACCATTGCGTATGCCACACCCTTAAATTTAACTCACCCACCGCCACTGTATACGATCCTACAGAGAATGATAGTGCAATAATAGACTTTGTTCTTAAAAAATAGTAGACGAATAAAATTTTAGCTAAAGACAGTTTTGTTTTTAATTCTAACAAATATATTATTTTTCAATAAAAATATAGTCACAGTATCGTTCTAGTTCTTACTGGAAGTGAATTTGTATTTTACATTCAATTCGCTAATAATATTGTCAATCGTCAAGGTATAATCATAAGTGTTCTGTACCCATTATATCTGTGTGACATACCTGTAAGAATTTTTTAATAAATATGAATTACTGTTAAACGTATATACTTATTTTTTTATTTGCAACCTGAACACTATACAATAATGATTGTTCTTGCCGAAAAGTTCTTTCCAATTTTTGCATTTGATTATTTTAAATTGAAATACCTAAACACGGCGATGGCGAACTTTTTCTCCGCCCTAGGTTGCTGACCCCCACCACGAATCCAGAGAAATATCACGAATTCCACATGAAGGTAATTTTGAAAGTAAAATGTGATTAATATGATCAGTGACGACAAAAGTTTTTGAAAGATCTAAAAATATTCCAACAAATTGTGGAGAATGAATTTCTTTAGAAGAGAAATACCTCTTTTCTTCAAAAATGTATCGTACGAGGGGGCTTAAAAATAAATTTTACATTTTTTCGAAAATTCAGAGGTAACAGTGGAAATCGGACCTACGACATCGTTATAAGTGTATTGCACTCTATTTCTACAAGACATTTAAGGAAAAAATTATAGGCATTCTTTAAAACTTTTGAAAACTTCCCTGGGGCTTCATGTGAAGTACCCCCAAAATTTAAAGAATATTTTCCAAAATCGCAGGACGTCAAATCGGAACAGATCAATAGGGGAATATTCATTTTGGGGGAAAAAAATCTTACAAGTAGTTCGCTAGTGTTCACAGACGAACAGACGGACGGATGGAGGGGCCTACCTACCGACGGACGAACATTTTGAAGATTGAAGGACGTTTTCGGTATTAGAAGAAGCCACACAACGCGGATTCTGACAACACTAGTATTGGAGAAAGTAATAATAAATATACTATATACACAAGAGTAAGAAAATTCCCCTTTTACGGCATCGGGGAGCTACAAAATGAGTTTTCTGTCGACAAAGAAAAAAAAAAAAAAACAGAACTTTTCGCCGCAACATTTCATATTACTCAGCATATACATACGTATACGAGAATGTAAAAATCGATTTATTACAATATTTGGTTTAATGAGTTCTGGTTATTTTTATACAAATACCTCCATTTGCGGCTACTCTTTGAAATAAATTCTGCAAACTGCTTCTAATTACTCACAACAGATGTATATTTTAATAGATAAAGGGCAAAGACATCCTTATTTTTGAAGAAAGGTGAAAAATGCTTGAATTTTTATGCAGAATTATCAACAATTAATAGCAATTTTATTATCTTAAGTCAATCTACCAAGTCTACCCTCTCGATAATGAACTTTCAGTTTCGTCTCATTAAACCTGATTACATTTCTCTGGAATGAGTGTTTCGGAAATTCTTTTTATGAAATTGATATATTGTTTTATGTAAATAATGAATGCCACGCGTTATTCAACTGAGATACAATGGACTTCGAAATCTGTAATCTCTAAAATTTTTACGTAAAACATCATGGAAGTTTAGAAAATATTGAGGCAGATAAATAATCATTTTTGTTGAATCCCTTAGTTTTAGCATCCATACGAGTTCGTTCCTCTTTCAAAAACTGTAATTTGTTAATTGTTTTACTGTTCGGTTATGACAATAATTTCTTCGGTTATGAAAATAATTTCAACATCTCGAAAAATTCGATTCGATCAATTCAGCTGAATTTAAAGTCACCAAAGAATCTAACATGCTTATTTATTGCATTTCAAATTTTTATCCATAACAATTGTTACCAAGAACTCATTAAAACGTTTCATTAGAAACAATATTACTGTAAAAAACTTGTATTAACAAATTCTTCAAAATTGTATATCCTCATGAAACAGCTGGACACAATTCAACTGGGTTTACACTAAAAACACCGTATTTTTCTAAGCCATAAAAAACTTTCCTAAATCTTCAGTTATCAAGTTTTCAACAAAAACTTGAAAAGTAGGAATAGTAGCTACTTCACATCATATTCTGAACTAGAGTTCTTCTCGTTATTCCATCTCAGCCCTTCGTTTGTTTGTTGTTTTTTTTTACGTGGAATGACTAATTTCAAATACTATAGAGACAATACAGGACAGTTCCCCGTTCTTCCACGCAACCGATGGAAACAAGTTCTCACTAGCGATCCTAGTGTCAGAACCTGGTAATGTAGCGCCAAATAGAAATGTCAATGTGATTCTTACGAAAGAAACAAATATTTTTTAATCTACCAAACGAAATAAGACTTATTTTTACCTACTCTCGCTGTGATTTAATTATATTGAAGGGCTCAAATTACGGAAAATTATAATGTACAATGTGTTATAATGGACATGAGAACATTGAACATTTAATGAACATATAATTAACATTGTTTTCACGAATAAAGTTGTTACAAATGCAAGATTTTTCTTGCCTAAACACTTCCACTGATACATTTGGCTTTTTTTTTCATTTGCTTCCTTTAAAAAGCACTGTATCAATACATTGATACCTCTGCTTTCATACAGATTATTACACCCCTTACATAAAATATTCTGCAAGTGATTAATGATTTGCATTAATTGTTTTGTTTTTTTTACGTTAAGTTGACTTTGACGTATACAATTTAAAAAGTGTTTATTGAAAACATATTCAGTCTTAGAAAACTAATAGCGAATTCATTTGGGTAGAAAAGCGTGGCATTCACTTACTGTTTAATCAGAATATGCGAGTTTCTTAATTTATACTTTTCATCCAAATTCTGTTAAGCATTTCTACAACCATCATATGGCACGGTACTACACAACCAGCCACATACATAGGACTCAGCATTTTCCTGTACTATTCTTGTAAGAATATCTTCAATGTTATCAATTTCTGCAATGTTCGTTACACATGGCATTGGGAATGGCAATGTGCAAGTAGTCTCCCAATTAAGTAATGTTATAGTTTTTAATGCATTTTATTACAAAGAGAAGTCAAATTGTATTAAACTAGCTTCATTCATGTTCAAGATTCTTTCAATTTTTACCTGTTTTTATCACGAGGAAATGTGAAGAACGAACGCGAGTTCTGCTGTATTTTATAATAAAGCCAAAAACTACAGAATTGTTTCCTGCCATACGTAGAATGATGTAAAGAACAGTATTGTAAAATATGGTTTCCAGAAATCGACCAGAAAGACAATCAAATGAAAAGAAATCAAGCAGACAACAAACACCAACAGAGCACTGAGGTTAGGGAGTATGAATTTTTACCAGGTTCTGCCACCAGATGGATGTTTCTCGATATATCGCGAAGTGTCCTGTATTGTCTTTATAGTATTTGCTAATTTAGGAAAATTGTTGGCAATGCTTCATCTGCCAATAAAGGTCGTTTCCTGAGCTAACAAGACCCAACATCACGTTTCACTTGATAAAGAGAGATTCATGTAAGAACAAGCAATTTTGACAGCTAGTGCTGGCAACATAACCGAAGGTTCTGTGGTCGTTGTGTCCTTGATCCCATTGAACTCTCCTTCCTCGATTCGTTCGTTTGCAGTTGGCTAACTTGTAAATTATTTCGACGCTTCCTTTTGTGATGTCCTCGTCCGCCGAAAATGTAGTGCGCCACGAGAAATAATTGAAATTAGGAAGTGCAGTGCTATGTGCTCTTCTGTAAAAATTTCTTTTTTTTATACACATTATATGGAATTTACTTTTTGTGTGATAAGTATTATGTTTATTTTAAAACTGAGTCTTGAATGTAAGATGAGTACTGGTGCACGTGTTTCCTGGCTCTTGTGTTGTGTTGATTGTGAGCGTTTCGCGGTTCTGTGCTTTGCGTTTTTATTTATTTTTTAAATAATAACACCATTGCGAATCGTGGAACGTCGGAGTGGTCGCAGGAAGAATCCTTGTTCACGCCAGCGACAAGAGGATATTATATTTCTCGCGAGAAAAATCCGAGAAATGCAAAGGAAAGGAAGGTTAGAATCCGGTTCTGTTGTGAGCCTCATAATGGAATAGCTGAATTCGAGCAAAAGTACTGTCACGAAGTAAGTTTTTATATTATAATTACACTTTAATAGCTGTTGTTGTGCAATTGATATAAGTGTAACTGAAGGAATTCTGTTTATTTAGGTATTATAAAAAGGACATCAGTGAATTGAGAACTCCTGGGAAATAAGGAGGCGAAGAGCATATGTAATAGACAAAGTGGACGAATTTGGCAAAGGCATCATCAGGAAAATGTTTTACGGGATGTGTGAAAAGGGTAAGTTATAATTTATATTTATTACTTGTCCTGTATATTTATTTTGTAGTAGTATTGTACAGGAAAATCAGAACTGTACTGTATTTATGGGTAAAATAACAAAGATGATCCTGTTGTAGTATAGTTTCCATATATTTTAATTAATGAAACTATAAATTTTGTCGTCTATTACATTTCACTTTATCTTCAATAGATCCACATTTGGTTGCCTGAGAATGAAGAAGTTGGCCCTGGACCATCTTTCAAATTGTACCTTTGAGACTGGATATTACTAATTTTCTAGGGAAGTATTTTCTTGATCCCCAATAATGACAAGCCATTGTACTTTAAGAGAGGAAATATTCAACTAAAAAACAGAATTCTAATTAACAGTTAACTAAATCGAATACTATAATACTATTGTCTTTTTGTTCCAGGAAACTTCTACTGACACATGAAAATAATTAAATTTTATATAAACACAAATTTAAAGAATAAAAATCTACAAATACAATACACAATGCAACTTCAAAATACAATCTACAAATACCATACAATATACATTTAAAAATATATAGTGTATATTATAGATTGTATTGTAAAGATGTGTATTATTTTTGTAGATTGTATTTTAAAGTTGTGTTGTGTATTGTATTTGTAGATTTTTATTCTTTAAATTTGTATATTATTTATGCCAGTTTTCTTTGTATCAACAAATATATTATATAATTATCCATAATGATAGGATACTGTTTTGTAAAACTTCGTTTACAAATTGTGTTGTTTCTGTACAATTTCTTTAATTTTGTTTTCATTATTAGTGTGCTTGAACTACATTCATTAACTTATGTGAAAATAAATAAAATATTATTATTATTATTATTATAATTATTATTATTATTATAATTATTATTATTATACATAAATGCTGGGATGGATCTAAATTTGGAGCTCAAGTGTAATGGCAATTCCACCCCATTGGTCAAAGTGATAAATAAATGTTCTTGTGAATTTTTCTTTTTTATTCACTTTTATAGGACAGTTTTCAAACCCATCTATTCATTTTATATTATTGAGATATGTTCTATTGATAATTAAGAATTTAAAATAGATATTAATTTGTTAAGTGGATGCTTGTAAAGGAAACAATTCTGGAGAAAATTTAGTAAAGTCTTGAGTTGAGGATGCAAGAATACAAGTAAAAGATAGCGTTCACTGATAAGATGTTTTAATTAGTAAGAGTGAATTTAAAGGATGTGCCTATTATTCATCCAAGAAATAAGAGATGAAAATAGACATACTAGGTTAAGGAATGCATTGCCTTGTAGAACATTTTTGACATACAAAACAATTAAGTCACATTTGAGTTATGAGAGCAATTGTACTAAGTATGGAAAATCGGGGTGTTGTAATTATAAATAAACCACTCTTCATTACAAAAATACACGGGTCCTTTGCTGCGCTGAGACTCAAAGAAAAGGTATTTGAACGTCCTCTGAAAAATATTTTTTCTGTCGATTTACATTCGTGGCAGTTTTCTTTTACTTCATATGAGAATATGTTAATATATTTTTCCACATGCGTAATTAAATTTCAATATTTCGCGGACTCGCGTACGTGCATATACATGAGCGAAACTCTTAGACTTCTGCATATATATAGTTCTCTTCACGGGAGCCATAAACAAGCCCTTTAAAGTGAGGTTACGAAGAGGCGTGGCTGAACAGCTGCCGCGGCGGAGGGATACTTCTCTGTATTACATGTGATGATCACTTGTTTAGCGAGCTGTCACTTTTGCTTTTTCTTACGTGAATTCTTCTATAGCAATGATGGCATGCTCTTTTGAAAAATGCTTTATGTACACAGCTGAAGTACGTGCAATTGTAAAGTCACTCCTATGAATCGCAGAGACCCACAATTTGGTTTTTGGGGTGGTTTTGGAAAACCAAACGCTCTTAATCTTGCTCTTAATGCAATAACTGCTTTTGCAGCCTGACACAATACAACTATGAGGCATCTCTGAAAAGCAAGATTGCATGAATCGCGCATGAATTGTTAACGAAACTAAGCACTGATTAATTAATCACACACGTTATTCACCAAAAACATCCAGAAACAGCGAAACACAAACCATACAACTTTTATTTATCAATAAATACCAGCTAATACGCAATCCCACCCATCCTGAAGGTTGACGTTTCTTGTGAATCATGTAATGACGCAATGCCTATTATTCTGGAGTGTCTTGCGGCAAGTCGCTGGGAATATGCAACAATGCAGTTTACAGCTACCCACAGCAATTATGTTGAGGCGGGCAACGGTGGGTCAGGGCAAAATTATGCGGGAATACACCCTACAAAGAATACATTCTTTTCCTCTTACAGTTAATTATGATTAATATATACCGGCCCATACAGAGCACTTTAGCTACTTAAGTTATAAAATAAAATAAAGCAGTAGAGCCGCTTGCAATATGCTGAGATTATTTTGCATACATGCCTTTGGATTACATATTTTCTGCATTTTGACACGCACAGGTAAGTAGATCATGTTTTAATGTAGCCCCAATTTTTTTGTAAGCTTCTGTACATGAAAGAAGAGTGAATTAGAGAGGATTCTGAATGCGTAGCGTTCGAAACTTAAAATGTGTTCATTTCGCAGCACTTTATTTCAGGTTGAAATTGGATTTTGTAGTACCCAAAGGAGGTTCGCGGCAATCTTTATCGGAATTCTTCAGATTGCCCTGCAACTCGTCACATTGCTCCATCGTCAAACCATTTATCCATCAATTTAGTCGCCTTAATAAATACGTAACAAGATCTACGTACTGAAGTCACACCCCTCTGCATCAGATATTCTGATACTGCCACTGGCTTGTGAAGATACACGGACAGAATAAAAAAAAATCAACTGAAACTTAACGCCGACTTGACTGAATTAATTACATACCACTATCCTAGATAATAAAAAGTCAGGAGCAGGCACAGCAGTTTTGAGTACCTTACTCAGTTGTGTAATGTCATTACTCCATTTGGCAAGTAAAATGTTCCACGAATGTAAAAGAATTTTTTAGTAGTAGTAATAATACCATAGCAACTAATAGTGCTTAAACAGCACGTCCTTTCACGTACACAGTCCGTATTTTCACGCAAATTACGCGAAAAGTACTCAAATTTTCGACCTTATTTCAAAATCTATCTTTAAGGAAGAGATTTTATTAAGGGAAAAATCTCTATTTTTAATATTTTAGTAGCAGGAAGACTCCGAAGTTTTGCAATTTTCGAAAAATCAGAGTTTTCAACGAAAATGAGACCTGTACCCTTATTTTAAACATCCTTCACAAATCGACAGAATGGTTTAGCCGCTAGCGTTGTTCACAGACGGACGGACGAACAGACGTTTTACCGTCATTCGATATTTCGGCATCAAGGACCCACAAAACATGGATTCTGAATACACCACGTGATAGAAGATTTTTTTTCTAATTTTAGAAACTGCATTTATCCACATTTTAGTTACCAGAGCCCTGTAATAAGCTTTTCTGCCAAAAAATTCCCGTTTTTGCGCATTACATACCTTTTCTACTCTGTATCAAGAAAGTAAAAATGGCGATGCATAATTTCCGAAATCAGAGTTATCACTTCCTTTGAAATCACCTACTTTCATCCTGAAGGTATGAAAAAAAATTATTTTCCCCCTACTGTAATTTACACTGTACAGAAACAAGAAGCGTCCAGTTTTTCGTTATCAGAGGCTCACAATACCAGTTTTTCTGTTACAAAAATCGCGTTAAAAAATTAAAGAGTTAGTGTATTACTACTTTATTTAATGTGTTTGATCATCTAATTTTTTTTCGCGTTGAACTCTTTACGGAAAAAGTTAGAGCGGGAAGCTAGTTGCATTTCACTGCTAATTCAACAGATACTACGTTCCTTGCGTCCTTTTAGCTCTTGCTTCACTTTACCAAACGAGGAAGAAAGAGTTCCCTACTAGTCGATGAATCTTCCTTTCTCTCGAGTTTCTGAGGAGCTGTCGACCATCAAATCGAATATCCGCTATTCGACCTCGGGCAAGGCCAGACAATTTTATGGAAGGGGATTAGAGTTCGAACAGACTTCCCATAAATATTTTTAAATAATTTTTTTAAATGTTAGTTTTACATAAACAAATGTTTATTAGTAAGAGCATTATACTCCTGTGCTTGTTACGTCATAAATATATTGAAATTGTTTTTAATAAATTAACTAAAAATACAAAAAAAGTCTTGGCTTTGGAGGTAGGGATTTGCCATTAACTGCTTCGACCGCTACTAGCCTGGAGGGGGAAGCGCTGAGCGACAGCGCGGGGTTCGGGCACCGAATTTGGTCCCCCGTGGGAGGGGGCGGCTCAGGCCCAGGCCTGGCCCGGCGCCTGGGAGGCTGCGACGCCGAAGAATCGATTGCGAGCAAGAGGCAACGCACGGAGCCCCCGCGGCAGGAAACGTCGCCCTACAGAAAATACGCAATGACGCTCTCTGAAACCAATCCTCTCCACCACCAGCGATTCCGGATTAAAAACTAACTTTAATACACAGATTTCCGCATAACCAAGTTATTTACCTGCGTTGAAATACTTGCATATCAGGGTATTTAGTAAATGTGAATTAAATGTACGTCAACATTCTTTGCTGCAATTAAATTTCTCCTTTTTAAAACATCCAAATACTCTGAATGGCGGTCTGATTTATAGCATATCACATATCATTAAGACTAATCGAACAACACTCCTAGAACATTAGGGGCTCGAGGGAGTTTCAAAACTAAAAACTAAGTTGGATCTGTATCTCTTTAATTCTCAACGATTCTGGGCAAATGTCAAAACATATGAACACTTCACAAACGTCACTGTAATATTGAAATTTTTTCGAACGGCTTTATAAACAATTTGACAATTATATGCATCATGAATAAGAATCATAACTACAGTTCGCATTATAAGTATATGCATTACTTGTCCGCACAAAGGGGAGAACTGCAGATAACATTTCTTTTAAATTTCCTTCAGTAGAATTTGCAATACATAAAGCATGCATTATCTGCATGCCTACTCACTATACACTTAAATAATACGTTTATCCATTTTCAATTTACAATCAGTTCATGCTTAATGTCTCAAGAGTGTATCTGAGTTATATGGCAAGTTTACAAGACGTCCAACATTTGAAAATATGCTGAGGGGGGTTTCAATTAATTTGAGTAATTCCCGCGAAAATCGTGTCAAATACAGAAAGATAGGGGTTATTATATTCATAATAAATGCAAGGCAGATATTAAGTTTGAGTAAATTAAGTATTCATGTTTCATTATCAAATCATTATCTGTGTCGTGGATAAAAAGTAAATGTAAATGCAAACAAGATTTACGTAGCGGCTAGCTCAAACAACGTCAACATACATGTAGTTTGGGGTAAACTAAATAGTGAAGGAAAGTAAAGAATGGCAACCGTAAATGAAAGCAGGAAACTTACCAAAATGCACAACTCATAATGTTAACGCAGCTGTTTATGAACAACGAATAATATTTTCTCTCCAAACACGTCAGTTACACATGTAGAACAGAACATTACTTATCCTTCCAACATGGTATCAGCCATACTGCTTACTTTCCTAGCCAAATCACGTTAGCCAACCGCACAAAAGTGGAATATTCAACAGTTTCCATCATTTTATCTTTATTTTAGTATGTTAACGAAGAGTTACAATTTCTGTTAATTAATGTCCGCAAAGTATTCGTTGAAATAGATAAATACCTAATTTGCTACGGTTTTCAGACAGCAAACTCTGAAATACTGTCCTGCAGGAGTTATGCGTGGGTGTCGTGCAGTGTCATGGGAATGCTCTCGTTCCGTCAACAGAGCGAAAGTGTGTATGTGTGTGAGTGCTGTGTGTGTGCGTCAGTGAAAAGATGGTACTCTCACGGAAATGTGGGCATGTCTGGTTAGAAAGTAACATGTTAATGTCTTCATAGAGGAGAAATAATATCATAGAATTCTGAACAGTTTTTCCAAACAATTTTGACAGCTGAACAGGCGATACCGGCAAGGACAGGTTGGTTTTGCACTCAATAATTTAGCAAGGTGACCAACAAAAGTGGGTGGATGCGCGGCGTCGCCACCAGGTGTTGCAGCGGAGTGTCATTCCTTTCTATTAATCAAAATGTGCTTTGTTGTTTCAGTACCATTTGTTCACTGATATGGAAGAATGATTATTAAGAAGATACTAGATGTATGTTTTTTCATTGTAATAGCAGAAGGTAAAGAAAAAAAAATGTTTGCCACTACAGTGATAATTCTTAAGTATTCTTAGCAGAATGTCATTATACTTCTAAAGTAAGGGCTACAAGTGTTTTCAATATATGGGTTATTTTTAAGGTTGCTGCTATGCCTCAGAAACAGAATTGCAAGAAATGGCTGTAGATGTGGGCCAAAATGTGACTTTACCATGCACTGACAGTGTATCATTATCTCCTGCAATTCATCGGAATTCAGTTACTTGGGCTCGAATAAGAGAAGGAAAAGATGCAGTTCCCATAAATGCTTTACACACCCAACCTGATGGTGGACTTGCATTAACTTCACTTAACAGGGAAGATTCAGGGATTTATTTATGCACCTTGGAAAGTAAAGTGGGAAGTACAACATCACCTTTAGATGTTGTTAGGAGAAGGGTTAAAGTGGAAGTAAGGAGTAAGTTTCTGATAATTTCATGATTTCATGTGTTGTATGGTTTTGTACCTTCTACTTTA
This sequence comes from Acheta domesticus, assembly GCA_031308135.1. Classification (NCBI taxonomy): domain Eukaryota; kingdom Metazoa; phylum Arthropoda; class Insecta; order Orthoptera; family Gryllidae; genus Acheta; species Acheta domesticus. The sequence goes on along the minus strand of JAHLJT010009436.1, from coordinate 191,493,688 downwards.
TATTTATACTGATTTTTCTCCTAGCACCTCCCCCAGAATTGGCAAATGTCACAGTCCGTCCTTCAACAGTTCTTGCTCTTCTCTTGTGGGACGTGAAAGATGATGGAGGTTATCCAATTGACTATTTCTCAGTGCAGTACAAAATGAAGTATCCTAATGAGCATGGGCAAGAAGACACATGGCACGATGGTTTAAGGGAACCTATTACTCCAACAGTAGTGAGTGCAATATTTGATTTTTAATGGTACTATTTTCAACACGATTTTATTTGATAACCTTGAAACAGAAACTACCCAACTATATTTTTTTAGCGTCAAATTGATGTTTATGAACTGGAGCCCAACACAACGTATCTTTTCAAAATGTGGGCTACTAACCAGTTGGGGCCAGGAAAAGAAACAATATTAGAAGGTACAACATCACACAATATGGAGGAAATGGGTAAGTGAAATTTGCTGAGGAAAACGCAAGATGTTGGTATTTGTGCAGTTGGTGAATAATTAGGTCATGTTCTTGTCTTCTAGAGCTTGCACGCCTTCTTCTCAAAGATGCAAAAGATTTTGATACACGAGTTTGGGTTGTTGCTGTGGTTATTGTAATGGGAACCCTTCTTATCCTCACCACTGGTACATGTTATCTGTTGTATAAGGAGTACCATGTTCCTGCTTGTAAGTGGAAATTAAACTTTTAACCTGTTAGGTACCTACCTGCAAATGTTCATTGTAGTGACATTCTTTGCAGCTAAGCGAGATGATCAAGAAATTATTGAGCTAGTTCCTAACATAATCCTCAACCCTGGATTTTACGATGGTGAAGCTCACACGGAACATATTGAACCAGATGAAAATTCAAATGATCAGACTACAACTAGGATAAACAACAATACAATAGTACAACCTATACGTGTTTGATATAGGAGGTACAATGATGTAGAGTTTCTGGGCGATTTGAATGAACACAGCTCCAGAATACACTATGAATGTGTCTGTGGAAAGAGTCATGCCTTGTAAGTAGACGTGTTCACGAGCTTTCTTCCATTCAAACGGGGCCGCATCATTATTATATTTTTTTTCAGCAATAATTCTTATAGTGACACTAGTCCAAGTTCTTATGAGTGTTCTTATGGGCACTCAAGACAGAATTCTTTTCCTTTCATGCACTTTCAATTTGGTTGTGAGAAAGCCTCAACCATGTGATGTTCCATAGCAGCGGAAGTTGAGCTCATTTCTATCCATGAGGCTGTGCCTCAAAGTGGAAGATATCAGAATGTCGATGTTCGTTGAAATATATCTTTAGTTTTCATTGGTGAATGACTGTAATCATAAGCATGAATTGGAAGGTTGTGGTAAGGACTTCCTAAGCATTTTATAATTTCATAAGTGTTATGCTGCACTCAAGGAACTGATTTCATAGTGTTTGTTTTTAGAGGGTGCAAGCAATGTTTGTAAATACAGTAAATGTGTTCTTGTATTTAAATGTGGAAAATGAGGTGTTTTTGTAAGAGACCTTGTAAAAATATTCATCCTTAATATTAAGTGTAATGTGTAAAACTGGATTATAAAAGCTGGAACATTAATCTACATTTGAACAGCAAACTTGTTTATAATTCAAAGAAATTAACTTGTCAACAGCCTTAATACAAAGAACAAACATTCTAATTACTTTTGTTTTTTCAAAATGTTGCATCTTATTTATCATTGGAAAATTTGTGGTAATCATCATCAAAATTTGTTTTTTCGTCAATGAGTAGGATAGAATGTGCAACTCAAGGAAAAAGAATAGAAATTGTTGCATTATTTATGACCTTTTTCACTTTCTTCTTTGAATGAACCCATTACATTTCTATACAAGTGGTAGCTTTCCTTTTAGCCACAAATTTGTGTCAGGTCTCATATTTAAAAGTGGTCTTTCGTATTTGTGGACTTACCATTATAAAGGCTCCAGAAAATGCTATCTTACATTTTTTTAAGTAGTGCTAAATCATATAACTTTTGAAAATTAAGTTTCTTAGTTTTAATTTTTGTCATTAACTTTTGACTATGAAATATGTCCAAAAATATCATTACACTTCAATCCTATTTTAAACAATATTATCTTCCTGTTGCCATGTCTTGAATGAAATTCAGTATAGTCTTTATTATCAAAGCTAATATAGACTGAGATGCAACTGTTAAGCAAAACATTTTCGGTTGTAATGAAATTTGTGTATATTTCCAAATTTTGCAGCAGTCCAAAAAGAGTGCATATGCAGCTCTGAAACCTTTCAGATTAAAAACTCTGGCAAAAATGAAAGTACAGTAGGCATATCTGAAATGGTATACTCATGTAGGAATATTTAAGATTTGTATTTGTGAAATTGAGTTGTTGATTTAATGGGATAGTTATTAAATTAATTATTTTAATTTCAAAAGTTATAGCAATATATATCATGAGCTAGAATCTCACATGTTTGAATTGTCTCCTGTATTAGATTGTTTAAAACAAATATCAGATTATTCTTTGAATTCATGCCTCTACCTGTGAAGAAAGAACTGTGACCATAGAAGGTTCAGATTCCTGAGACTGTACTGAATTTCCAAAGCCTTCTCCATCTTTCTGTTACTACATTGCTGTTATCCTAGAAATCTATATTGTTTATAAGTGAAAGTCACTCCACAATAATTTGTTGCATATTCTTTTCCCCAACAAAATCCAGTACTAAAAATTGTATAACCCATGTTATATCTGAAGGAAGCACATGCCTCATGGTCATAGGCAGTTTCATCCTCAGTGCTTCTGAGGGGGAATTTGGGGGGAATGTTGAAACAAAAGCTTGAAATATATTAGAAATTATATTTTTTCACTTCATGTGCAGAGTAGCATACAGGTAGCGAGTACATTTTGTCAGTTACTCGTTTTCACAGCTAGTTCAATGGAGTATCATTTTCTGTAAAGTGGCATTTGTGTAGCAGTATTAACAACTAAATGGATGGTGGAAATCAGATTTTTTTAGTTTTTTTTATTGTCTACAGTATGAAAACTGCAATTTTGTTGTAGTTCATGTGATTAGTAATATGTAGCCCGAGAATTGATAATATGCCTAAAACACATTTTAGAACACCTGAGAATTGAGTAATTTTATGGATATTATTTTCAATATGCTAAATGAATGAATATTCTTGTAATTTGGAATTATAAATAAGACATAGTTATGTGTACTGTATAAAATACGGTCAATGATTCATGTTAGTAATTGTATAGTTTGTATGAGAAGTCTTAGTTAATTGCTTTGAAAAGATATGTTTGCATCAAAATCTGATTTGAACTTATCACAAGTTATCTTATAGAAGGTTTTCTGAATTATTTGTACTCTCATTTCGTCTTATGTGACATTTGGCTGTGTAGAGCAATCACTGAGGAGTATATCATTGAGTGTTCACAGCTACATTCTAGGACTACACAGTTAGTGATTTTTTGCCTGAGGGAAGTAGATTTAGATCAAAATTGTAAATGTATCTCAAGGTTGTGTGCTGTCAATAATGCCTTGATATTCCCAACTTTATTTTGTCTGTGATATTTATATTATAATACTCATTGCTGCTATAGATTAAGTTGTGCTTAAGTATATTTTGTTAAACTTCGTTTACTGTGAATTTTAGATGTTGGTAGCTTGTTATATTTTTTGGAAAAAAGGGCGGTCTTAGTAAGGACAATGAATGACACATGGTGCTTTGTTTATTTATGCATACTGAATCATGACTGGATAAACTAATAAGATTTTTTCAAAACTGACATTAAGTTAGTTTTGCCAATGAGGTCATTGATATCAGTTTGAATTTTAATGTGAGATTAAGAAGAAGTTACTCAAGACTTTCTGCACACTGCAGGAAGAAACTAGGTGACAATTTAAAGACTTAGAGACTTATGAAAAATGAGCCAAAGAAATAATACTATTATGTTCATTGGAAGTGTGCATACTATTGTACACACTGTATAGATTGCACTGAATGTATATCTAGCAATGATCATGACTGTTAATAGACTATATAATAATAATAATAATTTTTGTTCAAGTCAAACAGAAATGTACTGGAGCTGTTTACAGTGATTCATTATTATGAAAAGGACATTCAATAAAAAATGTCATGTCACACTATTCATCTTGAATTGACTGTCTATTGATGTAGGGAAATCAAGCATAGTTTTCTCAATAATTTTTAATTGTAATGTTTGGTTTGAGATAAAATATACATGCAGTTATATACTCTAGTGGCATATCATTTCATGTGTTCCGCAGCTTATACTTAGGATAAGAGTACTGAAGATCCAGGTGTGCTTGCAGTGATTAGTCATTGTTCATACTTTTAAGTTATTGTGATAATGCCTGAAATTTGTGAAATATAAGTAAGTAATCTTGCAAGTAGACGCACAAAGTTGTTGGTCTCTCAGTTGGAGAGATTATTAAATGTGTGCACTAAGAAGGTTGTGCTGTTTAATTTTGATTTTAAAATTGAAAAGTGATAAATACAGTTTTATACCAAGGATTGGAGCCCAGATTTTATAAATCTCTATGATGCAATTTCCCAAGAAAATAAAGGTGCACTGAATAGTCTACGGTTTTTAATGGTTGTAAATTGTTGGCAATTCTAATTGTGCCTCGTATATTTTGCTTATTTTTTATTGTAGAAAAGCAAGAAAGAGACAAATAATGAATCAGGGAATTTGATTACTGTTTGTTTTCTTTCAAACAATAAATAAACTATGCTTTGTAACTGCATAATCTATGTATACATTCACACTGAACAAGTTTGCTTGCGCAGCTCAAAGACTAATGGACTTAAACAAGTACAATAAGAGGTTTCAAATGTGTTCTGGCAAGCAGAATTTAATCTTTCCATATTTAGAGATAACAACGTTCCAATGGTGTACGAAGCAAGCAACAATCTACTGCACTACATTTGTGATTCATGTTAACACTTCAGTGTCCAGTGCCTATGTAACAATGATAGTTTCAACGCTTGAGGCATGATGAAATATTATCATTGTGCTACAAAATAATCATCGATTTTGTGTTACATATTGTATTTGCAATCAGTGTCAAGTGCATATGATAAAATCAGCATAGAATGTTCATTAGAAGTAATTAGAATGTGTTGAGTGCATATCTCTAAAGGATAAAGGGAATCTTGGGGGTTGTTTATTATGACCCAAAAGTTGAACAAACTTTTGTAAATGAATTTGTTATTGAGGTATCTAGAGCATTAGATAGAATTTTGTAATTTAAATGCATGTGATTGCAATGTTTAAAAGAGAGCCTTGCTTGCTTTCTTGCTTGATGTATATGATCATTATAGACCAGTGGTGTAAGTTCGCAGACCAGTGGCTAATTTGTTGTCTGTGGTATTGTAAACCCACACATTTTCATTTTCTGTGTATTTAGTACTTTAGTTATTAGCATTGCCCAGCATAAATTACATATCTTAGTTTAGTGTGTGTTAGTGTTTCATGTTACAAAGTGACACATTTTTATAGTTCCTTTAAATTAATTAAATTGTCAGCACAGGTTGCTCTCTGTCTCCTTTCTTTGTTATTGCTTTTTAGGCTCACATACTTTTGTGTCTTTTTGTGCAACTAATCATTTTTCTTCACTCTCTAGAAAAGAAAGAATTTGTAATTTTAATGCATCTTTTATTGACCTTAAATGGTGCATTTTATTTTTAATAGCACTGAAACTGTGCACTGTTATTGTTTTTTATTGTTGTCTTTTTCATGAAATTTTGTTTGCTTTGTAATAAAAATATAAATATTGGAATGTACAAAACCTAAATAAATGTAAACAAGTCATCACATTGAAGAAAATAATTGATAAAACAGAATATTAGTATAAGTGAATTATTTCCACATGCAAACCACTTCACAATATTCTTGTTTAATTGAAGAAAGCATTTAGACTAGCTATAGAAAAAAGATTTTTTACTCACCATTGTGCTATGTGATTTGGAAGATTCTTGCATACTTCCCAGCTGTTTGTTGTGATACTGTGATATTATGCTTCCTTAACAAAAAACTTAATATTACACAACTTCATATCTATATTGTGTAATCTTTTTGCAACTTATGACAAGCTTTCTTCATTTGATGTATACTGAACAGGAAACAAAATAAAACATTCTCTCTAGTATGAGCTAGTGAGAATAACAAAAGAATGTGCAATGGAGGAAGAAATGTGCTTACTTCTCAAAAGACAGCCCTTCCCTTCTGATTGATGAGCAGCAAGAATTTGCAGACCATGTCAGCTCGCTCTGTCCAAACCTTTATCAATCTCAACCTTTTCAGCTCCTTGTACTTGAGAAAGAAATTCATAACTGAAAACATAAATTATATACATATACAGTATTTTTTGAATAGTTAATTTTGATTGCAAAATTCTGTGGCTAGTAACGTGAGCATTGAATGACATATCTTCCGTTTCAGGCACAAAGACAAAAGTATTGTGGAAACGGAATTTTAGAAAACAAGAGAGGAGAACAAGCCTTAGAGTCACCTGTGATTGGCATTGTTGTGTTTGTCTTGTATCAGTTTCGTGTGATATTTTCGCAGTAAAATGTATTCATGGTTGTGATTTCGAGTACACTGCACCCAGTTGGTTGCAGCTATGCCTCATTTTATAAAATATGACTTTCACTACCAGTTGATGCTATGCAGTAAAAAAATTATTGCAAACCTTTTTATATGTACAAAAACATTTTATCATAAATAAATTCTTTTTTGATAGTATGTTTCGTACATACATTTTGCCATCATTTTCAAAGGCATGTGATGAGAATGAAAATTATTAAACATCATTTTGCAATATGAAAATCCTGAGTGGAGTGTGCATCTTGCAAAAGTATGTTATAAGCTAGTAGCATGTTGTGATGGTTAGTTCCTGTAATAAGAGAAGCAGTTTCTTTAGGATATATACTGTGTCTCAATAAAATTGGCTTTGTTTCTCAGTTGTTTTCTTCTGCACAGTCTGATGCCTATCAATGTTGTGTCTTCATGTATGTTCTTCAATTATTGCAGTTTTAACTATACTACCTGATGAGTGATAATACAAGTATTAAACTATCATTACATTTAATCATAATAGTGATATATAATTATGATTACAATTATAAAGTAATAAAAAATTCTTAAAATTGTACGTTGGTATATCAGTTGTATGATAAAGTCATTTGTATTGTAAACTGGTGTATTAATTTGTATGGTATTGCATTGAAAGGAATATAATTTCAAATAATTCATTTCTTAGAAAGAATAATTGAAGGCTTTTCTTCACATGTAACATATTTTGTAATAGTCATGTCATACATTTTGCATTGCAATAAAACCCTTCAAGACAAAAATTTGTGTTAGATACATTATTTTAGATTGACCCTTTTATAAATAAGTTTTGTTTTATTATTATTATTATTATTATTTTATTTATTGACACATTTTCAAATGGAAATAGTTTCATAATAAAGGAAAGCAGTTATTTATGTGGTATCTAAAACACACATTTAATGACAATAGCATTATATGAAATTTGCTGAGTGAGGAGCCATTTTTTAATTTTGTTCAAAACTCAAGGTGTCACAATGATACACAATCTTCATTATATTATTTGTAACATGAAATTATAATGACATCTTGGGTTCCGTGTAACACCGTGTCGTTGGCTGAGAGGTCAACGTTTTGCCTGACATGTTGCAGGCTTCCTCAGGACAGTGACGCTGCGGTGCAGTGCGTACAGTATTATATACTGTCTGGCCTGAACGGACAGCCAAGAAGTCAGGGACTCAAGTCACGGAAGCTTACACATACATGAAATTATAATTATTTTAATGAAATTAATTAAATTTGATTACATGAAATTATAATAATTGTATTGAAAATGTAGTGTATTTATACTAGCTGATTACCTGGTGCTTATTTATCAGAATCGTCTATTAAACAGCCTTGCCCACCCTGCATGCACTTTCCAGCTTGCCATGGCCTTCTTCCATCTTCATTTTTGACCCATCTATTATTTTCTTTTATCAGCCCTTTCAATGCAGTTTTTTCAAAACATTAGCATTTTCATGTATTTTGAATTGAACATCATTTTTCCAAATAAATAACATTTTCACTAATTAATTTTGAATCAAATCATATCAATTTCCCATAAGTACATAAACATATCACCTTTATAAGAGTATTTCCCTCTATTCTTATAAGAAATTTAAAGAAAAAAATTTGGAGCCATTTTTGAGAAAATGTTTAAAATGTCTATAGGCTTCATGTAAAGTACTCTCAAAAATTAATGAATCCCCAATGCCACCCTGAGGCTTTGGGAATTCCATTCAACTAAATAAAGTAAAAATAACCTTGTGGGGTGACATTTGAAATTGCACCTTTGTTGTTGTTGTTGTTGTTGTTTTGATTCTTGAACTCTCAGAAGTATTTGTGCCAGATTTGGGAGTATCACTCCAGTGGTTCTAGTTTTTATGGTCTGTAGAAGCATACTTTTCCTTTTGTACCATATTTGTATTCTTTGAGCCTTTTTTTTGCAAAACAGTCCAGCCATTTGGCAAGGTTGCATCCAGCTTACATTGTTTCAGACAAGGGTCTGTCAAAGTGTTGAGTAAAAATTCTGAGACAATAATGGCAGAGAAGGAAATGGTTGGGCATGTTGAGAGAACCAGGACACGTCGCTAGATGGAAAGACTGGGTACACGTAATAATTACAATACAAGGGGAATTTAGACAAAAACAGTGATTACCACATTTTGCCATTCAAAAATTTTATAATGAAATGTACTCCAACAGGTTTCAAGAACTATTCATACATGAATGCACAGTTTCCTACAGACTGAACATTGAATCATATTTCGAATGCCTGTATCACACACGGGAAAGCATTTTCCAATGAGTTCCTATCAAGAACCACCAAAAAGGAAGTAAATTTAATTTTAAAAATTAACTGTTCTTAAAGGAATAATTAATTGGCAATTACATATGTCAAAAAATGAACAGAATTTTCTTTCTTGTGATCTTTATTTTTATAATTTATTTCAACAATTACTGCTTTTTAATTCATTTCACGAAAGTCAGTGCAAAGTTGGTGAGTCCTGGTGTGTACTCTATAGAATACCAAAGAAGGATAACTATTAAAAAATGTGTAATGTTATAAATTGATTTTTAATTAATATTCATCTTCTGGATGCAGTCGCTCTGCTTGTTATTCTATTGGTAAACATGGAAATCTTCTGTAAAGACATAACAAATGGTGAGCAAGTATCTTAAGAATGCATAATCAATTTATAAAAAGAGATCTTGTGAGAAAATAGTATCACATAGAGGGAGAGAGAGAGGAGTTTAAGGTGAAAATATGATAAAATAGCAAGACTAATGAGAACATTTAATTAAACTTTTTTCTCAGATATTCCCTCGCCTCAAAAAATTCTAAATGAAAGTTTCACATACAATGTAAAAATATTGTATTTTATTCATGAAGCATCTGCGATATTGCAATAATATCTTTCATATTTTGGTTTGGCACTGTTACAAACATTTTACTACAATACACATTGATACATCTGGAAATGAGAGAATTTTAACAGCAGGAAACTAACAAAAAGAAGTATAACCAGGGCCATAACTGAGGACATGGGGGGCCTGAAGCAAGAGACAATAACAGGACCTTCCCCCCGTCTGTTTATTGTATCTTCCAACCTATTTTTTCTAGTAATGGTTGACTATTTTCTTAATAATTAGAGTTCACTGTAATAGAATGAATATTTTTTTCCATCAATCTCATTGATGTGTGTTATTTTTTATTCTTGTTACATCCTGTATTAGTATAATCTTAATTTTGTTAGCAAAGTATAATTTTTAAAAAATTTAAAATAAATTCTCTAATAAAAAAAACATTTTTTGCACCTTGCTCAGGGCACAACCCTGGTGGTAGTTACAACCCTGGCATTAACATCTTCATAAAACAAGGAATTTATGAATCATTGACATTATGTGCATAAACAATGGTTAAAGTGAATAACAACACATGCATATTCATTCAATGGAACCTCTGATATTTGAAAAAAAATTAATGAAACCTTCAAAAATGAATTCATTTCAAATATTAACTGAACTCAACACTCAAAACCTAGGAACTGTACTAATACTACACCATTTTATGTGCCAACTGGAAAAGATGAATTTCCTAAAAAGTATTTAACAAGTTACAAAACACAAATACACATTTAAAGTTTGTTACTCATAAATACGTATTCCAATAAAAATGATATCTCACTTTTTGGTAGAAAGTAATAGGTAGATTCTTTAAACAATTTTAAAAAACATAAATACACAGATATTAAATCTACAAATTACTTGAAGTGACTACATCATAAAGTTCCATTATTTAAAGCAACAAATACGAAAATTAAATGACTAACCATGAACATTGTTTGGCAGTTTTGGCAAAGCGAAGTCATCACATTTCAGGACTAGCATAATATGAGTTATTAAATAAATATTTTTGATAAATAAGTACAATATGGTATGTTATTAAAGATTTGCTTCACTTGCAATTTTAATTTACATAAAGAAATCATTTAAACACAAAATCTGAGCACCTACATATTTAAGTTTATATAAAGTGTGTTTATTATTATGAACATAAGTGACGCAGGATGAAATTATGGATATACATAACTCTGAGAATCTTAATTAAATACCTGAAATAGGTATTAAATTATGTTGGTGATTTATTCTGATCTTGCATTGTTAAAAATAATCTGCTCCGAATTATTTTACGTTATAATATTGCAATAAATAACATAAATTACAGAAATTAAATACTTACATCTAACTAAAGAAACTGTCAGGTTAAGTATAAAATCTCCAGATTGACAAGCAAAAGTCATTTATTGAAAATGGAGGTAGATATGTTATTACTCCTCTGGCCATTTTCAAAATAGCATTGTCATAATTTTAAACTCTTAAGCTTAAAGAGGAGGAAGATTTAGAAAATTGAATACTTGCATACAGGAAGTGACCATAATTTGAAAATAATATAATTTATGTGCAATCACAATTTATTAAATATATGCAATTGCAACACTTTTTATTTGTTCATTTAATTCTATTATCAATATTACTCTACTTGAAGTATAGGCTTTTTCACCCCAAGTTGTCAGTATAATTGAATCAAAAGTTGTAAATTAGAAGGTGATAAACAATACATAAATGACTTAAGTTTGTTGACTAGAAAGATTTACTTGGATTCATGTTTTAATCCATTTTATTTCTTAAATATTACACTTTTAAAATTATTTCCTTATTGCCTTCAAGATAATCTTGGTTTTAAAAATGCTGTTAGAAGGAACACTAGAGATGTAATTCAAATCAGTGTTGTTTCTTTTCTTTGGGAGGGATATCAAATATTCTGATGAGACACCGTAAATAGAATTATAAGATAAAAAAAACATTTTGAAATTCTCCTCTAACTCAAATACATATTGAATTTGCATTTAAAATGTTTATGTAAATAAAATAATATCAACAAACAAATTGAAGCATGTAGCAACTTTCATTTACTGCAATCTAATGCATTTAACAACAAATCTCATTTAGACTTTTTACTTCAATATTTTTTAATTTCCCTCATTTAAAATGAGTTCTGTGACAAAATTTAATGAAGATTGCTGATGAAAAAAACAACTAACCATTGCGATTGTTTAAAAGAATATATACTGAAATTTATGAGATTGAATTATTAGATGTCGATTAAACTTACAGATATTTCCTTGAGGTATATCAATTATAATACCTGCCAGCAAATGAAATTGAATTAAATAATTTTTTGACTTATATGTGCCTCTGGGTTTAAAAGAAAAGCAATTTTATCAAAATGAATAATAATTAAAAATTATTGGTTGTTACAAGAGCACATAAAAATGTATGTGAAATTTTTGGGGGAGAATTTACTCTTTCTGGAGGGGATTTCCTCTTGTGGACATCCTCTGAATTTAACACTGATTCAAAGATAAGGAAGAATTTTACTGAAATGTTTTGCAGAAAACCTGCTTGTCACTCTCTCTGGAATATTTGGTATCAACAATTAATTTATGTCTAAAGAAACAACCTAACATTATCCTGTCATTCTACTGTAAATAATAAAGCTACATTTCTTCAAAATTGAAGAACATTTAAATATTTTTTCAGAACCATCAAACATATTTTACTGACTAGAATTATTTTAATAATTAAACAATTTATTTTCCATGTTGCATTTTGTATCCTTTATCAATCACTTTTTTGTTTTCAAGATGAACAGTTAACACAACGTATGAACTAAACATCACAATAGAAGTTTTCCAAGTGGTCTTTATACAACATGCTCCATTATTTTCTTAAATCTCTTAAAACATCTATCAAAAATATAATTTACTACACAAAAAGAGGTCAAAAATAATATTCAGAGAAGATAAGGTATTCAATTTTGCCCCCTTACATTATTTCAAAAATGCTCTGAATGTATTATAATGTAAAAATGAAGCTGTTAATTCCATGGCTTCCTTTATCAGAACACTATCATTACACAAATGACTTCTAGTAGAACAGATACACTTTTATGATAATAAAACAGAAATATTTTTCAATACAACAGTTAATGTCTAATTAATGACACAGAAATTCTCTATAATAATAAATAATACTTGAATTGTTGTTACATAATTGCACATAGTTATAAAAATGTTTTCTATGTTATGATAATAAATGTGAAAGTTACTTTTCCACAAACTAAAACTTCAATCATTCATAAAATCCTGAATCTTCAATATCATCAACTGGTTCAGTTTTAATTTTCACTTCCACTTGACTGAGGAGATCACTGTAATCTATTAAGGAAGGCATTCCAGGCACAGTGTCGGGGTCTGGTTTGATTTCAGTTTTGATTGCCAATTCATCACTTTTGGATTCTTGATTGTTCAAGCGACATGATACCATTTTTGTCCAACGATCCTAAATTGATAATTAAAGAAATATTAAGTAGAATAATAGTATTAATTAGTGTGTTACAAAATAATTTCTTACCTTTATATTGACCCGAAATAGATTGTTGTTGCCTCTTTCATTCTGCACTGTTGGAGATGGATGATTACCCTGACAGTTGCACTGCTTGCAACAGGATCTGCAACCTTTCTTTTGCCTAAAATGAGTAAGATGTCATTTCACAGCCACATAAATGCAATCATAACATGTTTAATTTGAAATAATATAAAACGTACTTTGGTTTCCTATTTGAATTTGTTCGATGGAAATTTTTCATATGTTTCTTGTAATCACTTTCGTCTATGTATATACATGAACATGCATCACATCGTAAGCAATCTTCAAGTCGAATTTTTGTTAAACCAACAGTCTTCTTAGCTATATACAGCACATAAAAAAGCCCTTAGGAAATTCCATTTCATTGAAAATTTAAATTATGAAAATAACTGTTAAAAAATATATATTTTAGTAAGTTAATCATCCTACCTTGTGAACTGTTAGGTTTTCTGTAATCTAAGTTTGGACTTTTTAATATTTCTTCTGAACACAATTTTTCATTTACGTCAGTACATTTTGACACTTGTTCGGGCATGTTTATTTCAGAAGTTGGATAAATATCAGTTTTTTGAACTTCTGAATCATGAACTCTTAAATGTAGCTGCATAATCTGGTAATTACCAAAATATTTTTCACACTTTGGACATTGAAAACGTGCTGCAATAATAAGGGCACAATTTCAGAAAGTATAAATGTTTTATACTAATTATTAAATTTAAGAAAAATTTATATTACATATTTAATAATATAATTTAATATAAAAATATATGAAATGTTGATCTCATAAATAATGCAGAAAAACTTTATTCTCAGTAATGAAATAAACAGACATGAAGGAACAAGAAATTACATACAAGTCAGTTGTAATTAAATGTCATTTTTATCATCAGTATTTTAACTGGACATGTCGATACTGAGTAATTTTGAGAATTATTAACACATCATTATTTTGTATGCCTCCTTACCGTTTATTCTGTGATGTGTTTCCTTCACATGTAAATCACTATCCTTCAATTCAGTGAAATTTTGTTTGCATTGTACACATTCTAGAACTATGTGGGAAACGTTATCGTTCCCTATAGCCATATTAACGGCAAATCAAAGAACGTATTAATAAAAAAAAAATAGTTGAGAAGAAAGAAGTGCGTTTGAACGAGACCGTTATGAAATTAAAGCATGCCCATTGTTAAACGCCGACGGCGGTGCACGCGCCCGGGCGGACGGTGCGGAGCGTCTCACCCCGTCAGTCTCGCCTCCCCCACGCTCCACGGCCGGTTACCAGGCAACGGGCGGCGCGGCGCGGCGCGGCGCGGCGTGCGCGACGACCCTCGGCGCGATCGATACCCGCGCGCGCCGCCCCTGAAAACCTCTAGCGACGCACGCGACTAACACGCGACGCACGAGGCCTTCCCCTCAGCAGCCTGCCGCCGCTCTGCGATCAGCGAAACTCGCTCTCGCTATTTTTCCTCTTTGCCCCTGCAGGATTCTGCGATACCGCTCGGCAAAACAAATGCATTCCTATTTTTAGCCCCCGCCGCCATATCGCGTTTCGCTCTCCTTCCTAAAACGTCCAGCTGTTTTAGGCCGCCCTCTCCCTCGCGCGCGTGGCGCGGCGCGGCGCGGCAGGAGGCCGTGGCGAGGCGGTGGCGGGGCAGAAGCGGGGGCGGGAAGGGCTGGAGAGAGTAAGCGGGGGCGGCGAAGTGGCGACGGCCGGACGCAACCGGCCCTGCTTGGCGGGGGAGCGTCGGTCGGTAACGCGGCGACGCGACGGCGAGGCAGCTGCGCCGCAGCCGAGGGAGGCACCTGGCGATGTCGGGCACCGCCGCGTCGCGGGGGCCTCGCTCACGCACGCACGCACGCACGCACGCACGCACGCTAGCGTCGGGCACGGCGCCCGAAAAAACGCTCTCGATAGATCAATGCAGAGTGCCATATCGAACATTCTAAGGCTTTTGGCTATCACAGAAGAATTTGAGAGAACGAATCGAGTCGGGTTGGATCGCATCGTATCCCTACTCTTGAGGGCCAAAGATAGTACGGAGGTTGACGAAATCGTTTTAATACAAATCCCATTTTTCGTTTTCCACTGTGTGAAGTAATGTTAATTTTACAGCTAAGAAGTTTCACATTGGCCGCGTATACAGCATGCAAGCACTCATAATTAAATATTTAAATTGAAAAATGTATGCCATATTCCTTATGATCCAAATTACAACTTTTTTTTTCTTCAATGAGGGAAAACCATTTTGTATGAACCAAAACTATTTGAAACCAGCTTATTAGATCCATTAAATTTTATTTCAATTTAAAAATTATATTCTGAAACTTCGATTAAACTTTTCAACAAATCAATGTTCGACTCAATAATCCAAGAAAAACTCTCGATTTGGGGAGTTTTTCTTGGATTCTTGGACCTCTAACATTAAGTACGAAGGCTACAAATATACGAGATTCTTCACGAAACTGAATCTTTTCTGTACGTGTGTTCATCTTGCTCGTCGACGCGACGCCTGCCGCAGCGTGGCATCTCTCGAACACCCCTCCCCCACCCCATTCGTCGAGTGCCGCGCGCGCGCCACATGCACGACGCCGGATGCCGCTCCCACTTTTTCTCCCGCGCTTCGGTTTGGAGTGTTCCATCGACAAAACATTGTTAAACCTCATGGTCGGGAACTGCCATCTTAGCGTTCGATGTTTTAAGGAAAAATTAAAATTTCAGATCTCGCAGCTCGACATTCGTTAAATAGCCCTGATATTTCTGTTAGAATGTTAAATATTGACCTTTTCTAAAATAGTTCGTAAGAGTAATTTTACGCCTATAAGCCTAAAATAGTTTCGACCTTTTGTTTAAAACACCTTGTCAAAATAAAGTTAACCTATGAGCTTTTGACAAAATTAGTTTATGTTTATCATTCCATACACGTAATTAGCATTGCTATATTCATTCGAAAACCATAATATAGCCAGAACAAATTCTGGAAAATTATATTCCTTTAAAAACTAACTTCTGATGTAAATAATTACGGGCATGTATTATTATGGAAAGTAAAAATACCATCTTTTCTCTTTCAACAATGCAGTCAATTGGTATTATTTACCTTTTTGGTAACATTTAGAGGGAATGACCAAATTGAGCTTTCTGACTTGTTTTTTTATCGATCCATGCATGCGCACAACCTATGGCACGCACGAGGCAATGCAAGCACGTAAAGTTGAATGACCCGCTCTCCTTCAGCCAATGAACTCGTGCGACCGTCCTTTACGCTGCTATTCAATTGGATAGGAGTATCACTTCTCCGTAAGTGAAATGAACTGGATTTGTTGGACCCCCACCAACCTACAGGCGAGAAAAATGAGTTAGTCGTTAGTCTCATTTTCATACGTTGCGACGTTCGTACGTTATTTATTCCGTGGTTCTCGTCTGGTGCGAGTTGTGGGTATATCCGACCCGACGCGAGTAGTTGGCGTTGGTTGGCGTGAACCTAAAATTGTGGTTAACAATCGTTGCTTATCATCGCAATGCCGCAAGGTAAACTGAAAGTTAAAGCGAAGGGCGCTGCTCCAAAATCCAAGAAGAAAGCAACTAAAGGACCAGCAGTAACGAAGAGAGGAAGTATGTTATTCTAACTCGAATTTTTGTTGTTTTTTTACTGTTCGCTTTCGTGCGTTAGCTTCGTCAATGTGGCCATTGGAAAGAAAATGGTGGAATGTTTGTGACACAAGTGGCGTCTGAATGTGGCGTAGATCGTGTGACCTCAATACATATATTAGGGTTTGGTGTGATCGGTTTGTAGCCTAAGTAGCAAATTTTATATTTTCTGCATTTTCTTACAGAGGATTATTAATTTTTTTTATCTATTCCACTTACGCGTATCGTATTTTTCATAGTGATATGGGTTTACAATGTGAATGTCAACTCTTCACCTTTTTCAAAAGTCGTTATTGCGTGTAAATTTCTTTTCAGTAAAATGAATTTGAGTAATAATTGTTTTCAATTGTGGCACTATGGAATGATTTAACCTTAGAAATTTAGCATTAATTGTTTGAAAAATATTGTAAATGTTTAAAGTATTTTAACGGGTTCCATACGCTTTCAGATCGACCAATACAACCAAAGAAGAAGCAACAAAAGGAAGCTCAAAAATTAAATAAAGTTGTCACAAAAACTGTGAATCAAGCCATGGAAGAGGAATTGAGAGCACGAGCACTTGATGGAAGGAAGTCTCTCACAAACAAGAAACAAGCCACGCCAAAAAAAGCTGCAGCCAAAAAATCAAAAAAATGACAACTTTCTATGTGCAATGTTTAACTTAAGAGTGTTCTTTTTCCTTGTTCACACTTTGTGAATTTCAATGTTTATTATACAGACTATTTCTTTTTCCTACTGAGAAGTTATTTATTGTAAGTTTTCATTATTAATGACCTTCTATTTGCATAGTTTTTGTGCAATCTGAAGTGAAGTTAAAGGTACAATTTCTGCAGGGGACCATTTTTAAGAAATTGAACAGAATACTGTGTAAACTTGGTATTTATTGAGAAAATAAGTGCCTTACTGAAATACATGTTCATAAATAATGCCAATATCTACATATAAATTATTTACATGTTAAAAATCTGATCATATCTGATACAATTTGGATTTTTTTTCTGGTGGTGCTCCGTAGAGTACTGATTTAGTGTCATTTCAGTTTGTATTGTGTGGTACAAAAATAAAGTTTATTTACTTAACATATCTTTTTTGTTTTTGTGCTCTAGCTGCATATTCATTTCAGAATATTTTTTACTCCTTGTATTTCATCAAACCTTGGTATTATTTACATTGTCACAAAGTATGCTCTTTGACTGAAGCGGTTTCTCGCTCATTCTTGTTCCTTAGGTAGGAGTAAAATTGCATAGGGAAAGAAGAACACTTCTGACACAGTATTTCTGCACAGAATGCGCTTTAATCTAACTACGTAAAATGTACTCTCTGTAAAAACAATCTTGAACTTTTGGAAACAATATTTAAAAACAACAATTCGCCTACTGACTGATGGCACACACATAAAGAAAACAGCTGTAAGGAGTTCACAATTTTTTTTCATGAATATTAAAGCACTTCAAGATCTCCTATGTTGCCTTGCATCCCATGTGTCACAAAGTCTGTGGGAGGATTTTTCTCCTTACCATAACTTGCAGTTCCTTCTATCTCGAAGCAACCTAGAAAAAAGAAGGGCAGGAGTCTATAAATATGTAAATTTTCGTTTACTGTCATGCAAGATAAGTGAAGACATCTAGTTAAACTGTGATAAATTGTGGTTTGCAGCCTCAATAATAATTGACGATTCTGAAGAAACAAATGGTTATGAAGTGCTTCAGCAATTTTGTATTATTACACACTTTCCACTAAATTCAGAAAAAATTTTGATGTAAATGGTTTATTCAAGTAACAACGTAATTTTTTTTTTTGCTATTTTGACTTTGTATGTTAAATATGTTGAGCCAGATTAGCACAGGTCAAATGATTGTGAAGGGTGTTTGAAGCAATAGTTCTGACAAAAATTGAAATGGTGCAGTGGCTTAACGAGTGTGGTGGTTTTCTTGACAAATACCCTGTACTTTTTCATCTGATAAGACAATTTATGAACAAAAAATTTCACTTTGCCTTCAGTTTTCTAGCGGTTTTTAATCAACTACCTAGTTTTTAATGTTCAGTGCATAAAATATGGGGATCCACGATTCTAATCCCAGTAGAGGAACAGATTTTTAAAAGTCCATGTAACTCCCAGTGTTATTGTGAATAGCAAAAAATCCAAGAATCAAGGTAAAAGTTATGATTTGCTTTGCTCGTGTCAACTTTGTACAAAAGACTACACATCATTGAACCGTAACACCAGAAACCCAATTATCATATTTCAGTATCTATATGAGAACTGAGCTTTTCTATTTCAGTATGCTTATAAGGTCATTTGCTATACTTACAACAAGTAAATGTCCACCCTTAGATTTGGTTATTAATGGTTGATCACCTGTAGTGATTTCTATCTGGCCTTGTTTCCCACCAATATAATTGTGAGAAATCCTGAAGGAAAGAATGTTTATAAAACCAGATTGTATTAAAAAAATTCTTGCCTCAAATTGTAAAAGACTTTTTTAATATTACATTAACAAGTACATTTCATGAAATATAAAGAACTTACGAAGAGGCATCCATTACTTTCACAGTTTGAGGTTTTTTGGTTATATCTATTAGGGTGGTTATGGCTTCTATCAAATTATCAACCTCTAATATCAGGTCTCCCTGAAATTGAAATTTTTGCACAAGTTATTTTTACTGGTCAGTGGACTCAGGTTAACCCTGTAACTTTAGTTTTGATAGTAATAAGAACATAATTTTACTAAAGAGGAAAGATCTTTCCAGTACAATCCTTCTTAACTTACGTACCTTGTCCTTCTTAAGGTCGGGGGGTATCCTGATTAAGACTAGGTTATCCGATTCAGTTGTAACTACTATTTCTTGGACAGTATCTAGTGGAAGGTTATGCTTCAATTTTGAAGTCTTTCCTTCTATCAGGTACAAAGTTCGATTGGTGAGAAATAGAACTCTTTCACGAGGTTTGTAACCATGCCTGTCGAACTTTGTTACAGATGCTGAATACTGGAATACATAAGTCCATTAAAAACAGTTTTGATACATCAATGACATATGAATATCAGAACAAAAAAACAACAACAACAACAACAACAAAACACTCTCTTGAATTGAACTTCTTCATATGTTTCATCCAGACAATATTTAGATTGTCAGTTACTAATACAAAGATTAAAATTTGCGTATGTTGCGTTGAATAGAAGATTTAATGTCATGTTTTGCTGATAGAATGTTACGAAGATCAATGTTGTTAGTAGTTATTTATCTTATATTTTAGATGAAAATGACTCCTGAGGAGAGAAGAGAAGGAAATATCTTGAAATGTTGAAACGAAAAGACTTGAAATTAATCTAATATTGTAATAAATAAGTTTTAAGCAAATGAAGTGAAAATATGGTGTTTTTAATCAACAAGTTTTAATTGTGTTTAATGTTTATATGCATTTTTTTTCCTGTAGTACTAATAGCTGGCTGTCTATAAATAATGTGGACAAAACATACATAATAGTAAATTAAGGACTAGTAAATAAACTTGTCAGTTGAACTGTTCCCAGTACCTCTTCTTTTGCTCATTTCATACATAATTTAAACAGGAAAGTAAGAAACAAAACCAGAAAAGCTTACCAAAATTTTTTCATTGGACTGAAGCTGATTTAGCTCAAAGGATTGCCTCTGTGATTTATTTTCTTCTTTTAACCGATCAGTTACAAATCGGCGAGGAACACTTTTGGCATAGGACTTCTTTTTATCTGTGATGTAACAACAAAGACAATGTAATGAACATAGCAATGAAACAAACTAATTGTACTTTGATGTTTGTAAAAAGGAAGAAAAGTGTTAAGATAAGAGGATACCATCTGATAATCGGTTCACTGTACTTGCAATAAATAATATGAAAATAATTTAATAATACCCTGCCCAGTTGCATAGTGGAACCCTCAATAGAAATACACCCAAAACAATATGGGATGGTTGCTGAAGAATCATCTGAAGTTAATTTGCTGTGCAAGAAATGTTACAAATTTAGCAAATGTGGTAGAAAACAATCCAAGCACAGTTGTTTACTAGTACTGTCATCTTGAATTAACAAGAATGTGCTTATTAAAATCATTACTGTTCTGATATGACGTTTTATATTCTGCATGGAAGAATGCCTACTTGTCAATGTCCAGAATGGTTTTTGGTTAGCTGTACACACAAATGGGTACAGATCTGAACAAACCTGCACAGGAACGAAATGAGTTAGGGGATGGAGGGTTTGAGGAGACTAAAACTTTACCTTTAAAGAGGGATTCTGCCAAAATTTTCATTTCAAACTGCTTTTTGTCTTGTGGCTTGAGATTATCTCTATATTTCTTTGCAAGCCACAACTTGTGGAACTTGCGCAGATGTTCTGATGCCTGAAAACATGCAAAGCACACTTGTTTCAGAATATATTATTAGCTAAATTGCATTTCAATGGATTTCTTCTTGGATTACTTGCATACCTCTTTGCAAGATACTGGACATGGAGGCCAGCGATTATCTAATACTGATTTAGGCAGGTCCTTTGAAAGACGAATGAGGTACTGAGCTTTGGCTATTTCAATGAATTCTTTATTTATTGGTGTTTCTGGACCATTACGTGTTATAAATCCTTCAATAAATCTATTCAACACAAGAACCAGAAAGCAATATTGTTAAAAACAAAAAATTAACAAAAATGTCAGAATAATGTGAAGGGAAATAAGAGGTTAGACAATACCTGCGGATGACTTGAGCAGCCTTTCTCCTCCTCTCCGCCTCCCTCTTAGCCAAGAATCTTCTCACATATTTATTTATAGTGGTAACTGCTTCTTTCATTTTCAGAAACTTTAGACGTTGCTGCCTGCCTTTCCACCTTGATTGTATTATAGCAGCAATTTGATGTTTCTTTACTTGGAATGCATCCTCAGTCTCAAAGAGAGTTTTGGGAAAGCGAATAAAAATCTTTGTCCTATAACAATGTAATAAGTAATAAAAATATGTTCAACAGTGACTAGCTAATTTGATAATCAACCATAACCAGTTGATTTAGCCCCAATTATGTAATACAAGATATTCTTATAAAATAAAAAGAAGATATCTCTAAAGCAGGATGGGAAAAACATTACTCTCATTTCTCCTCAGTAGATAGTTTTATTTAGAAGAGTTTCTGAAATCTTTTTCTATATTTTGAAATATTAACTAGTTGAAAAAACTCGGCAACTGTTTTGCAAATGCCATTCAATTAAAGTAAATACCAGTGCTTCTTAATAGTACACAAAAGTGTCCTTGCACTGAATTTGATATGCAAGACATTTTGGCAAGTTCTTTTATAGTAAATTTACTTAAAGTCATTTATGTTTTAATCTTAAGCTCTTAAAATACTTCAACGTACTTGCCCATCCTAAAGTCGTCACGTTGATAATTCAAGTGGTTCACCAGAGTTTGAACCCCATCCTTTGCATCACCATTGAAATGAGGCCATGTTGCTGGGCAAAGACACTTGTACCGCCTAAGAAACAGCTCGTAAGGCCTACGGAAGGCAAAGCCAGCTCGGCGAACACGTAAATTCTCCATAAGGCCAAGGTATTTAACTTGATGACTTACAACTTTCTCATCAAAAATGCCTATTAGAAAAAGACACCAGGTGATGAATATCACAAAAACCAATCAAACAAGAAAATAATGTTTCTTATAGCATCTTGTCTTTTGTGTGACAATTATATACAATTCAGTTTTCTTTTTCTCAGTGTAATCTCTAGTTCCTTCCTCTGCAAAGGATACTTTCTGGAATGATTCAGTTTAAATGCATTCTATGCGACTATATTTACTCCTAAATCTCAATTTCAAAGTTGGTGTATTTCTATCCTCAGAACTAATAGTATAATGAAAGTTGTAGGGGGAAAAAGATGCACAAGGATAAGCATTGTGTGCTAATGTAGGAAGACACAAATTCACAAAAAGAAATGTATAACCTTAAATTAAGAATTGATTTCAAAACAAATTATGACATATTCTGCTAGAAAAAGTCTCAAAAGGCTTTCACTTATGTTTTCAGATCAGATCTGATACTATTGATAATCAAGTATAATTATATTTAGGAAATTTTAGCCCACCCATTAACTATACCTTAATAAAATTAATTTTAATGATGCCAAGATCGTCCAAACCTACACGTTTCCAACATCAATCCTACTACTACCAACACCATTAAGCAGGGAAATTTATTGTTTCACCCTTGCTCTCTCAGAAGCAAAGAAATAACAGATCAATGCTACTGTTTAATCATTATTTGTTTGTTGTATTTTTTAAGGACAATAATATCTTGATCACTATGAGGGTGTGCTAGAGGATGAGGGAAGAGATTGTACCTCTAACATAGCTGAAAATATTATGAAGATCAATCACTACTAATCTAAGGTTCATGTAGGCCTAAGGTTTTCAAAAAAATTTGGGAGACCTAATTTTTTCCTGAAAGTATTGTATTAAAAAACAAAAGTAAAAAAGAAACACATCAAGCAATTGGAAGTTTTCTTTTACTTTATATGTTTATTATAACAAAAAAGAAACTTAACTGGTCAAGCGGGGTCATGCCTTTGGGATGTAACTGGTTCTTTTCTGTTTGTTTGTAAAGTTCTGTTTGAATTTAGTTTCTGTTCACATTTTTGTATTAATGATCAGGGCACACACACACATCAACACAAAAACCAAATTGAAATTGCTCAAATTTTCAAATTCTTTATCTTTTGATCATTTAAAGATCAAATAGCAAAGAATAACAAATTTTAAAGAAAATTTAAGCCTCTACAACTTTACAAGAAAGGATATTGCTGTAAAACTAACAGTTGAGGTACTAAAAGAGAAAGTTTACTGAAAAACATGAGACAAAGTTTTTTTTAATATTTTTAGGAAGTAACTTCAAAGTCATTGGGAATAGAAGAATGGATATGAACAAATTCTTAGTCAAAAACTATTTGCACTTCAGATCTGCATTAGTATGGTAAAGATGTACAGTTATTAAAAACTTTCCAGATCTACAAGAAGTGTGAGGAACAGGAGGGCACTTGGAAAGTCCCCCCACCCCACATGATCTGAAGTCATTTTTGTCATGACACCCGAAAGTGAAAAAAGAGTGGACAAAGAAAAATACAAAAGACTAGACTTTGTGTCTAGACCAATTTTTTTGAGGTATATCTCAGAAAAATGGGAGAATCTTATATTTTATGGGACACTTATGAACCCTAAGGGGTTGCCTATGAAGTATGTAATGTAAATACTCCCTCTCGCTCCCCCAAATATGTATCAGTATATGAAAGTATCATAAGGCTAAGTTAGGAACATAAATTAAGAGAGTTTGATATCGGGTGACCACAGTAACCCAAATTCATTTCCCTGTGTTTCCCTGAGTTATCATTTTCCTGTGTTACATGTACCATTGCATTACTTATATATTTACATTATTATTTTACCTAATTATAATTTGAAATTATTAGAGAATTCTCATTGTGTTTCACGTTTTATGCTTATATCTTAATAATACTTATTGTGTAACCTTTCATAAATAAAATAAATTCTAATTTCCTTTGATCACATTTGAAAATAATCACAAAATCACTGATCTACATGCAACGTCTTTTTGATAACGTCTTTTTCCTTCAATGTTTTAATTTTCATTTGAAGGTGAGTTTGCTTAAAATGCAATTCTTTTTCTTTATTCAGCTCTATCAATTCCTCAGCCTTTCTTTTATTCTGCTCTCTCAAACAAACTCCATTTCTCTAATTCAGTTTTCTGTCACTTTTATTCTTCAGTAACATTTTTCTGCTTAGCTTTGGCCCCACAAGCAAAACAATTTATAAATATTTATATTTTGATTGCTGCATAGGATTTATCATTTCTGAAAGGGTACTTCTTTTAAAAGTGATGAAGTAGGAA
The DNA here is from genome assembly GCA_031308135.1 of Acheta domesticus. Taxonomy (NCBI): domain Eukaryota; kingdom Metazoa; phylum Arthropoda; class Insecta; order Orthoptera; family Gryllidae; genus Acheta; species Acheta domesticus. The sequence goes on along the minus strand of JAHLJT010009436.1, from coordinate 191,469,024 downwards.
CTTTAAAATTCAATTGTTCTTACAGCAAAGAATAGTCTATTTGATTATTTATCAATGTATATAAAAAATGTGCTTGTGAGAAGGTAGTCTCTAAATGTCTTGAGTGAAGGTAGATTTAAGACAGCAGAGATTTGACAGTTGTCATGATGTATAAATGGGTCTTGGAGACCAAGATGTCTTGCTGATATTCTAAAAATTCAGTGTTGAACAGTTTCTAGATTTTTAATATGCATTTGAAAGAATGGTGACCACTAGGGAATGGATTTCTATGATTTTACATATTTTTGTCTGTTGCTTCAGAGCACAGAGAAGTGAAATTTCTTGACATTTGGTTAGAATTGAATGCTATATAGATTAATATGTTTGTGCATATTTGGCTGATTTGTCCTGTTGGGGCATATTTTTATGATCTATTGTGTTAAAATAGAGACTTATCTCTAAATGGTTTTATCTTTTCATAGATTCTATTAATTTGTGGGCATTCATTGATTAGAAAGAGGTTGTTACAATGTGTATTTGTTTTCTTTCTCTTCTATAGATCATAAAATATTTGTGCAAATGCAAAAATATTTCTTGACGTCATATTTTTTAAACCAGGTAGAATAAATGCAATAAGACATACTAAGATATATCTTTTCATTCCAAGCACGTTTCTCCTGAATTTTATCAAGAAAGGTTTACACAGGTGCATGTTTAAGAATTTTTAGGTCATAAAATTCATTCCTTAGTGACCATGCTACTGATAAGTACATAAGTATTAATTAACTATAATATAAAAAGTTCTAAGTATGTGTATAGTTTTAAATGAGCTAACAATTTGACAAACAAAACCCAATAGTTGATTTACTTTGCCAGTTAGGTAACCAATGTGATTGATAAACGTCTTCTCAGAATCAAAAATCCCCCCCCCCCAGTCTTTGAAGATATTCATAATTTTTAAGTTTAATATTTGTAGATACTATAAATATATCATGGATCAATTTAGATCTAGAGAAACTTAAACTTAGACTTTAATGACTTAAAATGATGTAATTAACTTAAAATAGTTATTTAAAAGTAATTATTATAATTAATACACTTTCTTGTAAATAATTTTATCATAAATAATTAATTCTGTCAATTAGAAATACTTAGTTCGAATTGTACATAGTTAATCAATATTTTGAACATGAGAACTTTTCCCCCCTGTGTTTTCCCTGTATTTTTTCTGGAATTTTAATTCCCTGTGTTCTCCAGAATGGGGCCACCCTGTGATAACACCTCCTCTTGCCCATGGAAAATATGTAACTTGTGCAAAATCACCAAACAATCTTCTCAAAGAGAGAATAATTAAATTACTAATTTTTGAATTTTTAATATATTTCTAATTACCCAATTCATTTTATATTCAATTAAATTTAATGTATAAGATGAAACATAGAAAAACCAACCTGATGATTTACTGTCATTGGGCTTGATGCAACGAATGTATGAAGGTTCCTTGCCCATGAGGATATCCATGAGCTTGTTGAGGCTATTCTTGAACTGGGTAGCTGCTGTATCTGGGCGTCGCTTTGTGACAACATCACTTGCAGGGAAAACTGCCTATTCCAATATGCAACAAATTATTACTGAAGTTGTTGCATTATACATTCTTCACTAAGCTAAAAATCATCAATATTAGCAATACCTTTATTATAGGATTTGTTGTTTCAGACATGGCATGTCTAAGATCTCTGAACAGAAGATCGTTATTTTTATCCAGAAAGCCTTGTACATTGTAAGTAACATCACCTGCATAGTGTTTCAATTGAAACTCCTGCAACATGAAAAACAAAATTATTATTCTGTTTAAAACATACTCTTACACATTAAATAGTATGTAATTTACTTACATCTCTACCCATGATCTTTTGAGTTTTGGTGTCAGCTTTCTGATGACTAATGTAATGTGGATGATTGGAAAGATTGGCATTCATTTTTGATAAGAAACTCTTGTCTGTCGGATCACCAGGTCGAAGACATTCCTCATCCATTAATGAAATAATCCCTGCACCAGAAAGAAAACCAATATAGTTTCTTTCAAAATAAAGTTCAATATTTGTATAAAAATTAGAATTACCTTTGTGTTTCTCTTCTATTAAATCACAGATAACTTTGTTGTTGAAATATTCCACAGGTTCCCATTCTATGCCTTCTCTCAAGTATTCTTCTTGCTCTGATTTAAGAGTCAATTCTATGAAGAGCTGCTGCAGTTTTTCATTACAGAAGTTTATACAAAACTGCTCAAAGCTGAAAAACAAGGAAATCTTATTAATAATCATTGAGTATTTAACAATTACTCCAGAAATCAATGAGCATGAATTGAAGGATGTGGTTATTTGATGAATTATTTATGCACTGAATAAAGAACAAAAGAAACCGCTTGACTTAAAGCAGAAGTTAAGCAACATTCAAGTTGAGAGTCTGCATCACTTATTATTACAATAAATATTAATTGTTTTTCACTATAAAAGTACAAAGAATGGAATTTAATAATTTCCTCACCAACTTCTTGAGTTTAATAATGTGAGACTTTTCACGGTCTTGCTGATGTTACAAGTTTTCTCATACACCCCTCATTTCCCTTCACAGAATCTGTATTACTAATGTCTAACTTGTACAGAAATTGAAAGAAATCTATGCAGCCTCTAGCCATGTGAGAGGAGTATAGTGCTGTTGGATACCAAAGAACTTGGGATTTAACCAAAATCAATGAAATCGTTTTGCTTTAGATTTAAAAAATGTAAATATTTGACTGTATTATTTCACCTATTATCGTAATGTGTGTACCAACTGAATTCTCAAACACTGCAAATGACAAAGCTTATTCCATGGAAAGGCTCCAAGGAAGAGGAGTGGAGCTTATGCCATGGAAAGGACTCCATTCAAATTTGTTATTTACTTAGTTACATCATAGAATTGCAACATTATGTTCTCGGTATATGAAGACCTGTTTGATTGTAGTATTTACAGACATGTGCAAATTATTACCAAAATCAATCTTCATACTATAAAATATGACTAAGGGTAAATAGTAGTAGTTGCACAAAGGAAAAATTGCTGATATCAGCTCCTCGAATTTGATTTCGATATTTTAATTTTGGGGAGTACTTTACATGAAGACCTTACGACATTTTCAAAAAACCTGGGTCCATTATCTTTAATTATATTTTGTTGTTGGATAGTGCAAAGGATGTTTAAGAGAAAGGTGCAGGTCTCATTTTCGTTAAATACTCGTGTTTTTTCGTAAATTGAAAAAACTCAATTTTTTTCGGCGTCCTCCTACAACTAAAATATTAAAAAGAGTTTTTTCTCCCTTTAAGGAACAGATTAAAGATAGATTGTTCCTTAAAGATAAATTTTGATATAAGATCAAGTGCAATTTTCGAAAATTCGGGTATTTTTCGTGTAATTTTGCGTGAAATATAGGCAATTTTAATTTTTGTTTAAAGAACTTTTTTGGAAAAACGGCTGTATCGTTTTTGATGAAATTTTGTTGGTGGATAGTCTGGAGGACGATTAAGAAAATCGTGCAGGTCTCATGTTGGCTCAAAAACCTGATTTTTCGAAAATTGAAAGAAGTCAAAGTCTTTCCGGCGTCTTACTACACCTACAATTAGAAAGATACATTTTTTTGCATAATGAAATGTGTTCATCAATAACTGATCTTCAAATAAGGTTCAATTTTTAAAAAAGCTTTAGTATGTTTTGTGAGATTTTATGTAAAAAAGGCAATTTTTATTTTCTTTAAACATTTTGTTCTTAAAAACTGCACACTTTTTTTTATTAAATTGGGACCTTCGTTAGTATGAAGGACGCTTAAAAGAATTGTGCAGATCTCATGCTTGTTGAAATGTCTGATTTTGCGAATATTAAAAAAAAATTATACATCTTTCGACGTCTTCCTGTAACTACAATTATTAAAGTACATTTTGTTTTCTTAATGAAATGTGTTCATAAAAACATCTTCAAATAAGGTCATGTTGAAGTTTTTGAAAATATGAGTATTTTTTGTGTAATTTCGGGACAAACATATTAGCCTGCTCTGAAATGACTATGCTTCGTGAATGTGATAAAGGTAATTCAAGCAGGATGCTCCGTAAGTTAGAATTTGTGTATTATTTCAGATTTCTTTGTTCGTTTCTTACATTTTAGCTTTTGTTATACGTTTAATATTAATTTAATATTTTATAAATTATTTAAAATCTATGATGAATTGCGGTCTTTGAGTTATATGTGAAAACTAATAGATAATTTCCCTTTGCATAATAAGATGTGGGAATGAAAAGTAATGCGCGTAAAAACCGAGTAGTTTTGATGAATATAACAATATTATATTTAATTATTATATATATTTGTATCCATTTTCATTTTCTTGCCAGGGGTATCAACAATGCTAAATTGCAAAATGTTGTATCCCGTACGAATTAGCGGTCGTTTTTGCGTGTTTATGTTGTAACGCCTCGCTGATAACCGAAGACGATAATGATGGCAGCCATTCGTTCGCGTTAATATAAACTATTAATTTTTATTTACGACCAAAATACGCATCGCTGCGTCGTTGGTACATCTATGTAGAACGTGGATACAGTGGATTGAATGGCGGAAAGCTGTTTTCGTTTCGTTGGAATTTAAAAATATATTTTTCACGCTTCATTTGTTTAAGAATTTTTCAAATGGCAATTGAAGCGTATTACAGAAATTGTCATATTATAACATCAAATAGCTATCTGCAACATCTCGAGAAAGTACGTGTTGTTGTAGCACCACTAATTTTTGTATGAATTCTATTACGGGCAGTCTCCTTACAGAACTAATATACAAAACTAGAGTGCCACAATCAAAACCAGAACCACGTGCGCGGGAAGTGAACATGTCTGAAGCTAACAATACTAATGTAAGAAATTAAAACGTAGTTTTAATTAATTTACATGAACTGCTTTACGTTTTAGCCTATATATGTGTTGTGAATTTTGGAAATTACATTCCCGTTATTCTGTGGAGCTACAACTCCCAATTTGTGGAAGAACCAACTACAACTGTTAGATTAACGTGGTAGATGGAGAATGTAAGTCAGCGACTATCCCAATACTTCTTTGGATTTGGAAACACGAAATATTGTGTTCTCTTGGTTGAAATAATGTTTATTTGTGCATGCAGAAGCACTGTTCTATATTTGATGTAACCCCATGCCACTTTCCCACCAGCGCATTCAAGTCTCCTTTCACTTACGTTACAGCAGTTATTCACAAATAGTATACTGGGACATTGCCGCTGCTCCAATATTTTTGTGATTGTACATCCATTGGAGTAATAAATGTGACAAAGAATGTTTCAGTTTGAAGCGTTACTAATACTTGGCATCATGTAGGATTTTGTGTGTATTGGTATTAATTTTAAACACGCCGTGAGTGTTAAAAATTTGCGTATGAAATAATTCATCATGTGTGTTATTTCAGCTACAATGAATAAAATATATAAAAAGAAAAAGTACAAATTTTAAAATTAAATTTATTAAACTATATAAAATAAATTTGAACAACACACGTTTTCATACATGGCTAAATTAGTGGGGTGCAGAAATATGACGCTTATGAAGAAAACAGGCAAAATATACATGATGTGCATAAAAAAAATTTGAAAAATTGTAAATTCACTATTTCATACTCTTCCCACCAAGTGAGCATACTTTTGACTACAGGGAAAAATATGCTTTTACACTGAAATTCGGTCCCTCCGAAGTTCGTTCCAGCCAGACTATTTTCCTTAAATCCAATTTGAAATTAAATACAAATGAGAGGACTTGCAAAGTAAACCGTTTAAATCCAAAACTTAAAACTGGCGAAGAGGCGGATTTGTAAGTTTCTTGATAGAACGAAATTATCATTAAAAACCAAATTGTTTGTCTAACGTATTCTATACTCCAATTTAAACATAAAGGGAACTGGCGATTGATAAGCAGAGCCGCAGTTATCTAATCGGGATCTTCGACACGAAATATTTTTGATACTGAAGCTCTCGATTAGGATAAACGCGTTCTCGTTGATCTATTTCAATTCGCGGTATGTTGAAATCGGGCATTAGGGTCACCACGGGCACCCTGGTTGCCACTGGGGCCTCGCGCAATACAGGAAGGGTTTGTAGAGTCGCCAACGTCCGTGCTTCCTTCGTGCAACAAGCTAAAACTATGCCATCTTCCAGATAAATATTTGTTTCGTTTAATTGCCAGATAATGTAAGCGAGAAGAGGAAAGTTTTTGGTCAACAACAAATTGTAGCTTTTTCTTTGTTTCGTCTGCAAGGTTTTCAGTGCTATCTCTAGTAGCTTGTTCCAGGACCACGGCGAACACAAAAGTGACGTGATTTCAAAGTGGTGCGCCGGGCCATCCACAGAGAAGACATGGGGGGGGGATGGCACTGGCGATTCCCTGGGCATTTCTCGGAATCCAGCTCGTTGTGCAGACCTAGACTAATGCAATGCAGAGAACGAACCGAACCCTCGAGAAGGCTAAAACAACTTCGGTTGCTGGGAAGGCAACAGCCACCTTTTTTCCAGCTCTACAATTATTGAAGTTCCTTCTTTTTTTCTTTTTCTTTGGTTTAGAACCAAGCTAGTCCAAAGTCCAAAATTGACGATTTTTCCCTGCCTCATATATTTCAACGTGTGTTGGCTTTTGCTGGAAGGAAACGCATAGCTCCAATTGTAGGGAATAACTTGGTGAAAAGTCACAAAATATGAACCCCCTCAATTCTAATCGGTTACTTAAAAAGTCTGTAACTGGAACTATGATTTTGGGCAATGACAAGGAGTTGAGTTGAGAAAATGGAAAATGGTGTAAATTTGGTCCTGTGGGAAAATTCTCTTTCAGCGTGGACGGAAGCTTGGAGGTAGCACAGCGTTGTTACCTGTTGCGCGTGAAAATCTCGAAGCCGTAGATGTCGAGGATGCCCATCTGGTTCTGGCGCGCAGCGGCCGGGCCCTGCAGCGAGGCGTTGACGCGCGCCACCAGCCAGCTGAAGAGGCGGTCGTAGACGGCCTTGGCCAGCGCGTCGCGCGCGTAGATGGCCGTGTCGCGCCCCAGCGGCGACGTCACCGTCTCCCCGCGCACCTGCGCACACCCGAGTACTAACTGGAGTACTCTTACCCAACGTTCACAACAATACACAAATTTAATCCGACAGCTTATGTCAGTGATGTCAAGATCTACTACAGGCAGTGGCACACGTCGTGGCTCCGTAGCATGCCATTAGCTTCTCTGCGCAACTAATGTCGGGAAAGGAAACTATTTGTATTAGTAACCCCGCCGTTTTACGATAGAGATGGTGTTGTCTCTCGTGGCGGGGTAATGAACTGCGTGAAGAGGCGATTTCGTCGTGGCACTCGTGCCACGGAACTCGTGGCATCGACCTTGACCACACTGGCTTATGATGTCTGCCACAATTCGCTCTGCGGGCGAATGACATATACGTAAAAGTACAAGTGTTTCCGCCCAGGTGAATGGACACCACATTATAAAAAAATAAATTCCTACGACAAATCACCAATTCGGGAGTGTAGGCTTCCATGGACAGAGTCAGTAACTTAGCTGTCCGGGAGACGCCATGATGTGCGTCCTAGTGCGATTTTTATAACTTTGCCCGTTAACGATAGAATATGTCACGGTATTTCGCGTCTTTCTCAGTTGTGCCTCTAGATATCGTATGATCGCGACCTATCAAGCAGAGTTTGCGATCGTACGACATCTACCGGCACGACCGAGAAAGACGCGTAATGTCGTGTGATATTCCATCGTGGCCATTGGGGCTTGAGGGGCAGCTATGTTAAAAACCGCACTGCAGGTACAGGTGCCAAGGTTTTTCAGGGCGCGTTTCGCCATGATTCGTCACAGAATAGAGGCCAAAACATTGGCACCTATGCCTAGGACGGCTCCCGGACAGCCAAGTAGTAACTACTAAATCACCAGTTCCCCATGGTTCATTAACAACGAACAACTCCATTCTAAACTTAGTTTAATACACCCACATTCCGTAACTTCTACAAAATCTATCAAACATTCCAGCATCATCCCAGCACAAACTAGCCAAAAACCTCATCCACACAAGAATTTAAAATTCGTATCCTTTCCAATAATTCCAAAAAACGTGCGCAAATCTAGATAAATAACCCCAAACTTCTCCTATAGTATCCTCGCCAGCTTTCAAATGTGAAGCGTTTCAAGCTTTTAAAACTTGATAAACGTGTATAAATCGTAAAACTGATCAAGGTAATTCAAGCTCCCCCCCCCCAAAGGGAAATAAAGCAGTGAATGGCCCACCTCTATGGTGCGGTGCTGCAACGCGGCGCCGAGCAGCGGCACCTCGCAGCCCAGCAGGCGCGCCGCCGCCTCGGCCGCCTCGGGCTTCAGCACCTGCGCCACGCCCTCCTCCTCCGTGAAGCCCACGTTGCCCAGGTGCAGCACGGCCGCCACGATGGCCAGCAGCGCGTCCTGCTCCTCCGCGCCCAGCTCCACCACCTCCATGGCGCGGCGCACCTACAACACAAACACGCTCATTTGGGGCACTTGCGGATGCAGGGGCGGCATGGGGGGATCATTTCCCTAATTTCCGTTTACCTTCCTTTATTTGGCAAAATTGATTTAAATATTTATGTTCGAATTATGCATTTATTTAAACAACACTATTATTTAGTATCTTATCTACAGTACATAAATAATACACAATATAATAACAAATATGTTTATTATTTAACAAAAATCAACGATGGTCCCCTCCAAAATGATCGGTTGGATCCGCTTTGAGGCAAGAACAAAAGTTTAAAAAAGTGCAACGCATTTCATTCATAATTTTGTGCAAAGGCTTGTGAATAGTTTCCATGATTTTGTTTAACGGTTACCCATTAGACTACAGTCCGATTAAACAGGTAATCACAAAATTTGACAAAAGATGTCTTATAAGATTAATATTTCTGTATTAGAGGTTGAAGATTTCTCGATAAATACATTAAAAGGAAATGTAGTAATTTTCAATTTAATCGATACATTAATCGAGAACCTAAGTTATACTATCGATTCATCGAATCGTAATGTTGGCTCTTATTCCTTATCGAGCCCACACAAGAAGTAAACGACACACTAAAGGAAATGAACGTTTTAAATTAAAACATTTTACGACCAGCTTACGCATGTCCAGTCTTCGCGATTAACATAAAATCTCCTCGAGTTTCTGACCCCCGTAATAATTTCCTTCGAATTTGGTGCCGAAACCCTTGGTTCCGGCGCGGCGCGGCGCGGCGCGGCGCATCGCATCGCATCGCACCTGAGCCCATTGCGTGGCGTCCTCGTGCTCGGGCAGCCCCGCGCCCGCCCGCGCGCCGTGCGTGCAGTAGAAGTAGGTGTCGAGCGAGCGGCGCAGCTGCAGGCGCGCCAGCAGCGCGTCGTCGGCGCCCGCCAGCAGCTGGTAGAACACGTGGAAGTTGCGCTCGCCCGCCGCCTGGTGCACCACGCGGCTCTTCTCCAGCAGGTAGTTGAGGATGTGCCCGCCCACCGGCACGCCCTGCGAACACACCAATCAATCACGCACTCCATCACGTTCCACGTTCCTTTGTTATTGTCTAAATGAGGGGTTGCGAGGCTTCAAGGGCCCCAATTAACACCTTGAATATGGTTGCGGGCCATATTTTCATTATTAGGGCCATCCACACCTGATTTCCCCGTACTGTTGATCTCGGCAGTTTGCTCGACTGCTGTGAAACGGGGGGGACCCCCCCCGTTTCAGAGCAGCCAGGAAAACTGCCATGATCCCCCCCCCCCATGCGTGATATCAGGGCGTATCATGCATTACGCAGTGACATTGGGATGATTTTGAATTTCTGAATTTACTAGAAAAATAATCTTAAATCAAAACATCTTATTTGTATATAAAGGTGGTGTTGACCCTGCCAGAGGCACGTGCGCTGGGTGCACAATGTTCTGGCCCAATATGGATGCAAGAAACATTCACTTCTGACCAATAACCTTTCGCGGGCCACAACAAATGGCACCGCGGGCCGCCAGGTAACCCTGGCCTAAATGGTAAACAGTCAAGGCAATTTTGAATGCCTCCTTTACCGATCTGTAAGTGGAGATGCTTGTAAATATTCAAAACAAAATTACTCTCAATCAAGAAGTGCCCATAGCTACAAACTGGAAATGGGAATATTTTGGAGAAAATCATGAAATTTAGGAACATTGGGATAGAAATAACCAGAGGAATACTAAATGATAAGGAAAAGGATAGCATGAACAATAAAAATCCCAGCAGTCAGAATAAAGCCATTGGGAAAAATAAATATTCAATAACAGGCACAATTCGTGAAATTTACAAAAGCTTGATATGGACAGAAATTACGGGCAAGAGGATCATCGTTTCCAGATGGGGCAAAGGATGTCGACCACAGAAAAAAACGGTAGGCGGCGAATATTTTTAAGACCTTAAAGTTTTAAAACCTAGTAGTACTTTCGAAATATTTAGGGTAGCCACCAGTTACAGATACTGTCTCAGTAATGACAACTTCAAGCACAAAATTTGAAAAATAAGAATTGTAAGCTTGCCACTTTCTCCCAGCTTTCAGAGCTTGGAGCTTATGGAACGATTTTTTTGTCTTAAAATGTTTCAAGCATGATCAGAGGTAGAAATTAGTGTCGTTGCCGAGATAAGCATTTGAAGATCACCAAGATTTTACAGTTTTTGAGGGGCCACTACAAAATCAAAATAGAGATTTGGAAAAAAAAATTAAAAACAGAAAAAATTGAAAATTGCAATTTTTAGCCAAGGGATTTATCTACGCATTAAATGGTACTTGTATGCTACTCGACCATTGAGATCACATAACAAATTTAGTGTCAATAATTTTAGACTACAGACCAATAATTTTCAGCAAACTATAAAAATGTTAAATGGACATTGCTGCTGTTTTTACACTAACTAGCATTTATTTATTAATGTCAAGATTTTTTTCTATTCTGGCACAATCTTTTACTTTGAAACACTAACTTTCCCAAAGATTGTGTTGAAGGACCAAGTCTATAAATAATACAAAATTTTTAAAAAATGCCCCTTCGTATGAATATATATTGCGACATTCATCCTAACGATACATTTTATCCACGATGCCTCGAATGTCTCGCGAACGTGAAGAACAGGAAGAAGATACACCCACGGCAACAGAATAGCCATTCTTAGACAGTGAAGTGCAGTTATTTTCGAAAGACATTGAGCTCATCGGATGAGCAAAAAATGGTGAGACTATAAACAATTTATACACAATGAAAAGGTTCATTTGTTCGAAGATTCCTGAAAGATGGGGATAATCTAAAACTCAAATCGATTCATTTATTATCGTCTCGAAAAAAAAAGTAACAATTCATTCGGTCCCATTCAAAAATCTTGTCAGTTATCCAAGAGAACATGCATTATGTGGATTACAGTTTTAAACGAAGTTCAAGCAGTTTGTTGCTAAAGTGAGACGGCATATTATTCTACACGTCTGTCTGTCCCTCAGGAGCAAAGCCTCGAGGCACTTGACGACGGCTTTCGCATCCTCACACGCAACGGTGCTTTTGTGAAACACAATACACCGAGCAAAAGGCCTGCAGGAGCTCGAGGTTACTCTCCGAACCTATTGTGTCACGTGACAAACAGCGTTCAGAAAGGAGTATGACGCAAAAGGCAGAGAGAGTCGCCACGAAAGGAAGAAGGCCCGGCGATTGAGCGGAGGCGTGCGCGGAATGATCTGCGCAAGTGGGCAGTGGGCAGTCGACGCTAGCGCCGCGCCGCGGGGTAGACGGTCGCCGCTAGGGATGTCGATATTTTCAAAACATCGATTTTTTATACAAACAACGATTTAATGAAGCTGTAGTTTTTATCGTCGATATGAAGAATGAACTGGGGTTAATTTTTTCACTCTAGTTATTTACGGAACCTAACAATAGAGATAAATGCACGAATAACATGACACAAAGTTGTTATTATTTAATATTTTATTTTTTCAAAACTTACACAAATTTCAAGTAGTTTTAAAATGTTATCCACCTTTTAGAAATGAGAGAATGTACGTTCCACTAATTTGGCACGTAGTAGTGCCACTAATTTGGAACGTATTGATACCGCAAGTTGTGTAACAGCGCAACATTATTCTATTGGTTGATATTTTAGTTTTGAATTAACACAAATACTAATTAAATTACAATAATTTTCACATATCCTTAATTTGAACTTTCAGACCAAAATCACCAAGAGAGGAAAATAAATTACTCGAGTGGTTACTAAAATAGTTCTGAAAACATGGACGGTAATGCATTTCGAACAAAGATTTTTAAAATTTGAACATCGGTGTTTCGAAACATCGATGTTTTCTTTTGGACGTCGCACCTCGAGCCAGGGCCGGTCGAAGAGCCTTTGGGTCACACATTCGTAAAAACTTTGCGCTGTTAGAGACGTGTAACAAGTTAATTTAATGACTAGCTGAACCCGTTCGAATACAGCAAACCAAAGAAATGCCTGCAGAAAAGTTATGACAAAAAAGTACTTCAGCGAAACCTGTATTAAGCAATCACTTTTGGTTCCGTGAAAAAAGTGATATTTACAAGGGGTTGCCCCTTAATAGGGGGAATATCTTTTACACACACTGGTCTATTATTACCAGACATCGAATGTTAAGGAAAGTGTTTATTATAACGTACGTTTATGAAAGGATTTTTTAGCAAACGAGAACGAATTATGAAAGTGAAACATTGACTACGTTTTGTTTTCCCATTTGACGTAAGAGGCTTTTTAGAATTATTTACTATGTTTTTAAAAGTTTTTCAAAATATCTGTAATCTGTTCTTGGGTAAGGATAAACTTTGACATAATTTTCAGTTTTAGTACTCCCAATAATTATCTATCGGTAACGATCCTCCATTTTCTTGTGTATACTCAAATGTCATTTGGATATGTCTGACACGTTCTAGGTCCTTGGAGCTCAAAACCTCGCTTTTCTCGCACAATTAGGAAACTTGAAGAGACGGATCTTGGGCGAGAGCTGGGCTCAGATTCCGGACGTAACCCAAACATTTGCATGTTACAAGGCAAGGCGATAACCCTTACTTCCGATATTGATACCGTGCCAGTGTTCTTCAGCGAAGGTATGATAAGGAAGGCTCTATTAATTCAAAAAATTAAATATTAGGTCACTTTCATATCAGCCATTTTATTAAAAGAAATTAAACTGAAATGAGACGAGCTGCCGTCATACCATATCAGAGGCCATGCTTTATTGTTACTTTATTTGCGGATCCCTCCGTCCTCCGATTTCCTCGAGAGCGAAACTAAGGCACAGCGGGAATGCTTTTACGTCACCAATTTTCATTGTAACTCCAGAACATTTGTTGTACTCTTTACTTACAAGTTTCCTGGAAGAATTGGATTAAAAGGGATAAATTAAGAAAAATACTATTAAGGGTCTGGTTGGTGGTCGGAGAGGAATATAATAACAGGATTCGGATATAAACTTCCTATGCGATTTAATCGAACGGGTTTCCACCGCTATCAATTGCTAACATTATAAAAATTAACAATAAGTCAACATATAAAAATACATTTTATACCTAACATAAATGAAACATTCTCAAAACATCAAGTCCGCTGGACACTATATCTGTAGCGCCCCCTCCCCTAAAAATCCTGGGTGCGCCTCTGCAATGAACGGACACTTTTGAACGACAAAATGGTTGATCAAATAGAAAATAAAATAAAATGATTACTCACACAGCGGTATCTAGTTGCTATCTCGCAGGGAGATTGATTTGTTTGAGATAACTGTAGATACATTTCACGACTCCTCTGGAAGTTTTCGCAGAGTGCGATTGCACATTCATGTATAGTCAGGAAACAAATAGTACGGAAAAGGGAATAAATTAAGAGACGATGATAGAGCGTGCGCATAGGCGTACGCACAGGGCCGAGGCCGCTGAAAATTCTGAAAGGGTCCCTGAAGCCTTAAGTAATAAAATATATTATTTTTTACTGATACGTTGTAGCTTATTATTGCCTTCGATCCGGAGCTCGATATACACTGCATAAATTACCTGGATTGAAAGGCTCGTGGTTACGAGGGAAATATGATATCAGTTGATGCTATGAGTACATGTTCTCTTATGGAGGGAATTATTGTAATGGGTTCTCCCCTTTGAACGGTCGATTTCTTTAAACATCTAATATTAGCAATACTATTTTTATTTTATCTGTACCCCAATAATTCTTTAATTCCAACTATTAAACAGTAACCCATCTGTTTGACCGGGCTATCCACTGCAGAGAAATTTCTCGCAAAGGAATGATCTCGGGCGATAAAAAGCCCTCGGGCCAAGGGCCCCCAGGCATTATATCGCCGATCATTAGAACCCTTATAACGCTCTTGGGGCGTAAATAACTTATTTATTGACGATGTTCAGTCCCTGATTTTTCCTTGTTGTAGCACGAGTTTGGGAAATAGTTTTACGACCCGTGAGGAGAGTCTCTCCAAGCAATCTGCCAACTGTGTAAATGGTTTAACAAAGTTAATGGTGTTTATTAATTGTAATAATGTCATTCTCACTGTAATACTTTTATTCTTTGACTAGTAAATATGCCATATGTACATAAGGTCCAATGACAAAGAAACATAGTTGATCCCATTCTTGTTTTAGGCTGCACGTGGAGAAAAGAAAATGGTTTTGTAATTTGAAAGTAATTAAAAATGTTATGACTACTAATGCATGTTTATCATTACAAATAGCACAATTAAACCGGAAGTCCGCTTTCCATTTTCTCAAATCCTGCATAAAGCAGACACCTGAGTATAGAAAGATTACTATAAGAAGGGACTTCTTTGACAGCTACTGCTTGGATATTGTTGGCAACATAACTGCAGGTAATGCCCATGCACTGAATTCGTCAATGAGTTCCTTTACGTTAGCTCACTTTTAAGTGGCTTCATTACTCTCTCTTTCGATGCCATTGTCCTTCTGACCCTGTTGTTTCATACAATATGAGTATATAATTTGGTTACTTTAATAAGTATTTATTTCAAGAGTTCATTTTCGTGTCCCGAGAACACGTGCTCAGTAGTACGCAACCTGCCAGCATTCGCTCCTTTCAATTCGCACCTGTCAATCACCAATTTCTTTTAAACGGACTTTATAACTACCAGTTTTTCTCCGGAACCAATACTGGCAGCTTAAGACAGATCTCACTGTATGTTAAATAGACTCTGAGCTTTTAATTTACTCTGGCACTCGCGCCTTCCCGTCATTGATCGATAAGTGGGCGGGGACCGGAGCCCTAGGCTTCGGTTACGTTGGTGCGGAATTTCTACTTCGGGGTCTTGAAAACTTATTACGCGCCCAGACCGAGCGTAGTTGGCATAGTGACATATTGCGTCATGCATGTGTGTAATGTAAGTTGTATCGAGTCCATCAGTTTTCTTTCATACCCAAATTGAAACGTCTTCAGGAATGTTTTAGTACACTTTACATATTTTTGCAGTGGTGATACGAGAAAGTAGGAGAATGGAGTGAATTTGTTTTGGTAAGAACACATACGTCAGGAATTATAATCAGTAAGGGGCGGATTTAATTCTTTTTCTCCTTTTCACTTTAGAACGATGCCTTTTAGTATATAAATTTATTTTATGTTAGGGCAAAAGGAAATGACCCATTCTTTTATGACTTTTTTTGCATTTTTCATAGATTTCGCCTAATAAGTCATTTTTACTTTTTCGTAATTTTTAAATCATTTTCGCGTATTTCATTATAAAAATACACACACATGCATATGCCATATTCAGATAATATTTACGAGATGCAACAATGTTCAGAGATTTCCTGAGTAGCCTGTTCAATTTCTTCGCTCAGAAATTGTAATATCAGCAGTTGTGAGTATGTAATCTAAGATTCCTGTGACGCCTTCACACCATTATCGGTTCGGAGGATTTCACGATAACTACACTGCGATTTTTCTAACTTTGCCCCTCAAGGCCCGCCTTCACGATGAAATATGTCACGGTATTTCCCGACGTTCTCAGGCGTGTAGCCAGATATCGCAAGATCACGACTGAATCAACAAGTGCTTGCGATCATGCGACTTCTAGCGGCACGACGGGGAACGCGAAATGCCCTGTGATATTCCAACGTGGCCATAGGGGCTTGAGGAGCAGAGTTAGAAAAATCGCATTATAAAGACAAAGATTTTCTGGTCCAGTCCAAACCTCAAGTTTGCAAAGTTGGCAAGCTGAGTTCACTTGAACGAAATGAAGAAGCCTTGATTACATCAGAAATATATCCAACAGCTTGCGTTGTTCATCTAAACTGGTTTTGATAACAATTTTTAGATCTTTTTCATTACTTTTAGGGCATTTTAAAACATTTTAAGAGCATTTTATTGATAATTTTTGGTGCTGCTTTAGGTCATCAAAATCCGCCCCCCTAATAATCCACAAATACTGGAAGCGTGGCAGCATGGTCCCTCTAGGTAGATGTTGACAAAAGAACAATTATAGTGCGATTTTTCTAACTCTGCCCCTCAAGTCCCTATGGCCGCGATGGAATATCACACGGCATTTCGCGTCTTTCTCGATCTAGCCGGTAGAAGTCGCATGATCGCAAGCACTGCTTGATACCATCGCAATCACGCGGAATCTAGCGGAATGACCGAGAAAGATCCGAAATACCGTGACATATTCCATCGCGAAGATGGGCCTTGAGGGGCAAAGTTAGAAAAATCGCAGAATAGATGGGGCCAGCTCAGACGCAGACGATACGTGCGTGGCACCTTAAGATGTCAATGTCATGATGCCAGTATTGGCAGAGATGCCCGAGCTAGGACCATTCCCTTCTCATTATTTTGTGAAACACCACCCGCATGAGCATGAGCCCGCAACTGCTGGAAGACATGTGAAGAAAGCTTATGAAATACTACATTTTTTTCTGTTTAATCTTGCATTGTACTTGCGGAAGGTACCTGAAAGTCGAAGGCGATGTCCATGTATTTTCCGAAGCGGCTGGAGTTGTCATTGCGGTTGGTCTTGGCGTTGCCGAAGGCCTCTAGCAGCGGGTTGCTCTGCAGCAGCTTGTCCTTGACGTTGTCGACGGTGCTCGTGTGACCCGACGCCTCCGCCACGAACTCCAGCACCTTCTTGGACGCCTCCGTCTTCCCGCTGCCCGACTCACCTGCCCGACGGTATCAGGATAATTATCAGCTTTTTGCAAAGGAAAGCGTGTGTATAATTTACGTTTAATTTCGAAAGAGAAACAAAATATTAAGAACACCTATGGAAAATAGTGGCCCGGCCACTGCGGGCACACGGGTTGTCATTGACGCCACGTACATACCCCAATTTAAATTGAACAACCGTACCCATGCGTGAAATCTAGAATATTTTACCCCACCCTCTTCCTTATTTTTCCATTTCCATATTAAGCATATAATATATATTTTTCTTCAAGACTCCCTTATCCCCGATCACTTGTTCTATATGTCACCTTGCAATTGATAACAATATAATACACTTGTCAATACAAACTATTCTTATTTAACTTTATTATCGAGGGAAGAAGTGTACCTGTGTAATTCAATCACATAGAATATCAAGTAATACGAATATGTAATTTCACCTAGTTGCAGATTCTACAGGCTCTGAACAGGTGAGGTAGAATCGAGAAGTGTCGAACCAGCAAAAATGTAATAGAATGGTCAAGAGGATCTCATTCTATAGATTACAATGGGATGAACGTTTCTTTGAGGCCTTTGGCATATTGTAATGGCAAGTTATAATTCCCTCCAGATTTCTTCTGGTAAGTCACAAGAGAATTTAAAAACGGTACGGTTGCTCCGAAGCTTCAAAAGTTCGCGGCAACTGCTTAGTACGACTTTTGGACATTAGGAAATAACATAATAATGACGCAATGGGGTTCCCATTATCTAATAATAGTTTTTATTTTATGTTTACTTTTCTAAATATGGATCCAAATTATCTAGAGAGCATCGGACGAGGTGCAATCACATAATGGATTGAGAAGTGATGTCATTATTCACGTATTTATTTTCGAATAGGCAATAACAAAAAAGAAACAATTCCGAAACTATTACTTCTGGCGTTTAAATACGTCCACATAAATTTTTTAAACCAAATTAAATAAATTACGCGCTGTGAATATAAAAAATTGGATAAAAATATTAATTTAAACATATCTGTACTTTCTGTTTTTAAAGTTAAAGTTTTTTAAAGTTATACAGTTTTTACTGTTTTTGACAAATAAATAAATAAATAAAGGTGGAATGTGTCAAAATTAGTGAAAAGGGATCTCATAAGAAATGTATGTAATTTCTTATGTCAACATCCAACAAGTCGTTCGCGCTACGGAGGCTGAATAGCGACTACACCATTGACATGGACACCTCCTCGACCCCTTCTTAAACAATAATCTCCTTTCCCACATTGAAACCTCCTATTTCAAAGCGTGCGAGTGTTCAGAGATCGTTTGGAGAGGTGGAAGATGTGCGTGAGCGCCGTGCAGCTGCAGCTCTCACCTGAGATGAGGATGCATTGCGGCCGGTTCTCGTCCGTCAGCGACCGGTACGCCGTGTCCGCGATGGCGAAACTGCAACACACATTTCACCTGAGGAACACACTGCGAGTACTGTCATTCCTGAAACTTCCTCTAGGCCACATACATTTTAACTGATTTACTTGATTTTGAAACTAAATACCCTTTTTAAATGTTACTAGATTTTTTGTGAAGGGTATATTTATGTCTTTTTAACCTTCGAAACCAATTGATTAGTAGTACCGTTTGCTAATTTCGCAACTCAACTTTTCGTCCGTGATGAATTTCGAAATGTTGCTTCTGAGTGGCTCTGGGCACTGGTGTGCCCAAGTACGCAGACACAAGGAATATGTGTTCGACTCCCGAATAGGACATACACTTTTCAGTTGTGCTTATGCAAGAGGGGGACCAAATTTCCGTGTATCACCTTCAAACCTTGTCCTTCTCTAGATCTTAAGTAGTAATGTAGTGTGCAAGTAGCAGTGGGTCTATTCTATTCAAATCGGCAAAAAGGCGCGACTCGGCTAAGTGAACTGGTTCGTCATCACCTAAACACGGTAATACAACATGAACCCACGGTTTACCTCGTGGCATTTACGCAAAATTTAGACTGAGTTGGCCCAAGGGCTACTTCGGCTCCCTGAGGTTCGGGGGCTGGGTTGCAAGTGGTGCTCTCGACGAGCGCTAGTACGGCAAGATTACAACGGAAAATTGCCTTACGCATTGACATTTGGCAGCCGGGGGTGGATAGACATTTAAATGTGGCCATGTAGATTTTTTTTTCAAAATACAAGGTTTGTCCCAAAAGAAATGCGTCGCAATTTTATTCTGACCCGAATATAAGCCGGAGAGCAGTCAGACAGGTTTGGATAGGGCAAGGGGACGTGCAGCTTTCCAGGTAGGCTCAGTTGTCTCCGAGTCCTGGTGAGGTTAGACCGGGTCGTATGTAAGCTCCTGTATAGTAGTCGCGTCGTACTTATGATGGAGAAAACTTTGGATCAAAGATTCGCGATAAAGTTTTGCGTGAAGCTGAAAAAAACGCTCCTGGACGCTTTCGTGATTTCATCCTCATTGTTGGATACTTTATCACCGGGGGTGAGACGTGGATCTTCGAATTAGACCCGGAAACAAAGGCAAAGCGCGGAGTGGCCCACCTGAGCGTCTTCGCCCCCCAAGGTGGTTTGTATGAGCACATCGCGCGTGAAAGTCTTGCTCATTGCCTTTTTTGACACTAAGGGGATGGTGCGCAGTGAGCTCTCACCTCCTAGACACACCGTAAACCATTGGTGTCACGGTATTCTACTGGTGGCAGTGGCACGCATCGTGGCACCGTAGCGTGCCACGAGATTATCTGCGCAACTAGCACCGGGAAAGGCAACTATTAGTAACCCCGCCGTTTTACATAGGGATGGCGTGGTCTCTGGTGTTGGGGTAATGAATTGCGTGGAGGGGCGATTTCGTCGTGGCACTCGTGCCACGAACTCCCGTTCACGGCATCGACCTTGACAACACTGCCGTAAACGTTTATTTCTACAAACGAGGGGTCCAAAGCCCGAACATCAAGGTCACTCGCGTCCGAAAGGAGATAAGCGCTTTGAGGAAGCTTCGCCACGACAACGCGGCGGCCCACGTCGCGGACTACGTGATCCGTATTGGTGGAGCAATGCTTCCACGACCTCCCTGTAGCCCAAGCGGACTTATGTTTGTTCCCTCGGCTGAAAAGGGCCATGAAGAGAACGCATTACCAGACTAGAGACAACATCGAAGCAAGTAAGACGAGAGCTCTAAAGGACTTCTTCGCCTAGGACTTCCTGGGAGCGTAAGAGGCATGGAAATCATGTTAGCAAAAAATATATCGACTCACAAAGGCCATACTTTGAAGAATTTTAAGTTGCGGTGCCTATCTGATTAATAGGTTAGTTTTTAAAAAATGCGACGCATTACTTTTGGGACATGCCTTGTGTGATGAGGTTTTCTCACAATTTTAATGAAATTATTTAATGAAATTTTAATAACATTCTCTGAAATCGACTACACTTTTGTTTTCGAACGGATACTGCTAAATGCACTGCATGGCTTGTCGTAAAAGTCATTTTGATGTATTCTTTTGATTTTTCCAAAATTTCACTTATTTTTTTAAATATCTCACTTCTTAATATTTGCGTTACGGATATTTTTATTCATTACTGCATTCGTGAGTACATGTGCTTCATGTCATTCATTTCCTTTAAATTTTGTGTAAAACTCAATTTTTTCTGAGAAAATGAGCTCAAAACGTGCATTTTCAGAATTAAGCTAACGTCATTTCCTCAAGATCGGTTCCAAATCTTTTCAATGGAAATTTGCATGTTCTATAATAATCGCAAAGTCATATTTCAGCCTTACTATTAGGGCAATGAAGACTTGAGAAATTGTAAAAAAAATACCCATAGGTAGCAAGCATAGGAAGAGGGTTTGGAAATACCAAAAAGCTAGCTCATTCCAAAGAGATTAAAAGATACTATCTAGTGCGAGAAAGTCTGTGCCATACTGTTTTTAATTGCATCTAATAAATTATTATAGTACGTACTTGGAGTTCAACATTAAACTAAAAATGCACTACATTTCACCTAGATTTTTTGCTCATTTACCAAATGAACTGCGCATTGTCCTAGTTTTATTCATATCCGATGTAGTTGCGGTCCCATTTACCTCCGATATTCACCAGTGTACCGTCCTCGCTTTCACGTGATTCGTTTGTTTTGAAATGCCCTAATGCCATTCCAAATAAATGCTTATTTAGAGCATTTAGCGACGAAGCCGCACGCGAGGCGAGATAAGGGGCGTGGGCGGGCAGGGAGCGTGTTACGAAACGGCGGCAGCAGCGCGCGCCCTCACGGCCGCTCTCCTTGGCGTGGGAGCGCCGCCGCCGCCGCCACTCGAGACACTGAAGGCCTCGGCCGTTCAACCCGCGCGGAGCAGCCCCAGCGCACGGACGGAAGCTCCTCCAGCTGCTCCTCGCGACGGAAGATATCGGACGTGCGCACGATGTGGCGCAACCACCGCCCTCCCCCCCCCCTTCCCTTAGTTTTGTTTACTTTGGTTATGCCTAAAATATTAAGGTTTTCGAATGAAAGAGGCGAGTTTCGACCTCGGGGATAAGAAATGTACAGTACTAACCATTAAACCAGCAACTGGACGACCCGCGGGGCAGCGGCGAAACTCTAGCTTTCCACTGCTGGGTCCGAGGTTCGATCTCGGTCCGCCACAAATTTCTCTTGCGTTGGGTTAAGCTGGTTCGGTGGGTTTCATTGGGTTCTCGTGTTTTCCTTGCGTTTCAATCCATCACAACTCCAACTTTATGCTCGTTACCATTTTAATCTCTTCCGACATCTTTATCATTACTTCGCAACACAAATGCCTTAATGAAGACACCCAACGGCGATGATGTTGAAATTTCTAACTTCGGAAGCACGGCTTATGAGCCTTCATCCCAAAAATTATTTTCGTGCGATAAATGATAACCATAATAATAATAATAATAATAATAATAATAATAATAATAATAGTAATAATAATAATAGTAGTAGTAATAATAATAATAGTAGTAATAATAATAATAGTAATAGTAGTAATAATAATAGTAATAATAATAATTATTATAACAATAATTCAATTGCTTCCAAACAGCTGTGGTTGATTAAGAGTACAGTTTCGAATTGACTCTTGAGTAACATTATTGCGTGTGGAGATCATAGGTTGTCCGACATTTACGGTAAGAAGTGGGAGGAATCTACACGCATGATATAACAGATTAAGATCACGAATTGATAAGGATACACGTGTCTCGTGATAAAACAATCATTGTAACGAATGGCTTCGAATAACATCTTTGACACAAGTTAACATCTATTGATTATACTAGCACTCCTCACAGTTAAGAGGACTTTTTTTATGTTTTCGCAGATAATGAAACGTAGCATTGACGTACTAGTTTTATCATCATACAAAAATGAAACATTGTTTGATTTGATTGTAACCGTTACGTAAGTATTCAGGATTGTTATGTCGATCCAACGCATCTTTTACTGAAGCTCTATGCGCATATTCGACGGATCTAAAACTAACCATACTGCACCATTCCGCTACGCGCGACCCACTGGCCGCGGAGCACCAGAGGCGGCGGCAGGCAGATTTCGTTACTTTCTCGCGTTATTTCAGGCAGATACAGAAGTAGCGTCAACAACTTTCCGTCTGCTTCAACACAGGGCGACGTGGTTGTGCTTTTACGAGCGATTTAAGATTTCACTCTGGAGGAAGGCGCGCGAGAGCCGCATGGCGCAGCGAGGTTGGAGGGCGGGAGGGGGGGCTCTTCCGGTTCTCAGGCGCGCATGGCACGGGGGGGGGGGGGAGGTCGAAGCCCATTCACCCCAAATCACGACACATTCGCGCAAGACTGGCTATGTATGGAAAAAGCTCTCTGTCTCACACGTTTGGGGGCCGTTAACAAAATGCGTTCGCTTTTGTAGAGTGAGAGGGGGATCCACAAGATCCAACAGGGTGGGAGGGGATTGATGGAAAACGAACGTTCGCGCCAGATTGTGTGATAAATGTATTTTTCAGTTTAAACTAAAAATATATATTGAAAATAATCACAGAAGTATTTGAGGTGTTTGAAAAATTGTATTAAATTCCGTATGCCATTTTGCCGAATTGTTAAAGAAGTAACTTTTGCTTAACTCGATAAGAGGGAATTATTGGGAGAGGGAACTTAATTCTGTGAAAGTATTTTTAAATCTTGTATTGATTTCATTGCTCTATTAGGATGTACATGAATGTTTAATAGGCATAACTAGCATAGATTTTTTTCTGAAAAACATTTCCTGAAAATCCGAGCAGTATTTGCGTATATTTAAGGTTCATTAAGTACTGAGCAATAAATAACAAGTCCAATTAAAGGTAGTACTATGTACCCCTGGCTTGATTCTCAGTTCAATTAAAGATCAATTCGCTTAATCATGGAAATCGATTTTTCAAAAACACCTTCTACCCAAGGTCTCTACGTTAGATTGGCCTTCAATGTTAACTAAGCAGTTAAGAAACACATATAGCTTATAAAGAAATTAACTAAGGAAATAACACTTCTCGCTGTACTACGGCGACATTTCCTTCTTTACTCTATGGTAAAGAATGTAGATTGAAACCTTTATCTTATATCTGAGAATGAATTCTAGGTAGCATTGGACTATCTACGACCTAGCACGTGAATCAACATTTATGCGCGAAGAGCATTTGTAGTCAGAGGCAAATCCAGACAGTACTTCGGGAGGTAGCGGTGTAATTCCAGTACATATTCATCCCCCGTTAAATATTTTTAAATTGATGTATTTAAAAATTTATTATCTTGAAATAAAAAAAAGTATAGTATTCATAACGGAATTACTCATTTGGATGTGGTGCGATCATTGGAGTAAATGTCTTAAATTATTGGAATAAAATTACAAAAACTATTGACTTGGGGAGGGGTGTTCGGTTCCAAAGTTCCCATCTCACCCTGGACCTCACCCTCAGTACTCTTCTCCCCATAGTACGTCATACAGTTTTTAAACTGTTTTTTTTTACGTTAAATAAATAAGTAAAAATATACTTAACGGCGGCTAGCAAGGAAAATTGATCCACCACTGCAAAGACCGAGACCGCCTGATGGAAAACCAAAGTACTCACATGTGCGGCGCGGCCTCGTAGAAGTGCAGGCCGCGGTACTGCTTGACGGCCTCGGCCGTGTAGATGGGCAGCGGCTTGTAGGGGTTGACGGAGACGAGCACCTGGCCGATGTAGGTGTAGATGAGGTCCTCGCGGAAGCGCCGCCGCAGGTTGTCGACGAAGGCGGGCTCGCTGCGGAAGTCCTCGAGCAGCACGAAGTCCTGCACGCCCACGCGGTCGCGGGCCGCCAGCTCCCGCTCCATGACGGACGCGCGCTCGCCGCCCTTCCTGCGCACGCGCGGACACGCCCGTCAGCTCTCGCAGCTCGCCACGCGAATTAGTTATAATTACATATCTAAGAACAGAAAGTACAATGGACGGATCATTTTATAATGACCAGGATTCCTTTGCCCAGGCTGGAGTTTCAACTCAAGAACGTCGTTTCTGCCAGCTCTAACCTTTCTGACGCCGGGTCGTTCAACACTTTAGATGCCAGGACGTCTCCATTTTTAGAAAATTCAGTTTTTAATGCAAAATTAAGATTGATTATTATTATTCTTAGTATTATTATTCGCATTGATATTGAACTCCACTCTTATCAAACGTATAAAACAAACGTTTGGAGGCGCTTTTGAGAAAAATCTTACTTATGTATTTGTGGAACAGTCCTTCCATTTTTATAAGTCGCATAATCATTTCACTTTTTTGCGGGTTGGACATATTCGTAGGTTCAACTACATCTACGTGATATCAACTATATCTTACGTAATATGAAATTACGTAAAAATTACAAATAATTCGAGAAAGTGTATTCTGTTATAGTACGAGTAGGTTCATGTTGCTCGAGGTAAATTATTCGCGAATAGAAGGCGTTAGCTTTTATAGACCTCCATTTAAAGACAACGCAAGAGACTTTCGCGAGGGCAGCCATTCAAACAAAACTCAGGTTTCCCCACCAACCAAATCTCTCAGCACATCACCTACGTCCCGACCCTCATTATGTTCAATAGTTTTCCACACAACGAATTCAAAGCCCATCACACACTAGTTGAATTACTACAACATTTGAGTCCAGCACTATTTAAAACTGAGTTAAGCACCAGTTCTTAAAGGGTTCACATTGTGTGCACCCCAAAGCACTTCCCTCCGGAAGCTGCTAAGTACAGTGGGAAGTCGATTATTCGAACGTCGACCATCCGAAAGCCAAATATCCGAACTCATATTTTCTCTGAATATTTTTTTAATTAGGTACCGTATACTAAACGTATTCATTTCCTTTTGTAATACTGAATATTGAGAATGATCGTTAACTTCGCACGAGTTTATTAATAACCATTACATAAGAGTATCACACGGTACTTAATATTAACGAGATACTGTACTATAGTCAATCATCTGACTTCAGTGAACGTTGACAAATCCTATAATAAATGCTTAAGAACTCTGAATATTTATTATGAACATAAAAACACTTTTCACCACCTTTAAGTGCAAGAGAACTAACGGTACATTGTCAAACAACCGATAGTAAATGCTTAACAGCTGTCACTGGAATGTTGATTGTCGGCAGAAAATCCACCGCCTTGTAGTGCAACGGTAGCCTACGTGGACATTGTGTTCGGTTATCTGTCGAATATCCGAACTATAGCTGGTCCCAATTAGTTCGAATAATCGACGTCCCACTTCCACAGATGAAGCGGAGCGGGGCGCGGAAGGAGCGCTTCGTGTCGCCTCGAATGTCTTCACTTCACTCAGGAAAGGGTGTGGCCCATTTTTCTTGGAACAAATTTTCCGGACATTTTATTCCCAGATAAAGTTTGATCAGTTCAGAATGAAAATAGGCTACACATTAAAAAGCAAAACTTGGCCCGAAGTTAAAACGTTATCGACCTGAGCTTTTTCACCTGGTACTCATATTTTCTCACATTAACACTTTGTGAGAGTCAGAGAAACTTCAATTCAAAACATTTGGTGCCTCTCCATGGGAAAAAAAGCAACTATATTTGTTTAACGAAACAAATTATGCCCAATATAACTATTAATCAATGTGATTTAACTTAATATTTCGTTTCATAATTGTCTAACATTCCACTGCCTTCTAATGTTTTTTCTAAAAATTTCTTGATTTCTCCTCGACTTTTCCCGTCTTTCCAGAATGTGAGCACTGTATCTCTATCAGCGAGTGCGCGTGCTACCCGCTTCCCCAGTGACCAAAGAGCGTCGTCTAATGCGAACAGCTGTGTTGCTGCTCACAAGACACATCAAGTTTTTCTTTTTACGCAAACATAACGGTGGAGAGCCGCGTTGTGAGCTTCGTTTGTCGCCGGCGCGAAGGGCCACCTGCGACGTGGAGGGGGGGCGGAGGTAGGGGTTGCGTAAGGCCCCGGTGGCCTTTGCGCGGAGAAAGCGGTCGCGGGGACATCCCACGAAGCGTCTGCGCTCGCACAGACACGCGCGACCTCTGATGCAACGCGGAGTGAGGCACCAGCGGACGCAACGGATATCAAGAACAGTGAGGATTTTCGTTACTTCAACTGCGCTGACCTCTTGACGTTTATTTGAAAAAGCTAGTTGATCAATTAATGCTACAACGCACTACACGGGTGCAAATTCCTTCGTTCCCTCGCAAATAAGTTATAATATTTGAAATTGTTGCAACTAAATAGTATCTTTATTTTGGAAGCATTGGTAACGCACAGTGTTAATGACATTTTTTTCAATAATTTAAGTGGGATTGAATTTGATGTACGATACTGTTTGACTGGGCAGTGAAATATACAGCCTTCAACTTTTGAAGTTTATGGTTCAACTGTGCAATATTTACGACAGAAGGGAATAATATTACTGAGGACGGGTTAATTACTTCAAACTTCAGCGTAAAAACAAAACAAAAAAATATGCTTTCCACATTCATTTTGCTGCAGTTCTGGCGCCTTGAAATCTATGCACTGCGTTTCGTGTATTGTTTTAAAATATCTACACGCTCGATTTAGATTAGACCCACCATTTAAATTCTCCACATGCGATTACGAGGCAATGGAGATTACGAACTTTGATATTTTTTTTTAACATTTATGTTCTCAAATATATCCACAAAGGGAAGTATTCCGCCTATGCTTAGCTGCGCGTGCCGACTGAAGTCTCATACTCAGTCCGTCACTGCTTACTAGTACATACTATATACGTCATGCAAGGATCCAAGGAAGAGGCCCATTAAATAGTGGAGATTGAAATGATATTCAAGTTTGCGTTTTAAACGGCATTTTTTAAAAATATTTCTGAGATGAAAAGAACTGTGGTACTGACCACATACTACAACTATATTTATGGTATCGCCGTATTCGTAAAATAATTTTGTTTAAACAATTTATTACATGTTATACGATAGTACTTTATTTTTGTTCTTGAGCACTGTGTTCGCTTAATTTCGGTCAAGCATTTTGTGGTTTTGTTAAGCTGTATTATTGCTGCTGCAGACCTCTAATTTCGTATTAAACCAAAGGCAAACAAAGCGTACACAAACATTTCAATATTGGAAACAATCCATAACTTCAGTTCACCATTGAAACAAATAGAATTGTGGATCATAAAGCTAACATTGATTTATGCATGGTCTGCATCGAAATATGTTCCACGTAATTTTAAATCTTTAAAAATGATCCCAAATAAAACGTTAAGAAAAACTATCAATGCACCATAGCTCATTCCAACATCTCAAATATTGAAGAGCTTTACGTAGATGCAGTAGATTCTTTCAAACAAACAACACGATTTTATTCCTATAATTACACATCTAGGTTGCGTATTAGCATACAACCATGGTAAAAATTTGAGAAGCCAACCCCGGAAGATTCTATTACACCGCCGTCATTTTCACCAATCTTCATTTTAATCAACTAGTGGACCCGGAAATTCTTCGCTATTTTACTGTGATATCACACACTACTGGCCAAGTGATTGTTTATCACGTTTTACGCTGAGCTGTGCAAAAATTCTAATATATGAAAGACTTTCTCGCAAATAAGGGTTTGCTCTATGTCCTGGTCAGGACATGGTTGTCAAGTACCCAATTGTTAAAACGTTCTCCCTCAAATTTGGGCATGCGTTCGCTATGACACTATCTTAGATAAATTCAATTACTTTTCCAAGATTCACGTAATAATTCCGGCCGATACTTCAAAATCGCAGGGGCAGAATACTTGTATGCAATGAAGCCTCGCTTAATCCTTGACTGTGCGGCGGGTAGCGTGGAGTTCAGGGGAGCTTGAGTAGTCATAAACGAATAAATCATCAACGCCACCACATGTCCGATTTAATTCAAACCACTCATTAAACACTCATTACTAATAAGAACAAAGCATGAAAATTTCAGCGAAATCGGTCGAGTAGTTTTTGCCTCTATGCAAGACACACTATCATTCCCTTTTATTTACGTATAGATAATCAAAACTTTTTAAGTATGTAATCCTGTACTTCAGTTCCTTGTTGCAAAAATATTTAACATCTGTGTAAGATAAAAATAGTCGATCAAATAGAAAATAAAATACAGACTACATCTGACACGTTGCGACTACTTCCCAGATGGTAAGACATTCCAGTGTCCGTAAACAACTTGCACCAGCAGAAAATGCGTTTCTGCATTCGGATTCCACAAAGTCGCAACGGTTGCTCGTGCTCTCAAAACGCAGAATCATCATTAATATACAAAGAGATAAGATAAGTGAATAAAGGAAAGCTAAAATCGTGATGTCACAAACCCAAATAAAATCTGGAATGAATACTGTAAATGAAATAGTTAAAAACTATAAAACAAAGGGACGTCGCATAAGATGGCCTCTTGTGTTTTTGAGAAGAATTTAAACTTCTCTGGGCAAATTAAAAAATGCACAGATGGCATTCCTCTGAAGAAAATCATTCCTCTGACTGCGCGTCGGAACTTCCACAAAATGTTGAGTACTTCAAAACTATTTCTAAAGAACACAACCAAAACAGTGAAGCAACAGAACTATATAGTCAAACTGAATGAAGAAGCAAAATTATAAACTAGAAAAAAGATGCAACATATATCACAATACGATATCGAAAATGTCCAACCGTGGCTGAATCTTCAACTGAAATATCAGGCACCACACACATGCATGGCTTAGCATAGCCCACTACACCCACTAAAACGTTTCCACTTGCAGTTCACACCGCCCCAACTCCACGACGCACAGCACTTCCCTCGCTACATACAAAGCCCATGAGACACCCACCGTGCACTCGGGCATGCTCCATCCCGTCGATGCCTTGAGTGCATCAGCGCGACACCTCTCCACAGAAGCTCGCGAGGCGCGGAGCGAACGGCCAGGATCCAATTTGCATGTCCAAAGCACTGCGTTCGCACGCCGGAAGGCCGTCCACCCGAACAGGAGAAACGGTGAAACGAAAGCAATATTACGTTAACGACGAAGAAAGAATGCGGCGAACGGTAATGTGCTTTCGCTGCAGTTGCGACGAAAGCGAAAGCGAAGCTTCGCGGACGATTCTTCTCCCACGCGGTAGCCGGCGTCCACGCGCCTGTCTACGCCCCCGCCAATGGAGAGCGCGTTGGCTCGGACCAGCTGCGACTCGTACCCTGAAGGCCGCAGGTTCACAAACAATCACAATGAAACTAGGATCCCGACTCTCCCCAGAAATCGCAGCACTACACGGCAACCCAAGATTGAATGTTAGCTATGTAATACAATATTGTAAGCTACAGAAGATCTGCTGCGGACTGACGGATCAATTATTTTTTATTCCTTTATTATCATATGAAATAATTGTGGAAATTTAAAGAATATACTTTAAAATTTGTTCGCAATAAGGGCACATTGTTTGGTCTAATTGAAAATGAAGTACTCACCTCCAGAGCACTTTAAGAAAAACCTTATTATCGTCTTTGTGTAATTTGAGTGGAGCGCTAATCAATCATGCGCTGCCTACCTGCGGTGATATTCATTTAAAGATTAAAAAAAAAGCGATTTTCCTAAAATTTCTTCGCGATCTACCTGGTCAGCGTTGCGAGCGAACGCCGCGTTACCGACCTATGTCACGCGGCCAGTGAACTCAAGGTGCAGTTTTCTTCCGTGGCGGGGAAGTCTGGTTCGATCCCCTACCTCGTTGATATTTTGTGGGGTCTGAGTCGCCACTGTGATCCGCACTTCACCTCCACACGCACCGCCATACACACTCACTCATTCACGCACGCACACGAAGCAGCTCCAACCGCACACTTGATGGCAGCTCACTGGGAGTAGCAGCGGCCGCGGGCGCGTGGGCGCGGGCGCGGGCGCGGGCGCGGGCGTGGGCGTGGGCGCGGGCGGGCGTCCTTCCGAGTGGCTGCACTGTGGCTGCGGCGGGCGCTGTGCGGTGACTGTCTGCGCTGAGCTGCGCCGGCTGCGCTTGCGCAAAGGCGAAAGCGCTCGCATCTGCCCGCGCCTTCCGCCCGCCCCACGCGCCGCCCCGCCACGCCCCGCCCGGAGAGATTGGGGCAGGCGCCGCACCGCCAACTCCCCCTCCTCAGTGCCCGTCGCGTTCTCTCGAATACCTCCAGTCTTCAAGGGCAGCGATGGGCACGCACGAACTCGAATTTTTCTCGTATGACCTTTTCGCCATGTATGAGTCATGCACGCGTGCTGCCGAACAACATGGGGTACGCAAGCAGGCCACGCCAAGCCTTTAGGAATAGGTCGCCAACCTATGGATGTATGCCACCTACTTTATAAAATTGTTATGTAGTACAGAAAATCTAGTGTGAAATATGAGGCACTAAAAATCGATATCATGTTATTTAGATACGTTTATTAACAAAAAGACTGAGCGGAATTAAAGAATTTAAAGAAAAATCCTTGTTTTTCAACAGTCGTTTCGCACAAAACATGAAGTCACATATTTAAAATACACAATTTATTTTCAGTGAAATTCAAGAAAAGATAATGATCATAATACTAGGACGTGTATACTGATTTGTGCTACCTTCCTGAGGTACACCCCAACTCAAAATGCCCAAAATCTGTCTTTGCTAAATTTTCCTCTTATTGGTCCTGGAATGTCGTAGGGAGCGACCGGTCGATCGTGAGCGACGCGTTGCCGCTCCAGGGAATTGACCATTTGCGTGAGGGAGAACAACACACCTCCTGTTCCTCGGGGCCCTAAGACGTACATTTGCGTTCGCATCACAGGCTAAGGAAGGAACTGTCGCTCGGTCGACTGTAGAGGAAGGCGAAGAGAGGTTGTACCCCCGGGCCCACACCCTTCGTACGTCCCTCTACTCCAGTGGTGTCAAGGTCTTCTACTGGTGGGTGTGGCACGCGACGTGGCACCATAGCATCTCTGCGCCATTAGCGTCGGGAAAGAACTATTACGAGTGGTGGTAACCCCGCCGTTTTACAATAGGGATGGTGTTGTCTCTGTTGGCGAGGTAATGAACTGCGTAGAGGGGTGATGGGTGGTTTCGTGCCACGGTCTCCCGCTCGTGGCATCGACCTTTACAACGCTGCTCTACTCGCTGGCTAGACGAAGGGACCGGCCCCTCCGAGGGTTCTGAGTGGGGGCCGCCGGAGGTCGCTTCGCTCCTTCGCATGCGGAAGTGCGATAAGAGTCCGCTCCGCGCTCGGGGGCGCGGCTGCTCGCCACGCTCCGTGCGCACGGCGTGCACTGATCGACGCTTTTCGGCACACAGGGCCACTTCTCGCGAGATTGAGCTATTCGAAAGTTCGCAAGAGGTAAAAAATTCGTCTTGAATTGAACTGGCACACGCCATTCGAACTCCGTATTGAAATAAAATACGGCCAGTCTTCACATTCGTCAGTACCAGTTGTCATGCACGGGTCATCATTAAGTAAGGCTTTCACTATTTCGTAATCACATCTTGACTGTATCCTTCACGAATAGGCTTGGTATTCACTACACTGTGTTCATTGTGACCCGAGTTTATGACGCCGGTATGTGCAGAGGTAAGTTTGGTGAAGTTTCCAAGAAAAATTTTCCTTTGAAGAAAATACGATTCAGACAGCAAAATTGACGAAATATAAATTTAAGCAAAGTCAACGAATGGACTTCTAACTGTTAGTGTTCTACGGGAATCCTTTCTTAAAACAGCTTTTCGATATTTATCAGCGAGTTAGAATCAGATCAGTTACATCCGGTGTAGAAATTTGTCCATGAGGTATAATTTAGTTGAGTTGCACTGCATTTGTATTATTTTAAGTTTCAAGCGAAATTTCTACTGAACTCCTCCCTTCGAAATTTACGGTTTCTGATAAGCACTGGCTATCTAAGTTGTTTAAACATAAGCCAATGATCATACTGTCCTGATAGACGAGTGCTAAAAAGTCGAAGTGTTGAGAGAAGATTGCCAATTTTTTCTTTAAGCGTCAGCTTCAAGCGACAAAAAATCCTTTTGGTGAGAATTAGGCTATTTTAATGCCAGTTAATAATATAATAATAATAGTAATAATAATAATAATAATAATAATAATAATAATTTTCAATTTTTCATTGCATTTTCAAATAAAATTATTGTTCGTGTTAAGATAATTAATTGATTTATATTTTATATTTTTATCAATTTATTTTAAAATGGTAATAATTAGTAGCCTGTCTCGGAGGTTCAAGGGTTTCGTGTATGCGGAGCCAAAGGCCGTGGGTTCCAGCCACTCATGACATATGGGTCTTCTCACCATATTATTCATTCCTCCGCGAATTTCATCCACAATTTTTCATCCCTCGTGACCATGAGTGAAAGGCGATGACAAACAACCATGGATCACATGTCCAGAAACAGGTGGCCATGAAGGCGTACATCTCATCGCTCGCCTGTTCTCGGAACAAAGTATGGCAATCATCAATATTTACAAATTCGCCCTTCAATGACTCTAGTCCTGCTTCCAAAACAACGAGCCACAACCGCTGCTGAAAAGCCAATGAATTAGAGAACTCTAAAGAGAGAGAGAGAGAGAGAGAGAGAGAGAGAGAGAAAGGAAGGAAAGTCATCCTTCAAATCGATCATAGCCACCCACATACATGCGCAATTACTCTCTTGACATCCGTCATCAGAAACGCTCCAATCGCGTTCAAATGTCTGACCAATTCAGAACGGTGAAAAATAATGGCATCATTAATGGCTAGCAAATGAATGTAAGGAAAGACCAAGGAAGACTTAAAAATATCTCCTCAACAGTCTTCTTGGCA
Source organism: Acheta domesticus (assembly GCA_031308135.1). Lineage (NCBI taxonomy): Eukaryota > Metazoa > Arthropoda > Insecta > Orthoptera > Gryllidae > Acheta > Acheta domesticus. The sequence continues at coordinate 191,435,504 of JAHLJT010009436.1, read as the reverse complement.
ACAACTTTCGATTAATTCTTTATCAAGATAAAGTATTGATAAAACATGTCATTCTGGGCGGTCACTGCGTAATCATATGAAAATGCCAGAATTGCCACCTTTTCCTTTTAAATTCACAGGCTTCGAGAATGACCGGTGTTAGTGCATGCGGTGCGTATGGAAAAAATAAACAATGAAAATATGATTTTAATTTTTTTAAATGCAAGTTTTCAAAGTTCGGAAATCGCAATGGTAATTATCAACCATTTTTAGCAGATATGAAATTACAATTTATATCTTAAGTTCTTAAAATTAAAAAAAAGAAAGACCTTCAGTGTCAAAATAATTTGACAGGTTATAACAATTTTTTTTACAGTAAGACTGATGCTTATTTACAAGCCTGCCTAATAGCAAGTGGTGACCTTACAAGATTCTTTCAGATCCGTTCTAGTTAAACGACTGCTTGTTTATACACAAATTAATTTTAATTTAAGAATGGCATGAATCACCATTGAGAACACCGTGCAGGAAACAATTTTCATCTATTACCAGCCAGCACTGTATTATTATTATTATTATTATTATTATTATTATTATTATTATTATTATATTATATGTTTCGTAATTGTCATAATATGAAGTTCATAATATTGAAAACACGAACCGTTGAGAAATTCACACTTTCGTTATTTCCGAGGTAAGTACACTGAATATAATTTTTGTATATTGTGTCTTCCTACAAAATCAGATATGACCTATTGCTGGTAGAGCAGACGTATTCGGAAACAGTGCTAATACGGAATTCCCTTCACTTCCGCTACTTGCTGAGAAATATCTAAAAATATCACGTGATACCATGATTTTACCGATAAATTGTTGAACTTTCTGAACATGAAATATCCCAACTTCTTCAAAACTAATTCAAGCCTTCAATAGTCAATGAAATCTTAAGGAAACAAGAAGTGACCTGAATAATCTCTCGATCAAAAGAGTATGGCAGATACGCCGCTGGATTAAGCGATTCCATCACAAATAAAGGTTAGGAATGACGAATAGGCGGATGATTGATGAAGGGGTGAGGTGAAAGAACGCAACGAGCTTCACGAGAAGTAATGTGCATTTCAACGAGATTATCACAGAAGACAATAGTGTGCTGGTAAAATAGGTTTGCTCTCACCTCTCGTTATTACACTCCTGCATATTTGACACGGCACTACTAAACGATTCCACTTCCCAACTTTCTGTATCTCAAGAAGGTTCGAAGTCATGTGCCGTTTCTTCTACTCTTCAGTTCAGTATCAACATTAACAAGATTAAAGTTGAAATTCCCAAGCAATAGAACGCCAACGTGCAATAAACTATATAAGTAACCGCTATAAATTGATAACTTTTAATCCAATTTGGATTTACAGCTCCATGAGCGTTATCGTGGCCTAGAAGTAGCGAGTTTTGTGGTGGAGAAAGAGAGACATCGTTCTTGGAAGCAATACCGTCACAACTCGAAAAACGAAAAGTTTCGAATTAAATATGTTTAAAGTTTTCGCTGTCAGTTGAAAGGTATCACACACTTTATAAATATGGGTTACGGAGTATGGATTACGAAAATGCTTTGTAGGGGTTCTCTTAACAATCGATGTGATAAAACTCCATAAAATAGCAATCAGAAATAATATTTTTCCGAGGTACGCGAATGCTGCAGCCCATGATTCAACACGCGAAACTTGAGAACAATTCGATATAGTAACGCAACCTGGCGAAGGTTAATTACTTGATAAGTTGAAAGTTTAAATCAAGAGTTGGATAGGATGTGTGTGACATCTCACTACATTACGAGGGCTGAAATACTATCTTTAGTTAGATTTTAGGTCAAAAACAACTTTCCTTTGCAATACCTAATCCCTTTTTATTAAAACCTGATTCTCTCAAAATTCGCAAGAAATGACTCGTAGTGAGTCACTTGTTGAGAATTTTGGGTCAGTTTACAGGTGCCAAAAGTTTTAAGTAAAATACAGAATTACGAAAAAAATTAACAATGTCTCATAACATTAACACTGAGCATAAGTACATTCATTTTCGAACACAATTTTAGAAAGAAGAATACAGAAGACTTTTGAAGAAAATACAAGATACACTTCAAATGATTTCAATGATTTATTTTATTTTGTTTCGAAGAAAAATTGTACAAGTAAGAAGCTTTACTCTCCATTTCATGTAAAAGAAATTTTACGATTTCCGTGTGATAATTGTTCCTACTTGAAACAACTTTTGGGCACTGGACGATTATTATTAGTGTATTTTGAGAGCAATCAACTGTGAGTCCTATTAAATAAGCACAGCATATTCTGGGTATTGTCTTAAAGCGCGTAGAACCTAAATAGATAAACATCCATACCAAGTAGAATCAGAGTCGAGAGAAAATCCGGGTTCCAACAGGAAGGTGTGGGGGCCATGAGAATTTCTACAGATATGCATATGTGTATATTGTTCATTTCTTACGAACGCAAAATACAAGCGACCGTAGGCATCACCTGTGTTATACATAATGTTAATCGCTTTTCCCAGTTGCGGTGACAGAATGTGTGGAAAAAAGATGACGGCAAGTATACCCTTGTATACCCTGTCCCGCACGTCATTTAATTTTTAAAACAAATAAAAAAATAAATAGAATAAAAATTAGATGAATAAATGTTCAAATGATAATAACATATTTATAGCTCGCGACGCACTTTATTGGCCCAAGTGGCTGCATCACACTTTCCTCGGACCGAGCTAGAATCAACAAAAGTTTCCGAGCGTTTCGCTGGCGCATGCGTGCGGCGAGGAGTGGTGCTGCCCTACCTGTAGCGCAGCTAGTTCGGACGCGCGCGAGGCGCGGCGGGGCAGGTCAGGGCAGGGCAAGCGTCGCGGAGACGTCCGGACGACGCGGCGGCTGGGTGGGCACTGGGCGCGGGCGGGCGGGCTTATCGCGGCGCCCGTCGGGTGAGTCAGTGGGTGCGAGGCCGCCAGGTCGCCGCGACGCTCCACTCTTCCTCCCCTCCCCCCGGCCCCTTCCAAATCCCCCTCCTCCGGCGATAGCGACCGATAAACGACCGAAGCGCGACACGCGGCACGCGCGATAACAGCGCACGCTTCGAACCGGCGACCACCGCACTCGGCACCACACCCACGGCATCAGCGAAACCCCGCCTGCTCCTTCCATTTGCCGACATTTTTTTATAAGGGAGACAAAGATCTCGCGCCCACATGCGGTATGAATGAGAGGAACAAGGTGATGTTCTTGCCAAATTTTAGGTGGGATTATTCTGGATTTGAACTATTGGCCCTAGGGGAAAATGAAGGACCCCTTAAAAAATGTTATTTTTGGGCAATAATGAAATGAGTGTTTACGTAGAAAAAAAAATCGTATCAATGGCTTCTCAATTTTACACGATGTTTATTGTTTTTTTGTTTTTTCAGGAGTCAGTGCTTCCAAAATTTATAACTACACAATGGGAGTTGGTAATCTAAGAAATCCGAAAACAAATGCACTTCGAAGTTTGGGTATTTATTGATGGGTTGGTGATTAGGGAATTCAATTTGCGAGCAGCAGAACAAAACTAAAATTATTGACTTGAGAATCCTTTATTGCTCCCTCGTAAAATATGTGGCAATTCAATCACAATATTTCAGGATGGCCCAACAGCAAATATTTGAATAGAAAATATAACTATTTAGTCTTATTTCCGTTCTTCGCAAAGTTTTCTTGGAATTCTATAATAGGGAAGTAAGCGATTCCCCAATTCTATTACCGCCAAGTGACTGGGATGTTCTAACTTTTTCTTCCGAATCTTACTTCAAAATTTCAAGTTATATTTTATATTTTTTAAATATTTATTATAAAAAACAGGCACTAATAATTTGGCATGATATCAAATTTTCTATAGCAAATCTATTGAATAGGTTCAACATTTATAAACCGTTAAAAATTCAATGTGTTTTAAAGAAGACAAATATGTGATTTAATTGTTAAATATATGAAATTCGTAACTTCTCGTGGGGTTATTCACGTCGTCTTTATCTAAGAAATTGAAAGCATCACAGAAAATGTGTTTTTATTCTGTTTTTGTGGCTCGAGACTTCACTGGCTTTAGACGCAACCACACCTGTTCGTTAACAGTATCTTTGTGAAACTAAAACCGAGGCATTAGCATTTTTGACGCGCGGGAACTTGCGTCAGCCGTTTACGAGTTATGCCAACAGCTTGATAAAAGAAACAAGCCAGTTTGTGTTATTCTTCCTCGACATACAAATTTAGACGTACGTTTCCACTGAGCCAACGATGGTTTGGGGAAAAATAAAACACGATATCTCCAGACTATAAAGAAGTGAATTCCAATGACGTCGCAAATGAATACTATCGCTTTCTGTCCGCCCAGTCGGTTTGCAATCAGTCTATTTTCTCGTCGAAATATTTCAGCATTTCACCAAAAATAGCATTTTGCTATTATTACAAGCGACAAATTATTTCAAGAAAACTAAACTGCTTGTAACATTTGGAGAATGGTTTACTTAAAGTGGATTACACCGCAACTGCATAAGATAGACTGCACAAAGAGAGTTATGTAGGTACATATTAATTTATGTAGTATGTTCTGTTTAATCTGCAGGACTTGGGAAGAAATATCCAGTCGTTACTTATTCAGAAATCAATAGACATCTTATCCAAGTAGTATTTTATAATTAATTACTATTTTGTGCTGTTACAAACATTTTCTTTCAAGAGTAGGTACTATTATTATTTTAATATTAAACAGTAAAACATCCTAATGCACTTTAAAAGATGAACTTGTGTTGTTAATTTCCTTTCTTGCCATTTACATAAGTGGAAAGTCCCGAAAGAATGTTTCCGTATTTAGAATTTTAATCTCAAAATAATTTGTTACATTTACATCAACTGCAGTTCCATTAGTAATCGACGAGAGTAGTACGAAATAAAATGAAAAATATACTACTCTTAATTCGATGAATAGTGCGGCATCAATTCACAATTTTAGTGCTCACATGCCTGTATTTTTATGCCTCCTTTTATTTATAATCTGCCAACTTTACTTTGCCCGGAAAATATTCTCTACGTTGGACCGTAACTAGAGAGCTGGGGTGTCCTGAGCGACAGATCTTATTGTTTCTTCCAAATTTACCACTTAATTATGGTTGATCATATTCTCAATAAATAAAGTATCTTGATAAATTTAATCGAATGAAGAAAAAATATTGATAAAAAACGAGGTCGACGAAAAAATCCACAAGAGGTCTATTGGATTATTTTTTTCCTGTTTGATCCTGTTAAAGAATGAAAATATACTAATGATATTTTCACTTTTCAATGTACAGTTAACTTGTCAAATTTTAAGAACGTTTTCATCGAAAAAAAGAAGTCTTTTTCACCTCAGTCGGGAATCTCAAACTGTGGCCCGGGCAACTGCCCCACGTACATACGGCCATTTCAGTGTCCTAGCTTTTCCATTTCAAAATGCGAGAAAGTGAACGCTGTTTGCGAACGCGAAGGAAGTGTCGGGATACTGTTGCGGCGGCAGCCAGGCGCGGGCGCGGGCGCGTGCCGAGCGCGTGACGTCACTGCGGGGCCTTTGCAAACAGCGACGACCCAGAGCTTCGCCCTCGGCTCGCACCGAAGAGCCTCCTCTCTTGAGAAGTCGAAAGGAAGTGGCGTGGCAAAACAATCCACTCTTATAGAGTATTTTAAGGCTACGTTTCAGTAAACTATTTACGGTTTAAACCCGTTATCGATGTGTAGCTACATCATGTGCCAGCTAAAGTGATTTGGAAGTCTGCTTCACTTTAAAAAATCCTTCATATTTTTGTAATTCTTAATTATGATGTCTAAGTTTAATCCTTGTGGAACTTCCTGGGACAGATGAATGTTTTGCTTGTGAAGATATTATATAAATGATGGAACAGTGGTGGAATATGAGGGAGGGTAAACGGGAGAACCCGTTTTTGCACCAAACGGAGAATCCTCTTTTTCCACCACAAATTCACTTGAACCGACCGGGTTCTGAACTCCTGACCCTAAGTTGCAAGGCGAGCGGTCTGACCTCTACCTCCTGGTGTCACCTCCGGCGTATGTAAATTAGGGACCAGAAGGAAAATATGAGTTTAACATGTATGTAAATTGGGGACCGATCCCTTTCTGGGCACACGTAAATTGGGGAACGACTACCTCACCCCCTTATAGGGACAAACGGAAGGTGACACTACTTTTCGAAGAACATTGTCATAGGGATTATTTTTAAAACAACTCCCTTCTCAGTTTTCCACACTTAGGACTAGCATATTTCTTTAGAAATATGGTTCCGTTAAAGTTGGTTTTCTCTTCAGATTAAGTTGAATCATTCGTTGATTAAATGAATTGAGTCATTTTGATTACCGTACTAGTTTTTTATTTACAAAGCTGGATGTATTACGCGTTTGTCAATTATACAGGAGAGGCACAACGTTTTTTATGGATTGCATTGATGTGCAGCATGTTTTTACAAGGGAAATTCAGTTTATTTTGCCATTTTTGTATTCTTCCTTATTCTCGGCAAATGTTATATAACACTGAACATGAAATTTGGACATTCTCCTAGAGCCCCCTGCCTGCAGAGGTCTGGAGGAGGGTGAAACCCAGGCTTACGAGTCTTCGTAGAAAATACGAACGCTCTTAAAAAATTGCTCTTCTGTGCGCAGGGTCTGATATTGTCAGCTTGCCACCCTACAAGACACAAATTAACACTCCAGTTATGTTAATATTACTAAACTTCAGTAATTTACGTTCAATGTTTTCCTTTAGAATAGCAGGGAAAAAGTTATGCCACTTTCCATTGAACTTGTCGGATTGGCTGAAAAAAATGCATTGTTATATTGAAGATAATTAACTTAAAATTAGAAAGAATAAATGATGTAAAGTTAACTTTGATTAAATTATTGACGATCTTGAACCTAGATTTTGTGTTTGATACTCTCCGAAATTCGAGTTGAAACCGTACGGTAATCAGACGTCAGACGTGAAAAGTATACTTATTTCCTTTTGAAGAACGTTCGTTATCAGATCAGTGACATATCAAAATCAAAACGCAGAAGGATTTAAAACTATTCCCAGATTCAGGCGGCAAAATTCTGAAACATTTTTATTTCAGGTAAAGTTATTTGTAAATTTTATTTAAATTATACAAACCGAACCTATTGTCGCAGGTAGTATAACATTACGAATTATTGTGCATGTACGAATTATCATACGTCTGGCAACAGGTCGAGGTCATTGGTATTATTCATATCAATTGGCGCGATAATTCAAAAACGTGTTTTCCAATTTATAAGTTTGAATTACATGTTAAATTTATCATATGATAACACTACTCAAATATTATTTCCATTATTATTATAATTAAAAGTAAACTATTATATCCAGTTCCTAAAAATTTGTCGCCCTAGGCAGCTGCCTATGTTGCATATGCTTAAAACCGCCTATGTGTGCGCGATGTGGAGAGAAAGCCTCCTTTTCATGCTCGTGTCAGGCGCACCGGGTCGTGAGAGGGGTGGGAGGGGCGGGAAAGGAAGGGGGCCGTTTTCGGCGCCGTAACCGTCTCGAGTGTCTCCTGCACAAGGCAGCCTTGTGCCCACTGCTCGCCGCACTACCGCGGTAATCGCACGTACAGGCAGGGTTCCGGCCCAATTCAAATTAACATATCTACCACTAATCACACAATGTCAAGGTGCCATACAGGGTGATTCAGTCCACGTTGTTCATGCAAGATCCTCACCTAGTTATTCATGTGTGCAAAAGAAGAAAAAAAAGTTTTCTTCATCCTTCTTTCAATAGGTTTTATTGCTATACTTTTACGTGCAGACTGCTCTTTTAACTTACAGGAATCCGCTTCTAACTTCGTAGGAAGTTATGCAATTATTACACTCGAGTAAATGCGATTATGAAATCAAGATACTTTCGATTCAGAATTGTTTAAATTAACTCTCAATTGATAAGTTCAAAATAATTACCTGTGCACTTCATTTTAATGGATAATTTAATTGCTTTGGTACAAGAAATCGGAAATAATATCACTAAATTTGGGGCAATAACATTCAAATGATTGTCACTGACCAGGTATCCAGTATTCCGCCAGCCTGAAGAAATTTGTACAACCCTTGTTTTTAAATCTCGCGTTAGTTGCTCTAGTTTCAATGCCCGTGAACTCCAGAAAGCTAGTTACCTTGCCCGCGACATTCACATGCCTGTTCTAGGGCAAGGAATACGAAGAGTCGTGACATTGACGATAGCTCCTTTGTCAACTTGGGTTATCAAAGCTCGGTATCACTGGTTAGATACCCGACATAATTTACATATACATTTGCCTATCTGCAGCCGTCCATACATGGTAGTTCCGTGCAGTAAAGGCACCTTTAGGAAGCGAAAAAAACAACAAAAAACCTTCGACCAACGATCTATCCGAAAACTTGCTTTGTACCAAAATGTTGCGAAGAATTTGGAAAGAAATAAATGAAAAATAATCAGCGTCTTTATATTGTGAATATAATGCGCAACTGACCGATAGGTAAAGGCGCACAAGACCGGGAGTGGAGGGGAGGGCAGGAAAAGTGAGATTTCGGGAGAATGGTGCGAGGTAATAGTACATGTAAGAGCGTGAGTAACGGTCGGAGCTAGTCATAATTAAATTGAAATTAAGTGGCGGCTTTCTAGTAAATCAAGAGCGAAACTGACTTGCCTAAACTTCTGCTCAGCAAATATTTTGGTTCCACATTTCTTAAATTTTAAGACGAATGTGAGAGGTCCCTGGTTTCGTTAGATACCCAGGAACTCTGGGAAACAATTAGATAACAATGAAACAGTTTCGATTTTGACAGAAAAATTCAAATATTAGATTGTGTTCTTCTGTGTATTCTCATTCTGGACATTAACGACTGAATTCCAATAGTGCGTCACTAATTACGGCACAGCTGGCGTTGTGGTACAGCCAGGGTTGGGCAGTATTTAAATACTTGTATTTAAAAAACTGTATTTTTGAGTTTTTTGGGCATGTATTTTAGATATGTATTTAAATACATAAAATAGGTGTATTTAAAAATAGAAATACTAAAAATACTTTAAATACAGATTAAGAAGATAACGAGGATAGTTTCTTTTTGTTTGATGCCGCTAAAGAATAGACCTCATCGAACCAACAATAAAAGCTCCGTTCAGCTGTTGAACTTTAAGAAATCTTAATAAATCTAAATCATTAAAAATGCTGAACACTTATCCAACATTAAAAGAAGCATTTATTCCTCATAACACTAGTTTATGTTCATCAGCGCCAGTTCAACAACTGTTTTCCTTTGCGGGTTTTATACATTCGCCAACTAGGGGTTTAGTGTCTGATGATTTACTTGAAAAACTAGTCGTTTTAAAAGGTATATTTGAGTTAGACCTATTTTTGATATCATTTTATTTCTGAAAGTATTTTTGTGAAATTTTAACTGATTTTACGAAATAATATTTTGTGAAAGTTTACAGTTATTGTTCAGAAACCTATGACTGCCAATTAGTAATTTTAAAATAAATTAAACCAATAAAAATTAATAATTAAACCAATTAAAATATTGGTGATTACAATATATTATTGCAATAAAAAAGTTATGTTGCGAATTTATTGTAATTAGTGTATTTTGAATATTTCAAGTATTTTAAATACGTATGTATTTAGAAAATCAAAACCTAATGTAATTTTGAATAAGTATTTAAATACTAAATTTAAAGTATTTTGCCCAACCCTGGGTACAGCAAGTTTCCAAGGAAGAGGCCGTCAACCATTAAATATGTAGAAGAGTAATGAGAGTTATACGAGTTATTTATTTGTTCTTGAGCAGTATCAATCTACTTTTTTGGAAAACCATTTTCAGGAGCTTTTTATGCTACTGCAGTCCAATTGTGAAGATTATATTAATTTTTTCGTAACGAGAAATCATCGTTAAAATACAGTAGAAAGTGAATCAATTCACAGCTTGCTGTATTTTGATCTCTCCGATTATGCTGTTGCTGTGACGTGTATACTGCAGAATGTCCAAGCTGAACTACCCCCACCGACGTAGTGCTGTGTCTTGGAAACGGGATTTCGGCTGCATCGGCTGAGCCCCGCGGGCGGGACTGGGGTATATTAAAGTCCTGGCGGGGAATTGAAATCTCCCTAACCGGTGCGCAGATCCTCGGCGATACGATGCGCCGTATGACTAAATGGTTGTTTCGTCCTTCTCCTTTAGTCGCTAAACTCTTCCTTTCTGGGAATAGTTCAATTAAATTAGTTGGCGAACGGCATGCCTCCTACCCGGCACATAGTGAGTGGTGATCATCGACTGCAGTACCAAATGGAAAGTTGGTAGTTCTGAGCTGGCAAGTCGGCCCCACCCACGCATCAATTGATTGACCATTCGTGTGAGTGTTGCGTACCAACGTACCCGGATCCCAGCATGACGGTGTCTTTGTGCATCTAAAAGGTGAGAATAAAACTAATGGCAGGAGCCAGCCTTAGCACGAGTAATGTCCTCCTGATATCAAACTAAGTGTAATCGGGCTTGCCCGGGGCACAATATTAAACACGAAAGCAACGGCTCAGAGTTGCGCCGCGATGCTCTGGTCACGTGACTTCCCCGCTCACGCCCTTCTGCGGACTTCCCCGAGTTGTCAGGTATGTTACGCTGCACATGCCAGGGCGCAAGGGAGTTCCTGATCGACAGCTGTTGTTTCCTGCACCGTTCTCATTTGGTTTAAGGGTATAAATATGAAATTCCAGCTAACACCATATTGTGCGTTTTAAATGCTAAAAAAGCTATTACTGTAGTACAGCTCCATGGGTTTTAGAGTTAAATTAGTTGTATTGTTAGCAAAGATGAGAATTCTCATGACTAGGGCCCGGATAATTATGTACTAAAAATTGGGAAAATATGTACATATATATATATATATATATATATATAATAATATACAGAAATATGTACTCAAAAGTATGAAATATGTAACATTAAATATCAAAAAAAAAATTTATTAAAATATCTTTATCTTAGTATATATGGTTCTGTAGACTTAATACAAAGACTAGAATTAAACATTATAGTTTTCATAATCCTATTATTTACAAAAATCCCGTATCAATAAGAAACCTATATCGTCTCCGATATTATTTCAGTAGTATACCTTCCCTTTGCTGCTCTAACACGCAAACAATGAGGTCTCTAAAGAAAGAACTTCAAGGAGACGTGACGAATTGGATTTGACTTAAAAAATATGAAGGATTTGTTTAAAAACGTATCTAAATATCCATGTAAAATACACTTTCTATTATTCTCCGTGTTTTCTGGATCCAGTGTGACGGAATTGTTCCCTCATAGTACCACACTAATAGCACAAATTGTTTCGAATCCTGGGTTTTTCTCCAGAACGAAAGACCTCTTTTTCTTTAGTAGATTCCCCTATTAACTCTCGAAGCAACTGCTGATTGGGTAATTTCAAAGCTACCAGAAAGTTTCAGGGAAGATGTTTACAAAAATTTAATTGTAGTGCTTACTGAAAAATGAGGCAATATACTTATTCAACTTTTTGAGTATCAAACAATTGCTTCGATATGCCTATAGATCCTGCAGCTTCACAATCAAATTGATGTATAACTTGTTTTACAAAATCAAAATTTTGAGTATTGTTGCTCATATCGTCGATCCAGGTGCCCCTATCTCGTTAATCCTTTTTACTTTCTCGCCTTACGAATACTTCGTAAGAAGAGAAAGTTATGTAATCGTGCGGCGGAAAACGGGGAATTTTCGCCAGAAAAACTCTTATAGCAGGGGTCTGGTGACACAAAAGTGGATAAAACCTGTTGCTATATTTAAAAAAAAATCCTCTATCTCGTGGTATAGTCAAAATCCATGATTTGTTGCTTCTTCATACTGCAAAATCGATTGACGGCAAAACGTCCGTCTGTCCGTCTGTGGTCAACGCTAGCGCCTAAACCGTTCGGCGGATTTTCTTCAAAATTGATATTCCCCGATCGTTTTTACTCGTCTCACGGCCTCTTAAATTTGAAACAGATATTTTAGTATTTGAGGGTACTTTACATGAAGCCCATTTTGAGATTTTCAAAGTCAAAGAAAATGGCTCCAAATTTATTGGAAATCAATGTTTTAACTTTATCAAACTGAGATCTAATCAGTACTGCAAACGCAACGCACGCACAAGATAGGTTAGAAGTAGTAATTTTGGAACAATACCTGCAGGGCCTCTGCTGCCTTGCACAAGTACGGCGCTGCTAGTACCGGAAGGAAGACATTATGTTTAACTTCATTAGGCCACAAAAATCCCGTTGAATTGTTAAAAAGTTTTGTAATAGTTTGATGGTTGCATTTGGGTAACACTTCACAAGTTAACAAAATAAGACTTACACTTTTAAACGTTCATTAAACCTATCACAACCTTGCCAATACAATTTTCTTGCACATCAGTTCCATAGCGAGATTTTACTTCAGAATTTTGGTCCAAAGAGATAATTTACGAACAACGGTAGAGGGACGTATGTAAAAATCGGGGTAAGAAAAATGTCAACAGCCCTTCTTGAGCTAGTGCGTGTAGTTTCTGGTGAAGGGTATCAAGGTCAAAGGAGACCTCTAAAATATGCGAAGTGGGTGCGCGATATCACCTGCTAAAGATATCATTTTCACAAATTTCAAACTTCCTTTCTGTTCTCTGCGATACTCGCGCTGGAAACTAACAGAACAGAATATATGGATTGCATCGTCGCCTTTCCCTTTTACTTCCAATACCGTTGGCATTCATTGATACACTCATTTCAGCGCTTAATAACAGCTTCATTTTAGTGAGGGAGGTACAGAAAAAAATGTTTGACAATGGTGAATTGTTTCTTTGGATGACTCATCAAAACAGATAGGAAAAGTAAAGAATTATTTTTTTTAAATGTAGGATAATGGAAAAAAATCAGTAATATGTAAAAATATGTTCATTTGTGTAAAATATGTAAATATATGTAATTTCGGGCAAAAAATGTAAATATATGTACTAAAAACTCAACGATTTTGGCCACTAACCGATGTAAAATGTGAACATATCGTTGATTCGACTTGATAGAGTTACCTTAGGAAAATATGTAATTACATAATTATCCGGGCCCTACTCATGACAAAACTTGCGAATCCTGCGAAAACTTTAAACCTCAAGAGTATACTCTGTTGGTTGTAAGGAAATCACCGTAGAAAAATGTGTGGAGTGGAATAGCAGGACCAAGAAAGTGGCTCTACCTCTTGATTTCATTAACGGCAAGCGTTCTATTTATACAGATAATTTTTTCTTAGGAGGGAGGGATATTCCACATATGGCTTCACCTGTTACTGAACCCACACACTGCAACCTACAGAAATTCATATACATTACAAACCCTACATCCAGGCTTTAGAACTAAGGAGTTAATTCTCAATTATTCCTGCACTTCAAACCTAATTATATTCAAAAGCAAGTGTTTACGAGTGGACGGCCGGTTGAAATATTAACAACTCACCACCAAATGTACTCAAACAAGAGCATTCGCGTTTTATACCTTTGTATGAAAACACCAGAAGAGTACTTAGAGAACTTAATTTCGATCACAGAAAAGTAGAAAAGAAGAGAAATTACAAAATCCCTCCTTGGATAATCTCGAATATCTCGGTAGACTTATCATCTGACGATCATCGAGGAAATGGAACACCTGAGATAAACTCTGCACCGACCAACAATTACGACATGTTTTATCCTGTTTATGCCAAAGCAATTACAAATACACAAGGAACAGAAGCAACAGTGGTAACGAAAGATATATCGGTGAAACACCAACTTAACTACTATGCCAGCCACCTTACTGCCGAATTATGCGCCATCTTGACCGCCATGAAACTTATTAAAAATATTAACCACTCAAAGTTCATTTTATACTCAAACTCCCGCACTGCAATAAAAAGCATCAACAATAACGAAACTTCTAGTGAAATGATTATTACAATTCAAGAACTGTATCATGACATTACCAAATTAGGTAAAGAAGTAATATTGGTATGGAATATGAATCAAGATACAGAAATGCAGACGGAAACTGACAGAGTAGTGAGTGGAAGTACAACTGATATCCCAAACACTGTACTGGCAATTTCGAATACACTCCAAGATCTAGTGAAACATATTGGAAAAATATTAGAAGAAAAATGGTTCTCCATATGGACTACGCTTAAAAGAAGCGACCTTCATAAAAACATAACCAATTTTCAAAGTCTGAAACATAATAAAAAGCTCAACAGAAAGGAACAAGTGGCCATAACGAGAACACGAACAGGTCACTGTAAGCTAAGTCATCTATATCTGATTGACGGATCCAATCCTCCATCATGTGACCTGTGCAATACGGCTTGGTCCCTGTCTCACATATCTCTCCTGTCTTCCAACATATCAGGCAGAGGTATCTTCACGGCACAAGTTTGGAATGTATACTTGAATCTGAGAAGTATCAAGAAAGAATTTTACAATTCTATAAGGAGAGTGGAATTTTCAGCCAAATTTGAACTTTGTTTTGATCGTGTTTTTTTTTTTTGTTTGCATGTCTCATTAAGTATTATTGTTACTACTCATTCGTATTTTGCAATCCTGTAAACAATTATTGTGAATTACTGTATAGTGTACTGAATTTGTAAACCTCAATTAATCATGTATGAATTACTGTTATAATGTATTTTTTCTGAGTCGCTAATGACCCAGGTGTCGATGCGACGTTAAATAAACAAACAAACAAGTTCGAACTCAATTAAAACAATCAGTAATTTTTGTAGGCTATTTGCATGCTACATGTTTATGTGAAGTTAAATCTGTTAAGTTTCGTCAATTTTCGAGGCAATGAAATGTACGTATGAAATAATTTTTAAAATTTAGTAAAAGGTGTTTTATTTACCCATTTATTACCGGTACGCCACTACAATATTTCATATTCTTAAGCATATTTTCATGTTTAGCTATTTTTTTTAAAGTACCGAAATAGTCCATTTAGGACTTCCTGGTCTCCTCAGTGGTGTATAAACGACACCTTTCGTGGGAAAGATAAGCGAGCTACCTCCTGTGAAAATGTTAACCGAGCTTTCTCCAGTATGCGCACTCCAGGAACACACGCTTCATGTTACGCTCACTTAGAGATAAGGCTACTTAAACTTCATATTTCCTTTTTCCTGAAGCAACTAGGTAGGAACTGTGAGTCCTGCGGAAGAAATTTATATGCAGTTACGAGAGAAGCACATGTGATAGAAAGTACATGATTTGAGACCTCCTGTCCTGGGAAAATTGCACAAGCTATTAAATTCTAATAAAGGGCCATATTACTAGGAAAATACATATACAGGAGATTTCAGTTTATACAGAGAAAGATTATCACACATTGTCTTTCCGTACAGATAGGGGAAAATAAAAACTGCCTACGTAATCGACCTTTCATGGAACTAGCTTTCGGGGCAGTACCTGGGCCGGGTTTGATTGGAATTTTTGCGTGAATCGAGATGGAAGTTTTGAGTGTGTGGTATTTTTCATACATGCCGAGACGATAAGATAAATGTGATCTATTGGTGTCAAAAGTATGAGTCAATCACGTCCCGATATGAGTGGATGTGGAGAAAGCAACCATTAATAAAGGCGAGTCATTTTGCGTACCGTAATATTTGGAATATAACACGAACACAAAAGTTACTCAAATGGAATGCAGTCTTAAGAATTATTCCATTTAAATTAAAATCACTTACTATGAGGCAAGCTTATATAAAAAGTTTTGACCGCGAAGCGAGAGCGGAGGCGCGAACCACATCGCGGGACCGCTGGCCGCGTGGTCCTCACTAACGCAGCACGTTGGATCCTTCGCGGGGCTACTTTCTGAAAGTGTATTGGTTACCAAATTACGTGTAACTACAACCGCATCCCCCTCATAGTTTTTACATTGCATTTGAACCCATTTTGTATCTATTATTTCAAATTCAGTCTTTACACAGTTCGCGGCGTATATTTTGTGAATATATACAATTCATCCTGAATGTGGCGCAATGTTCCGGAGAAAAATGTGTTCTATAGTCCACAAACTTTTAGGTTATAGAAAATAATTGTACGAATAGTAACCAAATACTGTGAACGTGATTCCTCCAAGCCCCTTTATTAAGCTAGAAATCCTACCTTGGTCTTGTCTAGCGGCATTGGAATGAATCAAAAAGTATTTAATAAGAAATTATGTGCGCAGGTGTCCGATTAGAAAAGTTTGAACTGAAACTTCGTAAATACGTCAGAAGAAATATTGAGCTGTGCCGATCCGGAGGTGATTAACATATTTTATTTTTTGGGGTACTTTACATGAAGTCCCAGGGAAGTTTTCAACATTTTCTGGAAAATTACTGGAATAATAGAAAGTGCCTTTATAAGCATGCATGGTATCAATCCGATTTTCATTACTACCTATGAAGTTATACAAAATTTAAAAGTTCAAATATATTACGAACCCGTCCCACACCCCTAATATTAAAGCCAGAGATTTCTTTCTCAGCGCAATTTACCCCTCACTTTTAGATCATTAAATCATGTCCTGCACTTTTTTTAGTTGTTGACTTATGACTACTGATCCAAAGAGGAGAAGTTTCGGTTTGCCGCGCATTCTCACTAGTTTTAGAAAAAAATCGATAAATAATGTGCAACATTCATTGTCCGGGGGTTAGAATATATGAAAATTATATTACGTGGGGTCTCTCAAAAAATGGTCAGTGACAGAACTCTAACCTACAACTTTGGGATTATTTAATTAATGAAATGAATTGATTTGGAAATACTTCTATCATCAGAAGTGAGCACAGAAATTAGAAAAATACTAAACAAGCATCCAAAAAAATTACTATTTATTACGCTGTGCACCATATGCAGTTTCTAGTGCGTTTTTATTTTTAACAGCACCTTTTTTTCATTCTAACTAATATACTGCGCGAAACATAACGAATCGTATGACAAACATTTGGAGCTCACGGAGCCGAGTTAAAAATTTGTATTCGCAACAAATGTGCAAGGCGATTCGCGTACGTGTTTCATGAAGATTATCTTCCGCTTGTTACATTAACTATAATAATAAAATTCTTTATTGTTAAGAATTTTCATGCTTCTTGGATAGGGTTGTAACATGTTTGAAAAATGAATTTCTTACAAAGAAATGACTTAAGATGAACATATCTCCAATTAATTATTTCCGTTGTTCTAAAGCATTGTTTTGTTTTACAGCGTTCTCCTCCGAACAATGCACAATGAATCCCCGTAGTGTGTCGCAGTCTGCTTATGCAATCTAATTCTACGTTGGTTTACATTTTTGATTAAAACTTGAAAGCAATACAATACTATCAACCGATATATTTGTATAGTCCTAATGACGTGATGAAAAAAAAAGGTCTACATGTTTCAGAAGAATTCATTAGGAATTTCCATGAAGTTAGCGAATATGTATTAGAATGTTACAGGCGAGCACAATGTCCGCTCGTAACCAAAATGTTTATATTACAAAATTAATAAAGGATTTCGGAGATTATTTGACAACAGTTTTAATTTACTGGTTTCAAAAAATATCTGCATATGACGTTCTTGAAAAACTATCTTTTTTTTTAAATTTAAACAAAATTTTTATTAAAAACATAAACAGAATAATAATATTTCTATTTTGTGCGCACTAAGAACAATTGAGTGTGTACAGGCACAAAATTTAAAGAATGTAAACTTGCAATATTCCGGCGTGTTGGATAATTCATCGTAAACTACATCAAAAATAAAAATATTTCATTGAAATTCGGAGATTAAGAAAACAGATTTTAGAGAATTCACGGAAGATATCGTAGAAGACGAAAATGTTCAAGACTCGAACTATGTATTCAATAAGAGCGAGTAGTGTGAAGTTCGGGTACGCACTAGTGGTAGCTGAGTGAAAATAAATGAGAAGAGATTGGTCTCCAGTACGGCTCATGTAGTATCTACTATTGATTTTAATAGATTGTTTGGAGAGGAGAAACAAAGAAAGGAAGTAAGAAAACGGAGGGAGACACCATTGTATATGTCTTGACGTTGGTAACCTAGATGCATGCCAGTAGCCAAACTGAATTGAAGCGCGACGCAACGTTGCCCGAGCAGCGAGCGGGACTCAAGACCGGAGCAGGCGAAGTGCTTCCCGGGCCGACAGGAGAGCGGCACTCGAAGCGGAGAGGAACATTACGGGCCAGTCTCAAGCTGCGTTTCTGCTTGCACATCGATCTCTCCCACAAACACAGTCTGCACAATTTAAGAGCGGTTTAAGTCGGATTCAGGTCCGAGCCAAGCGGCTCCTTTGGAGATTAGGGCTGTGACATCAATGTAGTTGTTTTTGTAGAAACACCGATGCTTTAAAAACGGATGTTTTACGTTTTCAACGTTTCGATTGTGAATGAAAAATTTCCGTAATTTTTGCGTAAAAGTTAAAATATGAAATAACTGACTATTCTCATTTCATGTATAAGAGTTAAACGAACGCAGTTTATACTATCTTCATCGAGTATCCGTTGTTATTACATTTTTGAAATTCTGTTTGCTGTTAAATCTTAATTATAAATGAATTAACACGCCCATTGTGAAATTAAATTTTATTGCACCGAAATGTGAAATTAGGGATTATTATACCACATCTAGAACATCGATGTTTAAAATAAATATATAGTTTTTGATCGATGGTTTAATTTTGAACATCCCCGTTCGATGTTTTATTATCGATGTCACACCACTAATAGAACGGCCAAACTGCGGACAAGTGACACTTTCCTTCGATGCTTCCACCAGCTGACAGCGCAACTTCGTTCAGCCCCGCTGCTCCGACGCAGGAGCACCCAGAGAAAACCAGGGAGCTGGGGCAGCTGATACATGGGGGTCCCTTATTTTTTTTTAAACATACTCTCCCTCCTCCCCAATTCACATCCAGAATTCAATTTTCAAGACTCGAGCTATGTGTATTCAATACTAGCGAGTAGTATGAAGTTCAGATTCGCACTAGTGGTAGCTGAGTGAAAATAAATGAGAAGAGACTGCTCTCCAATAAGTTTTATGTAGTATCTACTATTGCATTTAGTAATTTTTTAGGAGAGGATAAACAGAAAAGGGAAGTAAGCAAAAGGAGGGAGCCACCATTACATATGTCTTGACGGTAACCTAGATGCATGCCAGTAGCCCATGCATCTATTCTGGTTTATCCGCGCATTAGAAATAACTTACGGTGTTAAATTTGGATTAGAACCAAATATATTTATCATTTTTGAATGAAAAAAAAAAATCGGGACTCTCATTAAGTCGGGACCTGGGACATGTTGCCCCCCCCCTTCAGGAAGCCCTCGCTCCGGCCCTTTGCCCTCGACCTGCGCCTGTGTCCGGAGCGGGCGCCCGGAGAGAGCGAGTGGGCGGGCGGGCGGCAGCGCTGTGTTTGGGTTTCGCTTTCCAGGGAGCGCGTGGCCGCGCGCGCGCCCGTCACGCGCCGGCCGCTTTCGCAGCGCATGAACCAGTTCCCGGCGGCCACGACGGTGACGCGCGGAAACCGCTCGCCCGCGCGCCGGGCCACGACGCTATGCGCTCGCGGATCTCAGCCCACTTACCCCGCCGATGCTCGCCGTGCAAACTCGGGGTTGCGAGACACAAAACGGGGCACGAGGAGGATATCGGGGTATTGTTACTATGAAGCCAATTTGGATTAGAACTAAATATATTTTTCATTTCTTTTGAAAGAAAAAAAATCGGGACCCTCATTAAGTCGGGACTTGGGGTATGTTGCCCTTCCTCCTTCAGGACACCCCGCTCCGGCACTGGGGCATGCTGACCCCCCTTCCCCTTCAGGAAGCCCTCGCTCCGGCCCTTTGCCCTTAAATAAAACAGGAAATAAAGGTCCATAAACGAAAATGGTCAAATGAACTCCAATTATAGATACACTTTAAAGAAATAAAGATCAGCGTACAACAGGACTTTTGGTTATAGGATAGTAGAATCCCTGGCGGATCCAGTGAGGGTGGTACATGGGGATCATGCCCCTCCCCCAGAGGCCGAGAGTTTTCGTTTACCTTCCTTTATTCGGAGCAACTGATTTAAATATTTATGATCGACTTATGTAATTATCTGAACAATAATATTGCATAGTATCATATCTACAGTACATAAATAATATATAATGTAATGACATATATTGTTATTTTTTAACAAAAATCTACGATGCCCCCCCCCCAAATGATCGGCTCCGGGGAGAACGCGAGATCGCCAGAGACCAAATAAGCACTCCTACTATGATTCAAGTTCACCACTACAGTTTTGGACCAGTCTTTGAGAGAAGCGTTGACTAGAGCATTGATTCATTCCAACTACTCGGAACGTCCAAGTCTGATCATTACCAATTGTTCTGCCAAGGAGCTTGCTTTGCCGGTGTCTACGCTTGAAGTAGCAAATTCCGAGTCCCACACAAAGCACAGGATTTTTCACCCACTAACGGCGACGTGGAAGAAGTGTCAAAACACTGATGTCGATGCAAAAAGCCGAATACTCACGGGCGCGTGGTGCGTCGCTGGCTGTGCGGGCGCCTACAGCGGTGCTTCCTGGCGCTGCCCCCATGCCCATGCGCATGTCCATGCCCATGCCTCTGGGCGTGCCCGTGGCGCGGGTCCCACGCGAGCCCTCGGCCCAGCGCCCCGGGCGGCGCCAGCGAGGACGGGGTCGCGGGCGGCACCATGGCGCGGGCGGAGCGGAGGCGGCGGCGGCGGCTGGCGCGGGCGGAGGCTGAGCGGAGAGTCCGCGCGCGGGCGCGAGCGCGCGACGCGACACGCAACGCGACCACCTGGGGGAGAGGTGGGGGTGTCCCTGGTTCCGCTCCGCCCGGCTCTTTCCGTCCCACCCCGTCCCGTTGGCCCGAGAAGCGGCACCGCGAAGCAGCCTCCGAGAGGACCGCAATGTCCCCTGCGTCGGAGTCTCTGCCCCGGAAGGGCTCCCCCCCCTCGCACGGTACATTCAGTGCCGAAGCCCCATACCCAGAATGAATGATTTGATGGATAGGTGATAAAGATTTGTTACAAATGATGGAGTCGCGGTGAAACAAGGGAACTTCTGAAAAAACTTGCCGAGAACCACCACAAATTTTACCACTTTGTCCACCACAAATTTTATATGGATTGTCACGGATTGGAACTCCAGTCCCAGCAGTGGAAGACGAGCGGCCTGGCAGCTCGTTCATTTGAAATGACGAGCTTTACCAACTCTCAGGCAATGTCCGGATTTTGAAATGTTTGTATTCATCTAGTGAACAAGATGAATTTATTAATTCATGCAATTCATTTTAACTAATGTAGAAGGTGTTCATAATTTGATGTGTGGGGAAATTAGCCGTTTCAAATTCACAGTATTACAGCACGATTCAGCAGATTGTTTTGTGTAAATACAGAATTCTGAGGTCACGGAAATGAACCATTCGTCTCTTACCAGTAACCGTAAAAAAAGGTCTAATTTTAATTTGAGATATATATTTCAGATATATTAAACATTATATGTTGCAACTATACTAATAAAATTAATGACTTTCAAACGTTTCTGCAGTGAAATGGATCGCTTAGCGCCTCGGCACGTATTCAGACAAGCGCCTCGGCACAACGTACTCAGACAAATTAGCGAGCTAAATGCTTAAACAAAAAGGAGTGTGATATCCTAATCATCAATTTCAAACACTATGTTAATAACAAGGAAACAAGTTTATAACCACGCACAATATTAGGTTAATGAAGATCCAAAATATTGTGTCCGTACTTCGCAGCGCTGCAAACTTATTCTGTATTCTGCCAAACAATAAAATAGACGTAAACTCGAGTGGGTGATAAAGCACTGAATGGCTGATAGACCACAGAACACGCGTAATAAAACAGTACAGTAGAATAGAAGTTAGTATTATTATTTATTAAGTACGCATTGTATTTGTACTTTTAAAAATTAAATGGGAGTGAATAAAATAAAATAATGGAAAGTTGAATGTATTTTTTCGGTGTTCTGGGAAGTAGAAGATGAAATCTAGGCGTAGTTCTATCATCGTAATTTGGTCCATCATTATAATTAGTAGTAATACATACTACGATGGAATTACACCTGAGATTTCTATTTAATTAGTAAAATAAAAGTTATTGCTGGGGGGGGGGCGAGATCCGGACTGTATAGAGTGGATGGTGAAAAGGTTGGTCACACGCGGCTCGGGTCACAACAGATCTTCGACAGCGAATGCGCTGGGAGGTGTTTCACCATGCTACCCGACCATCTGGATTTCGCCTCCCCAACGATTTCTATCTAATCTAATTTTGCTGCATGTACTTATACTCCTGCAGTCTCAAATATCTTCATTTCGAACTCTTTCGAAAGTGTTCACCGTAACTGCGTGGAGAAATCTCATTTCCGCCGAGTGTATCCTTTCAGTTGTTGCCGTTTGTAAACTCAAGTTTTATATCCTTATAAAAGTTGAGGTAAGTTCAAGATGAATAAGAACAAGCATCCTTTCTTGCTTTCTTTTACATGTTCCCAACATGCTGCCGCATTTTTATTTTTCTTAATTTTTATATTTCTCCGTCACGTTGGAAGCTAAAATCGCAGCATACACCGAAAAATGTTCGACTGGTCGCCGAGCTCTTGTAAGGCTATTTTTTGGGCCAGAATCTAGTCCTTTTCCCTAAGGTAGGACGGCTTTAGGCACCTTTCCAGGGAAGTGAAACTAATCGACAGAATCATCACAAAGATATTATTTTTATTAGACGCAGTGAAATAAACGAAGAAATGTATTTTGTAGCAGGCAATGCCATACATTACACAAGCTTCCTTTTCTAATCTTCCATCCAGGCAGTGTGACCTTGTATGTGTGTGTGTGGGGGGGGAATGCGTTTATTTTTGCATTACATTCACTTTCTTTAAAAGCTTCTATTATGAATAATAATTAAATTAATAATAATATTAATAATAAACAATAATAACAACTCTTCGTCCGACTGTTGCTTATTTAAATTGGAACTAAATCGCAACTGTATTGTTTATTTAAAAATGAAATATTTTTGCATGGTTTCGGGGCATTAAGCATAGGAGGTGCTAGGATTGTGCCACACTGTTCTATACTTAGTGAACTTGTTTTCATCGTCATCGAAGGTATGCCAACGGACTTCCGGATTATTCCTGAACCTCCTGCGTCGTACCAACACCATCTAGATACAAGGCCTGCGCAGTACAGTTTTCAAAGCCAATATGGCGGCTAGAAAAGGCTGACTTGTTCGAGTTCAGGCGATCCAGTTATATACGTTGAGTAGCACGGGAAGCTTTGGAGTTATGTATATGTGGTTGTGGTCTGTTTTTGGTAATAGTGAGAATCATGGTAAAGAAGGGTTGTGTCGCCGGGTGAGGGAATTAAGATAAAAAGTGAAAAGAGTAAGTTGCTAAATTCAGTGTTTACTTTAAGTTTTGTGAATTTCATTTGAGAACGTGGAAAATTGAGAAGAATTCAGTGTTCTACTGTGATAATAGACTTAATATCAGTGTTCCTTTAAAACATGCACGACTGTCTCGTGAAGCTATGTCTTCTTTGTTACCTAATTGTCCTGCTTACTTGAAACGTCCAAGCATTTCTTACGGAGAAAGTCCTCAAGAAACGGAATTGCATTTAGAAAACGAGTATCCGTTTGTTGCTATTGAAGAAAGTGCAAAATAAAAGATTGTAAGATTAAATGAAATATCTTTCCGTCACATTTGATGTACTAAAAAGCAAACTGGAATTGCTTATTGTGGTCGACTATTGGTCGATTATTAATAAGGAAGACATTCTTAGAGTGCAATAAAGTTTTGGTATTAAAATTTGGAGTAACTACAATATCAGATGGTGTATGTAATACAAATTAAATTAGTAATGTTTTAGAAAAGGTTAGGTTAAGTTCTATTTTAATTCAAGTAGTCTTAACTACTAGTCTTCATGATGGTTTTGCTTCAATTTCAGACATACTTTAAATCAATATCACAATATACAATTTGAGAAGACTGTTGCTTTTATGCTGAAACAAATAAAACTCCTTACTAAGAACGAAGTTCATATCAGTTCAGTTCATGGTTTTTCATTTTGTCTTATATGCTATTTACCATATAACAATATTCTTATAAATATTTCAAACATTTTTGGTTAATGTTTCCTCAACCTACTGAAATTAGGACATGGTGTTCTTTATTTTGTTTAGAACCTCAAATGAAACAAATTTATATTTTTTAAAGCAAGCACGAAAGAAATACTTATGTAAATTAAGTGATAGTGATGATAAATTATTGACTCTCATGATGGAGGAGACTTATTTAAAATCAGGATTTGCAAAATATTTTAAAAAAGAAGGATATTGGGATTAGAATAGATAGGATTTTGTGTACTGGAGGTTGTAAGTGATAATAATAGTATTAATTGAAAATGCATGCAGCTTTCTTCGTCTGAAAAATAACTTATATTGATGTACAATCTTCCAGCTGAAGAAAATAGACCCTTTTTTCTTCTTATTCGGTAGTGTATTTTATGACATATATTCGTCTGGTAACCACAATTTTATATCGCATTTCAGTTTGTATGGCCTTCTTAGGCGGCCATCTTGAATGACTGCTCAGGCCTTGTAAGTCTAGGTGGTGTTGGTCGTACCCTTAAACATCGTTGTTTGACGAATTCAGTTTTCCCCTTCATGGGAGTAGATGAATATGAAGCCTTGAAGTCTCGTCACACACATTCGAATACAATACAGTAAATTAAAAAGAAAAACAACGTTTATTTTATTCATTAAGCAAATGCTGAGATGGCCCCTTGTTTTGCTTCTGGACGTAAATGTAACTTCACTATGCGCACGTTCTGTTGAGCACTCCTTTTGCTTTTAGTGGTAGGAGTAGAGCTGAGGGTGAGTTACTAATTTGTTAGCAATGCAGAAAAATCACATCTGCAGTTCTTTTACCGTTGCAATTATGTTTTCTATAACTCGGGAACGAAAATGTCTAGTTTTTTAAATAATGTTGCTAATCACGCGCTTTTTTCTGTTGAATTTTGGACCTCAAGAAAAAAATACGCATATAATCTCCTCCCCCATATGTCATATACAGTTTTTACTGCTTTTTTAACAAATAAATATCAAATTATAATCACTTTAAATGTGATTCTTTCATGAAAAGAGTGTCCTGTTTACCTTACAGTCAGATCAAACAGTACGTGGAGATGAAGAGGCAAAGACGTAACTTAATTGCATGTCTTAGTTATCAGCTTTATTGTTTTATTATTCGGAATTTAGACTACTCCTCTTGAAGCTGTTTAGCTATGAGCTCATAATACTAAGTATACGGACAGAGTACCTCACCTATCAAGGGGCGGAAATCCCTGGGACGAAGCAGCAAGACACTACTCTTTGTTATTTCCCACTAGCCCTTTCGGTCGCACCTAGCATGAATGGGTGACTTGATGTGAATGATGTAACCAGTGTTGGAACACGACACGGATAAACGGGAGAGTTCCATGAACCCGCATCCAGCACGATTTGAACCCCGGTGCCCACAGGTGGAAGGCGAGCGGTTTGTCTGAGAGGGGAGGCGGAGGCGTCCGGCGGGGGCGGAGGTGAGCCGCAACGGCTGCAAACTGCTGCAAAAACGCCGCCGCTGCCGCAGGGCGTTCGCCTCTCGCACGCGCCGCCGCTCCCCTCCCCCAGCGGCTTGCGGCACCGCGGAGCACTCTGCGCGACAGGACACGACACCACGCCACGCCACGCCAGGCCACGCCACGCCAGTGTGGGCAGCTTGTGACGTCTGCAGCTTGTGACGATTCGTGACGAAACCAAACGGATAGACTGTATACTCCGGTTTAAACACAGTGGTACTTCAAGGTCACGAAATGGCAGGCGAGGGGGACATTGTCATCCAATCGGGAGCTCCAGTACCAAAAAATGAAGTCGTAACTTCCCGATTGGAAGATAGTGTTCCCCGCTCCGTCTAGCTGGTGACCTTGAAGTGTCACTACGTTTAAATAGAGTATAGGGCAGTGGTGTCAAAGTTTCCTACTGGTGGCAGTGGCACGCGCCGTGGCTCCGTAGCATCCCACGAGCTTCTCTGCGCAACTAGCGTCGGGGAAAGGAACTATGAGTAACCCCGCCGTTTTACAATAGGGATGGCGTTGTCTGTGTTGGCGGGGTGACGAACTACGTGAAGGGTCGATTTCGTCGTGGCACTCGTGCTACAAACTCCCGCTCGTGGTCTCGACCTTGACAACATTGGTATAGGGTGACCGTCTCTACCGATTCTTGAGCTTCCGGGGTTTTTGCTTTAATCTCCAGGTTTGAACATTGATTCTTAGCGCTTTACATTATTGCACATTGGACAGATTTACAATGTTATATTTACATCGGTTGCATTTTAGTTTAATAAAATTCATTAAGAACTGTAATTTTAAATTTAAAGGAATTAAACAATGTTAACACCGATGAATTTGTTGCGCCTGCAGGGATCGAATTCGCAGGCCGCAGTCCTATTTTTTTTTCTACTTTAGTAATTTCCTATGCACGCAGAAAAAGACAACTATGCAGCCTCCGACCATGTGAGAGGTGTCTTCTGGTTTCCTTAAAAACTCAATAACTTTAACACAAAAAACAAAATAAAAGATCTATATTACTAATATTCACTAATGCGCGCAGAAATTGAGAGAAAAGTATGTTGCATCTCACAGTGTGAAAGGCGTCTGATTTTGTTCGATACTCGGGGAATATTCAGAAACAATGAAACAATGTCAATAATTAAAAATACAAGTATTTGAGTTATTCTGCCTCTTGTGATTCCGCGCATAGTTACGAATTCTCATTTTCAGGGCTTGCGACACAGCTGACGTCATGCGGCAGTAAAGCTTTAAGGAAGACGTCGAGCGCCTTTAAATGCTTGCTATTCATGTGTTGAAACAGCAAATGGTTTGATATTCTTGATGTGTAAAGAACTGTTGTACTGTACTAAGAGTGTGTTATTGCAATATTCAATACAATTTTTTAAATAAAAATATTAAATTTATTATAGGAAAAGTGGATCTATTGGAAACACCATTTTGTGTGGTTTTGTGCAGCAGCATTTTTGATGCTGCAGGCCACTAGTACTCTTTTTACACCTTACGCATGCTCCCCGTGAAATCAAAATCTCGAAGTGGGCTTAAATAAACAAGGTGATCACCCTAGCAGGCAGCTGCACTAAGGCAGAAAGTTTTCCAAGAGATATTCCCCGAATAGATACACTGAAGATATATGGTAATATATCGATAATCACAATAAATAAGATAAGTAAGCAAACAATTGAGAAACTCAAAGAGGTATTCTTGACAAAAATTGAAGTAGTAGGAAATGGTGTGGCATTTACGATGCTATCAATGAAATCAATATTTGATGTAGGCTCCTCATCGTAATAGTTTATTTTCGCATAAAGCTTTTTCGGCCGCATTGCGGCCATCTTCAGTGCTCACTGAAGATGGCCGCAATGCGGCCGAAAAGCTTTATGCGAAAATAAACTATTACGATGAGGAGCCTACATCAAATATTGATTTCAAAAATTGAAGTACCTATGTCGCTACTCTGAGAGCACTCGAATGACAAAACACAGCGTACTGAAATACGCTCGGGTGAAAAGACATGTGCACACCAGCGATTGGTGTAGTACTCTTCGTTAAGAAGGTTCCTCACTTGAGTTTCCCCAATTCGTGCTGACGGGCGGGACGCTGAGCACTCAACCACTCTGCCTTCAACAACGAAAACAAACTCTGGATTGAAATATATTCCACGGAATTATACGTTTCATGTTCCCTTAATGTTTTCCTTGTATTTTTCTTGAAAGGATAGACAGTATCTTATCGTCCCTGTCACTGTGCCATTGTGTAGATCCCACGATATACAACAACACTGTATGTAAGAAAAAAATGGATGTTCAAGTTTGTTAGAATTACTTGTACGTTCTTGAAATTGTGACTCTTTCATTGGAGCTGGAGGAGGTGAGACTGTTCGTGAGGGGAAGATTGCATGTTGACAGAAGATTAAAGAATAATTCAATTTTGAGTCTGTTCAAAGTTTCCAATCATATTTTAGTTGCATTGGAGGAAAATTTTTCTCAAGATTCATCAGCACATTTTTAGTGGCTAGAAGAAAGAAATTAATAAAATAGACTAAGGAGAAGATGAAACCAAAGGAATGTCGTGCTTCCACCATTGCAAGCAGCGAAAAAGGTCTGCCTTCTGACACGCATTTTAGGAGGAAAAAAAAACAGGAATGCCAGAGATTACAGATACAGAATCGAGAGGAAAACGGAACGAGGAAGTTAGAGAAGCCCAGCACACAGCTCTCTCGACCGAATGATTCGGTCGCTAACTGTTTATCGCCGCCGCAATCGATCCGAGAATAGCAGCGCGGCCTTTGCTTTGCGGCCGCCTCGCGGGCAGACGACTGTGCTGGCGGCCCCACCCATAAGAAACAACGCGTATGAGCAGCACAGGCCCTCCTTGCGGCTATCAACGACGCCGATAATCCGCCCTTGACAGGACATTTTCAGATTACAACCTTTGTGGTAAAGTAAATCACACCCCACCTGTGTCGCAAACCTACCTGTGTTTAGTGGCCAGAACCATGCCCCTCCCCCCAAGGGCCTAAAATTTTCGTTTGTTTCCCTCTTTTCTTTAGCAAAATTGATTTAAATATCTATTTATGTTAGAATTATGTAATTATTTAAAAATAATATTGTATAGTATCATGTATACACTGCAAAAAGAACATACAATATAAAAAAATATGTTTATTATTTAAAAAATCTATGATGGCCCCCTCCAAAATAACCGGCTGGATCCGCCCCTGCTTATGTTTTCATCGCTTGACCAAAAATATTAGAGCGAAATTTGGGAGCAATTGCTGCAGTAAGAGGCACGTTTTTGTGGGGGTAACTATTAATACGTGCGTGATATAACGTATGTACTATCTTCATTGCAACTGAACATGACGTAATTTCACCTACGGCTTCTCTCTTTGAATAAATGATATCTCCTGTGATAGCGTTGATGTGGTCAACCTGGGCTGCCCGTCTACCTCGTCAACCAAAGGAAAACCGTCACCGGAACGATTCTACACACGTTTACATACTTTTCAGCAATATTGGTCGAATTCCTACGCTAAGATTCCACAACGCCAAATATAATGAATGGCAAACCCACGCGGTGAAATTAACATTTTTTATGAACTTTTAGACTGTTCACGTCTGGCTTGTTTCTCAGAGATCGTTGAGAAGAACCAGAAACACTTATTTGCATGCTTGTCAGGTTCTTGTCCTCTATTTCTACGAAGACGCTCGCCTTAGATTGATCGAATACATATCATAAAATGAAATTTATTTAGTTTGATTTTTCATTGACGTTATGAAGAATTAAATTGGCACTGATATTAATTTGATTTTTTGTAATAAAAGTTATTTAATCCTTTAGGAATATCTTAGGTGTCTCTCTTCATGAATCCTATAATAAATAATAATAATAATAATAATAATAATAACAACAACAGATTGAATAACAATCTAGAATCTGTTCACTGCTTGAAAATTCAGAAATATATACCGTTGACCCAAGAGCTTCGCCACCAATGGAGGCGAGAATATCAGCATAGAACCGATAATATTGTAATGTCCGCCACAGAATTAATACCAAAATACACAGTGCATGCAATTCAAGTGTTGGAATTACCATTCTCTTGCATAGACTTGCCTCTGCGAGATCGACCGAGCCTAGACCACCATGGTCAGGTGAATGTTCCTCCACATAGTGCAGAGAGTCAAAGATTCAGATGATGATGACGATCATAATAATAATAATAATAATAATAATAATAATAATAATAATAATAATAATAATAAATAAGTATACTTGTCATAGTGACATTTTTAGATATAATTTTATAATGCGGTAAAGACTTTCTCATTTTAAGGAACGACCTACTACTTCACGGCAGTGACGAATCTGAGGCGGTGGCTTCACGGCGCAGCAACTCCGCCTTCGCTCCTGTCCATCGGCGCCAGGCAGCGATCGCCACGCACGGCAACTCTGCATTTCCTCAATTTTAACTCCCCTCCCTTCCTAGGTTGAGCAATTCAAAATTCCAGCCGATGAGACCCATTCTTTCATCGCGATGAAACGGAGAAACAGCTTCGTGGTGGTAGGCAGATTATATTGAGCGTAACACAAATTCTGCACCTCTCGATTCTGCATTGTATGCCGCTTAATCCTAGAGTTTAAGTCTTCTTTGATAACATACTTAACCAATCATGGACATGAATTGGAAATATATTTCATTTGTAATTATGACCCAAATTATTAAAGTAGATATTGACAATTATTAGATACTTGAAAAATTAACAAATTACAATGTAATTAGAGGATTGTATTGAGGACACTTTAGTACACAATTATTAAGATAGTTAAAATATATTTATTGTAAAGATTTCACAATCATATTGTGTATCATCCGCATGCTTCAATTATTTACTCTTCGATTAAACTAAAGTCAATCGAGTAATCTTTAATTGTAAAAAAAACATTACATATAACACACGAGTACTAACAGTACATTACTGCTTCAATAACGGATGTATCAATGTTTATCAAAATAAGGTTGAGTAACAACACTTACAAACAACAGACAACGCACGAAAACATTTTAATACGCTTTAGGATGATAAATGAATTTACCTGAATGTTCACGTTCATTAGAAAGAGTTTTAAAAAAATAATTATTTATTCAGTGTACTTCAATTGTTGTTCTGAAACTGAGGTGAATTTTTATCCACGCTAGGTAAATATATTGTTAAAGGTGATTTTTTGCTTTTGGTATAAAGAGATGATCTCTTGCAGTGAGCGTATGCTGGCACCGAGTGTAACCTCCACCGATGGAGTATACGACCAAATGCGAATTCGAGACGGGATTCCGAAAATATTGCAAATGCGCTTTCTATCGGTAGTGGGAGCATGATATTATATTAGACTAGCTGAAATACCCTGCCTTGCCCGTATACTTATTTATCACATCATAATTGCGAGGAAATGAATCAATTCTTCCACAGTGATTCCGCGATCTCGCCCACCCTCCCCTGCTCTGAAATCTTGCCCATCCCGCCCATTCTCACGCTTCCCTATCCTGAATCTTGCCCGTCCCGCCCGTTCTCGCCCTGCCCTTTCCTGCCCTGCCCTGCCCTGAATCTTCCCTGTTCCGGACGTTTTCCACCCTACCCTGTCCCGAATCTTCCCCGACACGCCCGTTTTCACCCTGCCCCGTCCCACCCGCCGAGCTTTATCCTGTCCCGCCTCACCTCGTCCTGCGTCACCTCACCTGCGCCATCCTTCCTGTTTGCTACGATTATCGTTGCTATGGGCAGCTTTAAACAGATGTTGCATACGCTCGCTAAACTTCCAGTAACAAATTCGACCATAAGTTAATCAGAGCCTAATCGCGTTTTTTAAACTCATCAATATCCATTTAGTAAAACATTCTAAGTCAGAGGTGGGCAACTTGCAAGGCCTTGCGGGCCACAACAAACATTTCGTAAGGTTGCGGGCCATATTTTCATGACTCGCGCGATCCATACGTGACCCCGTCTCGATCTCGGCAGTTTGCCTGGTTTGTCTGAAACGTGGGGTGGAACTATGCGTGATATCAGTCCGTACCATGTACTTAACGCGGTGAAAAACATTGGAATGATTTGAATTTCTAAATTTACTAAAAAAAATACTTAAATCTACTTAATCTATTTTTACATTGCGGGAATGCTGACCTCGGCAGGGCACGTGCGCCAGGCGCATAATTATCTCGTCCGACACGCATGCAAGGGACTTTCAAGTTTGGCTGATAACCTTTCGAGGGCCACAATAAATGGGACCGCGGGCCGCCGGTTGGACCACTCTGTTCTATGTGCTTGAAGAAAAACAATCACTTCGGTCGATTTACTCTCCGTCTTCGAAGTGTTGGCGATCAACAAAGAGTGTACGCATACTCTATGGGTTAAGAAAAGGGTGATAAAAGTAATTTTTATGAAATCCGATAAAGACTAACTTTTCTCTAGTTTTAAAGGTCATGTGTACAAAACCTTATTACGAGACTCATTCTGTACTGTCACACCCAACGTTCGTTATCGAGCCACACGGTGGCGTCGATTGTCAACCACAGCGTCGAGCTCCGGCGGCGTGGGTGTGCGCCGAAGTCAACGAGGGCGGCCCGGGCCTAGCTCAGTCGGCCAACTTTGTCACCTGCTTAGAATCTAACTCGGATGGGAGGAGTCGTAAGGCGTTTGCTAACTACAGAAACAATTCAGTGGTTGGTAAAGCAAATAAAAAGGTTTATTCCCGCCTAATAATAGGCCGGGGAAGTTACAGTGATTCAAAGAGTTAAGAAAGGCCCTACCTGATGAGCTCAGTTAGAAACGAAAGAAAAAATGAGATAAAACTTAAATCTAAAAAAAAGTAAAGAACGAGAATTACAATCAAATTCCTTTACAGGCCCCAACAAACTCTAGGCCATTCGCCTTCTGGCTGACAATAATGAGGAAACAAGTGCCTAAGCGCGGCACCGTAATGCACAATAGTTCTTTGGCGGTCGTTGACCGAAGTTTATGCCTGAATGGGGCGGCGTGTAGGCGGCCCTCGGCGGCGGCGGCGGGGGTCGCGGCGGCGTCGGCTTCTCTCCGTCTGGGTCGGCGGCTGAGATGGCCCTGCCAGGCCGAGAAACGTCCTTCCACAATAGCTACCAAAGGAGCGGCGGCGGCGACAGCGGCTGCGGCGGTGACGGCGGCGGCGGCGACGGTCAGCTGGCCCGGATCGTGAATGATCGCGAATTCCGTTCACACAAATCAGCAGTTCTTACGGAAAGTTCTCTGGAGTTTTCACGATCACGAATCTCGGAGAAAACTAGTCACCGGTCACTGCCCACGGCAGAGCTCAGAGTCCACGAACTAAGTCCCAAAATAATAATTCTCCCTCGAACGCGGCGCCGGAGCTATCACTTACTCCGCGGCGCTCGCCACCCAAGACAAGTCGAGTAAACGTAGTGTTCGAACGCGGCGCCGGAGCTGTTACTCGCTCCGCGGCGCTCGCCCCCCCCCAGCTCAATCGAACAAGAGGAAGTGATTTCCTCCCCTACGCCTCTAGCGTGGAGGTGCCCTCGTTCCGCCACCCCGAAAATTCAAAAGTGCCCCAAAATCGCTCCCACCCCACGGAATTTTGCCCCTGATTGGCTAAGTGCTACTACGCCGTAATTTCGTCCTCGGCCAATCAGGTCCGGTGATTCTAGGAATTTTCCGTAGCCCTATCTCTGTCTGGAAAACGCTCTCCGTCTGACTTCGGAAGTAGGTCAGTAAAGGGTACGCGGAATGTCCGTTGGGACCCCCGGAGAAAGCTGCGAAGGACGGCCTGGGTACTCAGTGCGCATGATACCCGGAACGGCGGGATCGGCACACGTCTCTAATCTCTTCTTCGGCGCCCGGGTGCGTGACGGGATGAGGGTCGACTCGCGGACGATGGCCATAAACTTTAGAGGGGCGCGTGCTGTCATCCCTTCCATTAGCGGAGGGGGCGCGCCGACCCGGCTGGCGGCGGCGGGAGGTGGACGCCTCGCATCGACAGTTATTTGTGAAATTTAAAAAATATTAAAAATAGCGTACCGCTACAGTACATATGTATGAAACAAATGATTGATTGATTGATTGATTCGTGTTTCCGGGCGCGTCAACTGCTCAGGTCATTTGTCTCGTAAGTGTAGTGCGTGTTTTCCCCGAGAGGTGGCGATGATCTTTTCCCCGCCGGATGGCGAGATCTGGCGCCGACCTACCGTCGACTAGCGGGGTTTTTCCCCCCCCAACCAAGTATCTCCCACCAGCGGGGCACCACCCCAGCCGGGACAAGTTGTAAGCTCCCGACCGGTTCTCCCGGCATGTGTGGTTGTGTAGTGCATGTTAGTGTAAGTGTGTGTGTAAGAGGGAGAGGATAGGACAAGGATGAGGAAGGAAAGATCGCGCGCGGTCCGTGGCCCGTTGTTAGGGTACTGCTCCGGCATTCGCCTGGTGTTGATCGGAGAAACCACGGAAAACTAGCGATCAGAGCAGCCGGCCGCTAGAATTCTCCTCCAGACAGCGACTGAATTCGACCTAGCTGACAAGCTAGTGTCGAAAATCCTGCCGCCGTCGGGACTCGAACCTAGGACCTCCCGGTCAGAGGGACTGCAGTAACATCAGGTTGATGCACTGAGCCATCTCTCCCGGTGTGAAACAAATAATTATCTTTCTTTTCACAAGACAAAATAATAATTTGAAAAGAGTAGCTTCTGATTCGCACGACAAAACAACACCTTTCAGTGAAAACAGCATCGAAATCTGTTCAGCCGTTCCATATATTACCCCGGGCAAACAGTAGGTCGGTCAGACAAAAATTGTAAAAACAATGAAATTCGTTTTATATAATACAAATAACGAACGAGATTATCATATTATGGAAACTTTGAGACGTTTGGAAGTACTGGTTTGATTTCGAAATATTGCCCTATTAGATACTCCCGAAGTATCATAGCTAATTTTCGAAAAAAGTGAGGAGGGGATCTTATTTTCGAGAAAAATAGGTAAACGTGAACATACATCACGAACATCAAAGGCTTTTCTTGGTATCTGTTGTCAATAATCCGGAGAGGACACAATCTTAACTCTGTTGATGAAAACGAGGACGGTAAATGAACCGGGGGCTGAAAATTGGAACGATCTTTTTTAGACTATTGAATATAACATACTGCTCCTCGTTTAGCATGACGAATATGTTATATTTTGACCAACTGCCTTATTTAGCAATTGTCCTTGGAAATGGCTCTTCACCTCGAAGGCACTGAGATAAGAAGTGAGCGACGAGAGCCTGCCTCCTCTTCGTTCCAATTTCAGATACAAAATTCTACAAATTCCTAGAATTCAAGACTAATATTTTGTAGCAATGTTAGCCGCATTTGAATTGACTTAACTTTTTCCTTGAAAACATAAAATAATTTGTATTTTTGTTCGAAATAATCCAATAAAATAATGGGGACCTTATATTTCTTTCTTCGATATCTAATCTTTCATTCGATTAATTCTCGTTAATTCACAATTCTTTGACATTCATAATCGTAGTTCAAAGTGCAATAGACTGATTCCCATTATATTGCTTGTTCCGGGTCAAAACACACACACACACACATACACACACACACACATATACATATACACACATACACACTCACACACACTAATTTGAGATACCCATCCCGCTTCCTTTGAAAATAATACGGGTATACAATGCGATTGCTTCAATGTGTTTATTCTCTTTACTTTTCTCCATAAAAAAAGATCGCCTCCCAAATCGCTTTCGTGGAAATGTTCACTGCACACCAGAAGAAAGACGGGATATTGAAAAATGTCCGTGTTAGTGAAAATATTTTTAGGATTGAGGATAACCTTCTCCCCCATTCACATCTTTGGACGTTTTCCAGACTTCATGACCGGGAATGGCCGTTACAGTCTTTTGACGCTTAAGAGACGCGAGTCCGTCGGCTCAACTACTCAAACGACTAAAAATGCAGTTCTACGCGGAATGTATGTAACATTTCTATTTACCGCTTATTCTGGTATTGATTCTGATATTTTGGCATTGTGTTGAAATTTAGTGATCTCAATCCCAATTCGATCCCTCCATAATTTTTAAATTGAAGAATTGCAAGAAAGAAAGTAGGCCGAGGCATTTAAATCTTAGGGGAAAGCTCGGGAAGACAAGGGGGAACAGAAGCTGAAGCGAATGGGTTAAGCAACAAATAATTGTAATAAAGTTCTCTAGCAATACTGTTTTTCTTCCTCCGTGATGTGCCTTGACTGCTCCTTGCCTTGGCAAAACCCTCGTCCGCAGACAGAGTTATTCTGTTCATCCAACCTTCCCCACTCCATAGCTTTATCTCTTATAGAAACGGACGCTCTGTTTACTGCGTCAGCATTGCGTTGCTGAAATAAAGTCAACTGCATCCGAGGACTCGCGATGCAATGCAAGGCTTAGTGTTCTGTCTACAGGACTTTTTCGGAAACATCGTACTGGTCGTAGCTGATCGTGGCTGTCTCTCAGGAATCCTCAGGCCACTCACACTCAGCCAGTGCCAGTGCTTTACTTGGATTTTATTTAGAGCTGCCTCTGACGTAAAACAGCTGATAAGGTGTCATCCAATAGCAAGGTTGAACTGTACTGACGTGCAAGCACCCGGACCTGGATGACACCGTAAAAGCTGATGACCCGTGAGAAGCAGCTGTAAATAAATTGCAGTGTAGTGCCAGTGCCAGTGATAGTGATAGTGACGCCGCGTTCCTGTGCTGAGACTTAGATTCGCACCTGAGCGAGCGCTGATCGAGCTACATACAAACGCAGCACCTGCACCTGCTTACTGCTCTACGCCAACTTCAAAGAGTGGCAATTTTACGCTTAAAGTCGGAGGGATTTAATGTGCTTCGAAAGTGTCCACATTGCATATTGAAACAAAATACCAGAATTAAGTCGAACGAAATTCTTTTATTTCAATTAGTTTGTTGAAAGATTGGAAAGTGATTCTCATGCATACTGAATTCAATCACTACTATCAAACAACCAAGTGACACATACTGACATCGGAGAAACTTTCCCCTCTGAAATTACACTCTTACAATTTTCCAAATCTACTGCACCTTACTTTCGAATCCTCATTTAGCGATAGTTCCAGTCTACAAATTTGAAACTATTTTTTAAAGAATCTAATGAACTCTAGAAAGAAAACTCAAGTATTTCGTATACGAAAGTTTCATGTCAC
Organism: Acheta domesticus; assembly: GCA_031308135.1. Lineage (NCBI taxonomy): Eukaryota > Metazoa > Arthropoda > Insecta > Orthoptera > Gryllidae > Acheta > Acheta domesticus. Next base: position 191,398,523 of record JAHLJT010009436.1, on the reverse strand, counting down.
TAATAAATTAAAATAGTAATGGAGCTCGCGCAACAGTATGCTATCAGATCCATTTATCTGAAACCGATTTCTCCGGCGATTAAATATTCCACGTTCTTCTTCCTATGAAGACTCCAACAGAAGTGATAAAATAAACGTCAGATACATTAGAAATAATCTGGAACAAAATCGAAATTTATACCCACCATAATGCGTCGCCGTGAGTCAGCACCGATTCCTTCTCCAATAATTGCAAACGAATTGCTAACGAATTGCTTGAACAATAATTGCCCAAATGTAGCCCAGTTTCATTTTTCTGCCACAGCCAATTAACCTCGAACCCCTATCAGTCAAGTCCTTAATAAACACGAATGACGAAAGAAAATATTACCCGACACCCTTATATGAAGTATCTTACTAGAAATTGGAAATTCATGCGAAGGGAACATCCTCAGCCGGAAATTAATCCGAAAAGTCAAAATGCATGCAAAATGTTTTTGTATGCACTCGCTGAATTCACCGTTATATCTATGATTATTTTCCTTAAGAAGTGAAACTACATAGCCTGTTGCTTTTTAGAAATGCTCATTTTTTTTATTTTCGAATTTTTTACCGGACATTATTTTTTGTTGTAATTTTCTTTTATTTGGTGCTTTTGTAATTCCAACTGTCAGTATTAACTGGTAAAAATGAGTTGAATGGCAGTTAACAGTAACAAGGTGTGTGGGAACGGCATTCACGAGTTCTGGAAGTGCCATGGGAACTGTGGTAACGGTGTCATTCATTTCCCAATAAAGACTGGTACAAACCGCTCGGACGGGAAGGTAATGTTTTTAAAGGCATAGTCAATAAAACTTTGGTCTATGAACGTACGAATACTACAATTGCAATTGTATCAGATCTGATCTACTGAAAGTATTCATTCTGGTGTAACGTCAATAATGAATATGAATATATGACCATCTCAGAAGGCCAGAAAATAATTCTTCACACATGTTGACGGTTGAACAGCATTAAGCAATTCGAAAATGATTCGCGAAAATGATTAACCATCCGTATGCGAAAGCAAAGACACCATTACCAATAGCCACCTAATAAACAAAATCAGGGTATTGTCATGAAGCAATCCTCAGCCGTTGCTCCGCGTCGACACGTCCCTGCATTGAATCTCGGACACGAATAAAAAGAAAAGCGCCATTGACACACTCCTTACCCCTTGCACTGTTAAGGAAACTACCAAATGCGTACTCGAAGTCGATATTTGTACAAGTGGCATCACTTACTTAATGACGGTAAACAGGATCATCACACAAGAGCTGAGCTTCCTAGCGCTCTAGGGAGGCCGCGCTGAGGGCGACTTTGCTTCACAAAACTTATGTTATAATTCATTAAACGGTTTCCAAATTCCCAATTCTTATCTCGCACGCCATTGTAGTGGAGAAGAGCACTGATCTGTGAATGATGGTTCTTGCATAATAGATAAATACAAGAACCTAGTGGTCTGCAGAAGCAAAAATTCTAAGAAACCTACAAAATGGTATTCTAAAAAGTACCGCGCACAATGCTGAAGAATAAATAAATATTGACAGGAGCAGACATTGCAGCAGATTAAAAATTTCAACAAAAACAGTCGATACTGTATATATAGGTGTCCGAAAGCTCCCGTTACAAAAAATAAAATATCATTCAAACTATTTTCTCGAAAACAATTTTTCTTTGATTCTTTGATCTAAAAAAATCTGTCTTTCTTCATGAAATCACACAGAATCTTGGGCATTGTTTTATAGAAGTGTCCGATCTCTACGAGAATATAGAAATGTGTGCGTGCGTGTGTGTGCACGTGTCTGCATGCGAATCTTGTAAACGTTTGAGAGAGAGGATGTGATAACGTTTCTCTTTGACAGTGCTTCTATTTTGGTAATTACCTATCTGCAGGATTCTTCTCCCTTTCTATCATATACCCCTTTCCTCTTTCTTCTGATCAACGGTTTGTATAATTGCACCAATGAGCTTTGAATCTTCAACCATCCAACAGAGAGTGAAATTCCCCGACGTAAGTTTCCAGACCAAGAGCCACAGAAAATATGCTAGTCTGGTTGCCAATAATTTGATGACTTTGATGAACGATCATACTTTTAAAGAAACGTGAGAACACTGCATTTCTGTTCGAGAGAAGAAAGCAATCTTCGTAATCGTTCTTTCATTCTCAATTTTATTTTCCTCGCTAAAATAAAATAACCAAATGCGGTCTAACTGTCCCATTCACCATGAGTGAAAGAAATTAATATAATCGGAGGGTTAATTATAATAATGTTAAACTAGTGGTGCTACAGAATGGCACAGACTTTCCCGTATTAGTTTTCTATTTCCTTGGGTCTTCGCTAGCTACTCTGAATTGCCACTAACTCTTTCTTGCCAACTGTCATCTATAACAGCCAAATGTACATTTTTTTGTCATTTTCTTAATTTTTCGGTTTCCTATTGGTAGAACGGAAATATTAATTTTAGAATATTAAAGAACACAAAAACCTAGTCATAAATGGCAATTTTTTTTCAAAATTGTGTGCCGTTTAAGAGAAAATGGCGTTTTAGCGCTACTAAAAGTGCGAAATTTGAAGCTCATTTTCACAGAAAAGTTTTGAGTTTTAAGAATACTTTATTTGAAGTTATTTGAAGCACTTACACTCACAAACATAATAATCTTTACAAATTGTGGATAATGTGCATATTAAAGATGTGATAGATTTTTCAAAAAAATTACAATTATGGAATTTTTGAAAAAACAAAAAATAACTCAAAATAAAATTTACGCTATACTAAATAATGTAATTAGCACTATCCATTACAAAAGTTTCAAGAAAGAAATTGCAGCCATATACGAGAAAATGGCATTTGAGCATTTCTGAAAATGCCGAAATTTGACCTACTTTTTACAGAAAACGGTAGTGTTTTCGAGAAACTTTACTTGACATTATTTAAAGCATATATACTCGTAAATATAATAATGTGGAAAAATCGCCGATAATGTAAATATTAACGACGTGAGAGACAAGTAAAAAAATTTACATTTTTGTAATTTTTGAAAAAAACCAACCGATAGACGAAAATAGCTTTTATGTCATTGATAGAGTACATTTACCACTATCCCTACCACAAATTTAAAGAAAAAATTTGGAGCCGTTTTTGAGAAAATCTTGTTTTTGTAATTTTTTAAAATTGCACATATTGCACGCAATATTGCACGAAAACTACTAAAATTTTGAAAAACATTTACATGACCTTTATGAAAGAACTCAATATGCAGAACAACTTCTATTTGAAAAAAAATCTCTATCTTTAATTTTGTAGCTGGAGAAAGACGCCAAAAAAAATTCAAACTTTCACAATTTTCGATAATTCAGAGTTATCCGTGAAAATCGGACCTATGCCATGTTAAAAAGTGTATTTTCCTCTATTCATACAAGAAATTTAAAGAAAAACATTGGAGCCTTTTTGAGAATATTTTGAAAATCCCCGGGGGGGCTTCATATAAAGTACCCCCAAATTTTGAAGAATCTTTTTCAAAATCTCAAAGCTTCGACTAGTATCAGATCGACCGGGGAATATCCATTTTGGAAGAAATCGTACGTATGGTTTAGGCGCTAGCAGTGTTCACAGACGGACGGACGGACGGACGGACGGACGGACGGACGGACGGACGGACGGACGGACGGACGGACGGACGGACGGACGGACGGACGGACGGACGGACGGACGGACGGACGTTTTCCTTTCAATTGGGTTTTCGGTATCAAGGACTTAGAAAACAGGGTTTCTGGCTACACCACGTGTTAGGGGATTTTTTTTTTCTTAATTTAGCAACTGGTTTTATCCACTTATTCGTCTTCACGGCCCAGCAATTAATTTTTTTCCGCCGAAAATTGGCCATTTTTTCGCGCAGCATTACATATCTTTCCCTATACTACGTATATCACTCCGTGTATACGTACGTATACGGGAAGGTAAAAATGTGTTATACGACTTCGATTTGTAAGATGATGTAAAAATGTTACCCATATGTTCGCATCATGACCAAAAATTACCGAAAGCGTTGAGTTTGACATGATCATGAACTACCATATAAATAATATTCTCCTTAATAAATTCAAATGCTTCGTTTTACTTTTAGCGATCAAAAACACTGGAATTGCTGAGTTTTCAGAAATAATTTTTAATTTAAAAAAATCTGCGTTCAGTATTTTTTTTAAATCAAAGGTCTGTGAGGACCCACCCAGATCACTTATGTTGGTATTTTATGGAAGAGAGTACCTATTAATAATAGACAGTCGATTCATAATATTTTTTTAATTACATGGCACAACGGTTCTCAGACCGATCTGCCTGCTTCATAAATAAAACTAAAATAATAACATAACATTAAAATTATACAAAGAAATTTTGTATAAGTTAAATTTACAAGATACAGGAATGAATAGAAATTCACTCACCGTATCTTAATTTATTATAAACCTTTTTTCAACCTAAACCTAAAATCAAAACTGAGGATTTTTTTAAATTTCATTAATATTGAATCTTAAATGAGGTAAATTTACTCCTGCTTAACATTTGAATTAATGGTTTTGTTTAATTTTATAAATAAAGTTTCGGAACTAATTGTCTGTAATTAATATATACTGTAATTCATGAAATTTAGAAAGACTTTCAACAAAAATAACCTTGTTTTTTTCCGATACATTATAGCTTGTTATTGCCTCCGATACAAGCTCGATTTGTACTGCATGACGTACCTGGATCTAAACGATCAAGTTTACAAGGGAAATATGAAAACAGTTGAATGATGCTACATGTTCTCTAACGGAGGGAATTATGGCAGAGAAATATTAAAAGAAACCGAGTCAAGTTAGCATTCAGTTAATAAGGAAACCTAAATCAACATAATTAGGTAAAAAATAAAATTGAGTTTGTAACACGGGCGTTAAATGGTTCTAACGATCTCGAGCAACAAAAGGCCCTCTGGCATTTCGTCGCCGCTCGATCATTAGAACTCTCATGACGCCCTTGGGGCATTAATAACTATATTTGTGTTGGTATTCTTCACGATCGTCTCATTTCAATCGGACCCTAATCTTCCTCGCGAACATTGTCCTGCTGGTGGGGAGGGGTGCAAGCGCTGCAGCAGCGAGGCTTCCGTCGCGCCGGCGACACCGAAGCCCCGCGGCACGGAAACGGCCAGCAGTGACACTCCGCTGCACAGCCTGCGCCTCTGCTGTTCCTGCACTTCCATCTCGCAAGGAGCGTCCGCAAATCCCTCCAGTGTAGCACAGCACCATAACACAACGGAGCTTCTCGAACAGGCGAAACAGAAGACTCGACAGGAGAAAGGCTAGACGTTGTGCTCTAAATAGATCATATTTGAAACCCCAATGGTGTGGGATCTGGATCCCAATTAGACGATTCCGCTACAATGAAGACGTGATACAAAATTGAAAGTCGCAAACAATGGATGTTATTTCTAAATGTTCTTTCTAACAGAACTCCCTGACTGGAACAACTAGAACTCTTAGAAAACTTCTAATTCAGTTTTCCCATTTATTGCTTCAATTTCTACTCAAAGAGTGTGTTATATGACTATCAATAACTCCCGTGAACTGAAGGAGGAAGTTCTCGAGTTAAACGCAACTGAATGAAAATGAAAAACTATTGATTTCCCGACCATTTGCCAGCATTATGGTGTTTGGGACAATTAGACGCTCCGGCCACTTGTAAGGCGCACGCGTTATGCGGCTGTGTCGCGTGCGGCGGTCGCGTGCGACGAGGCAAGATGAAGCGTTGCACAAGCGCAGACTGCTTCTCGGCGCCTTCACACCTGCAGCCACAGCCATGTTGCGCAATGCCCCCCTTCCCCCCTGGCGCCAATACCCGTCACAGCACAAGAACCTCAAAACCGAGGCGCAGAATAACCACCGGATCACTGCGAAGGCAAGATGCCCTTGTTCAAAGCACTAGCTCTCGTCCAATTACGGAAGTAAAGCAGTGACTGGCACATTTAGTACTCGGGATGAAGGGGCTCTGGGTACTAGAGTTCCAAAACTAGCACAATTTATGGTGAACAAAGCAGTTTTTACGGCAAATTTCCCTCGGAGGTCTCCGTGAAGGGAGGGGGGCAAGCGTCCCACCCCCTTAGGTGACACCATCAGTGAGTGCAGATCTTCCGAGGCAAACATAGGCGTGCTCAACCTTAAACAATAGGGAGCAACTACATTTCTGGACCCTGTAGTCTCCCTTTTCTATTAAACATTTTTATTTACATATTTACACTACAACTTAAATAATAAAATTAATAAACAATTGATTTTATGTTGAATTATTTATAGTTTTGTCAGATTGTTTCGAGAGCGTCTTCCCAAATGTGTATAAATTCCCCAAATTATCAGGTTAAAGGGAAGGAATTCAGGAATTTATCATGTTTACGGCTTAACATCTTGTTACTTTGGGTTACGGGCCCCCTTTCGAAAATTTCAGGGAGGCCACTGCTCCCCTTGTCCCCCACCCACCCACCTTTGCACTCGCAGGGACGGGACACGACCTGTTGCAGAGAAGAGACATCTACCCTTGCAACCAGACCATTTTGGCAGAGAGAGAGAGAGAGAAGAGAGAGAGAGAGAGAGAGAGAGAGTGGGAAGGCAGAGAGTGAGAAGTGAGAGTGCGTGGGCGAGTGCAGTCCCTCTGTCAGTCGATGTTCAACGAAGAGAGTGACGGAAGGGGGAGGAGATTTTCTCATTTTTTTTCTCATTCTACTTGAGCGAACAAGTTTCCCACATGCGCAGAACTGAACGCGTCGAGCAGTAAAAAAATGTTACACAAAGAAAGTAGAAGGAAGGCCTAACGTATCTACTACGTTACTACACTTACCGTTCCTTACATGCAATTTCTCGCTTTAAATAAATGAAGAGTTTCTGTGACAATTTTTTTTTTCGTAAAGAATAATCTGTTTGCACAAACTGTAGTTCCTTTATTTGGAGAGACGCTAAGGATCGCTCCATTTGGTCTACAGAAACTGTCACCGAATTTCCCCCCGCGCGCCCACTTGAGGAATCTCCGTCCGCTCCGAGACGACACCGGTCAATGTCTTGGCCCGGGGGGGGGGAAAGCGAATGGCTTCGGGCGTCGCGGGGCTTCGACTGCGGACGCAAATGTCCTCCCCCACCCAGCCCACACGAACGCCGTGCTCTCGGTCAAAGGATTTGGTCTTGCAAGCAGAAGGAGGGGAAAAAAGCAAAAAGAAGGAAAAAGACGAAAAAAAAACCCGCAGGATTCGCTCCCAAAATCGTTGGGTTAAAAACGGCGAAAATTACGATAGAGATGATTTTTACGAGTTCTACACCTACGATCAATAACATGATTTTTTCATGAATGTATTATGATATAGTAAACAATAATGATTGAAAAAATATTATAAATATTAAAAATATCGCCAACTAATGAAAATAGAAGTATATTTAATAATCGAACTGAAATGCGTGTAAAATGGAACTAAATGAAAATTCTCACAAGCATATTGAATAGTGTTGTTCTCTACTTTAGTTTATAAGTGAACACAGTCCCATTCATCATCCTTGAGCTAAATCCAGAACTGTTCATCATATTAAGTCGATATTGATACTGTGATTTAGTAAATGACCAAAGGCTTTCCTTACATTATATGTCAACACTTGCAGAATGTAAGACCGCATGCATGTTAGCGAGAGTGAAACGTCAAAATTAACATTTCCCGAAAAGTAATATTTTCAACATTTTCTTTAAAAAATGTTTCAGGTACGTGAAAAAAAGGTTTGAAGATGTCTTAATGACAGCCGTGACACTGCAACTAACCACTAAAAATTATCAATTCTATCAAACCTGAAAAGCAGTTTGGGAAGCACTAACTAATCGACTAGGAGACAATCTGTACATTTTCACATTCGTCTTTATCCTTCTGAAAATTTGATATTAAATAAACCCAAACCATTTTAAATTGTGAGAGATTGGCAATTCCTCTCTGCTATCACGCAACCTTGAGCCAGATATGAACTCTGAAATTGAGTGCTCAAGCAAAATTGAATGTGCATTGAATATGAAAATGCGTAATCTAGACCATTCAAAAATAGTATCCGAAAGAACTGTTTTAATGCGTAATGCAAGTGGACCACTTGCTGTAACTCGTATGTTTCGATTTGCCCTATTCGTTTTATTTCGCAGTATATTTCTCTTTCGGTCTTTGCAAACAATTGCTCCAGTCTCATACAATTTAGTACAAACCGAAGGGTAGCACCGATCAAACAGAAAAGAGCAATCTTTCTACATTTCATAAACTAAAACCAGAGATAAAATCACTGACGCATTTTAATAGTAATTTACCTTCGAGGTAATAACATAATTATTACAAACATTTGATGAAAGCTATCATGTTTCATTAATTTCCTCCCCCCCCCCTTGCATTGGTCACCGTTATGGAACCTCACTTCAGAGCGAACATTTTGACTTGTCTCCAAAACTTGCCATATAAGTGAATTGCAATTGCAGCCCACAGCGCTCGCTGAGCCGCGTCAAGGCGCGGGTGGGCGAGAGGCGTAGCTATCGCGCCCGTGGACAAGGTCGAGGGGCGATAAGACGTGCGCCCGCCCGCGCCACCTTTTATCGCCCACCTCCACCTGGCCCTTCCCTTCCCCTTCCCCCTCGCCCCCCATCCGAACATGCACCGCGCACAACGTCACGTGCGCCAACCGCCCCCCACCTCTCTCTCCCGGCCACGGCTCACGTGGGCTTCCGGAAAGACGTCGACGCCCCAGCCACGTTCACCAACTCCCCCGCGCCTAAATAAGGGCGCTTGTGCAGACAGGGGCGGATCCAGTCGATGTTCTGTTTTTTTGGAGGGGAGTCGTAGATATCTGTTAAATAATAAATATATTTGTTACATTGTTTTTGTAGCGTGTGTGTATTATAAAATATATCTTTTTAAGTAATTACATACTTGTAGCAAATATTTAAATCAATTTTGCTAAATAAAGGAAGGAAACCAACGAAAATTTAGGCCTTTTCGGGGGGGCATGGCCCCTATGCCTCCCTTCCCCCCTGGACCCACCACTGCGCAGGGAATCCTTTGGAGCTTTAGCCAAGTGCAAGTGCTTCTATTCGTGAACGCAACAACGTTATTTAAATGCCAGTAATGTTATGATAATTACCCGTCTATCTCTTAATTCGAAATATAAAACTTGGTCTTTTTTAGCATACACAAATATCGATCTTTGTCTTTCCTAAATATATTACATTAGACTTCTTCGAAGTTACAGAACAGCATTATAAATGCAGCCTCGGGACAGGAAAATGTGTAGACCTCTGCTCCGAACATAAATCCGTGTGTAATCTTATTAAGCACTGTTTGCGGCGATAGGTACCTTATACTTTGAAAAAACCTGATGCAAGCTCTGGGAGAACGATGAAACAATTTTTTCTAAGAACATTTATTAACAACTCACTCACGTAATTTCAGAAACAACCATACGTTTAACTCCTCCCAAGAAGACCTTCCCACGCATTTGGTTTTTACTATCGGACACGTAGAAATTTAATGAATGTATATCCCCAGCGTAAAGGCGAGTTCTTATTGATTACAACTCGTCAATTAACTCCTCTCACTTAGGAATGCGTTATTATCTTTCTTCACACAGACTGATGCTCCCTATCAGCTTATCTCACCATCTGTCGACAGCAGCATGTCATAAACACCCAATGCGTCCCTATTGTCCTCGAGAGAATTTTGTAGCAAATTCAAACATTGGACTACTTGCATGAAGCAAATCAACGAGTAAAACGGAAAACCCCGATCTTCTGATGAAACAAAAATACAATTAGCAAAATTAATCTCGCACTTGCTACGATTGCCACCGAACGTCTGCAAGTATTTATCACAACAAATGATATCCAATATTTTGTACAATTAAACTATACTTACAAAATACAATTTTCAAAATCAGATTTAATGAAAGTAATGTATAACAATATCTGTATTGGTTGCTGTACAGCTCGATGATCACAATGCTTGCGTTTCATAGTATAGCTTTTTTCAATCGTTAAAGTGAAACTTGAATAAAATTTATTATTCCTGTGATTTTGGCATGATAAGGAATATAATTTGAATTTCCTTAGCCCTATAGGTGTTTTTATTCTATCAGAATTTTATCCCTTTACTGGAATGATATAAATATGATATGATGATATGGAGTGATATACTTATTTGCTATAAAAATTTGAGCACCTCCGTCATAGCTTTCTTGATATTGTATAAAAACAACGAAATGTTTATGAAAAATGAGAAATAAAAAAAATACAAGGGATGAATTGCGATCGTCGGAAACCACGGGCTCTAATCACACGAAAAATGAGACATTTTCGAAGTTACGAAGACACTCTTGGTTCACGAAAATGAAGCAATGAATATGTAAACTGTCCACCTGACCACGAAGAAGATGCTATGTGCGTACGTCAGCCATGAGTTTTGGAATCCTTATCCCCTTAATTTGCCAAAGTTGGATTACGTATAAATGTCAGCAATTATCGCTGTTCGCAGTGTTGTTCAATAAAGTTGAATTCTGTTACCGAGATACAGATCTGAATTTCAGCACTACCCAGGAAATAAGCGAACACAAATATACATACACAGATACATACACACAAATACACATACAGACCCAGTCATACACATCCACACACAACCTCGCAGCCAGCAAAATGAGCACTTAAGAATACACGCCCAAATTATTACAGGCCTGTTATATGTCGACGAGGTTCGTAATGGCTGCTTGAAATTCTGTGAGCAGTTGACAACGCACAGCGCCCTCTTCCGTTGTTCATAGAGCCTCCCACTCCCAACCGTTCGCGTTTCTACGCCAGCGCTACCGCACGGCTGCGACCGTTTGCAGAACGACTTGCGTTTCGGGCAACGCAATACACCAGTTCTGGTCAATGGCCTCATATTCCGGCGAAACAATTTTCTTCACATTACAAGCGGGGTGTGAATTGGCCATATTCTCCTTTGGGAAACATTAAAAAATCCGGGACAGTGAGGGACGAATCGAAGAATTGATTTGGCGAGGTCTCTGCAATGAAACGTAGTCTTCACTGACGCTAAATGTATCCTGTATGCACTCGATAATGCTTTCTTGATAAATTTCCTCGATTTGAAAATTTCGTATTTTTTAAAAACGAACCACCTAATATGAACTTACTGTATATGTGATAATCAGAAATTAATATTTTTTCCAGAATGGAGCGTCAATCTCTCTTAGGAGAAATATCTCCGGCATCATCCTCATGCCAATTTACACACTGCTTCAATACCTAGTGTAACATATCAAATACTGAAATGACCGACTTTTTCATTTCCGACATATTGTAACGATAATGATTTTCGAATAAGTAGTTCTGATTTTAAAATTTCACAACTACTAAAAATTGATAAGGAAACCTCCAAAAAACTAGAAATTAGGCAATTTTTTACTAGAGCCAGTCCTTTCTTCGATCATCATAATTTATAAAGTAATTACTCATCTAACTAGTGGTACAACAGAGCATACTTTCTCGTATTATTTGTAATGGATGCGTAATACTTTAATATTGCAAATTGTATCCGGTCAATTCTTCAGCAACTTCGCGAAAAACCTCTTCAGAAAAAAACGCGCATTATTCACATTTACTAGTTTCGAAGGTTCGTAGGCTTTAATGAAAATAGAATTTACAAAGTATTTCTTAACACACACAGCTCTATTCAAGGAAAAATGTTTTCTAAATTTTCAACTGTGATATATCTGTTGGGGGGACCAGATACAACTTTGAAATTTGGCATACGTAAAAGATCGTTATAACGTCAAAGTGCAATATAAATGTCAACGTTGAGATTTGAAACGAAGGTGGTTTAAAAAAGTTAAGTTCAAGTAAAATGTTCAAATCGTTTTTCGCCCCAGCATTACTGTACTTTCGCTTTACTACATAAGTAGTATGCGAGAAAGTAAAATTTATCCTGAACGAAGAATAACAAAAAAAAAGTTCGAGAATACGTTACAAACTATCACTTCCACACTATTTTCTTCATAGCTCACTCTTCCCACTTCTCAGTTCTTCACCTAAGTACATTTACACGCTTCAGTTTTTAAATATTGCAGAAATATTATATTGTGCTGGGAGGTCAGCATCAGTGGCTTCCGCACGCCTTCTAATGCGGCGTTAGAGCCGCGATTGGTCAGCTGTCAGACATCCGCGCGAAGCACAGGCGATCAGACCTGGTACACGCACGACTTTGGCATTCATAAAAGGAAATCATTTCTTTAATTCGGAATAACCTTCCTGGAGAAAGCTCAGAATAGGGCATCAAGAAAGTTTGCTGTGCAACTTTGGCTGATAAGGAAGGTCCCTAACCTACACCGAAAAAGCGTCCCTGCAACAACACTACGCATTTCCATTCCCTGCGATGATGAAATAGTTGGGAAATAATTTGCTGCTGTCATGCAAACCGTTAACATGACTCCTTGAGACGAAGAACCCAGGAGTTGGGAGTCCATTTGGGCTTCGATATTACTCAATCTCACTCTCGCATACGCACGAAAGAAGTATACAATGCATGCGAGAGACTGCATCCTTTTGATAACGTAACGTCATCGCACAGATTCGGGCAACGCAATACACCAGTCCAGGCCAATTGCTTTACATTCCGGGGAGGCCAGCACGACCTCGCACTCAAAGAATTCGACAACAAATTAACAGTTAACTCTTATGTCTTGAATAGTCACAAAAATGATTAATTACACGTCATTTGACTAGAAGCAAATATCAAAAAACATATGGAAACGTCGAAGGAACTACAATTTGCATATTTTTATATTTTAACAATGATGACAAACGACGGCATAAGCACTAATACTCCATTCAAAATACCGTAATAATAAATTGAAAATAAGCGCTCAAAAACATTTTTTAACGAGTAATCAAGAATAAATAATCTATTTACATAGAGCTCACTTTCTATTCATTTTTCCTCACACCAAAAATTTACTTTGGAAATACAAAATGTTTACTTCTTAAAAAAATATCTGTACTCACATTGTGTAAGTTCCTATTTTAGATTCTCGAGTTTCTTACCTGAAAACAAAAGAAACAAAATAAAAATTTTCAGTAAATGGAATTTGATGAGGCTGAACAAGAACTACACGATTCAAAGTTCTTCACTGCACCCACGAAAACATTACATGGCGCCTGTCGCTCTTTCACTTTCACTGAAACTATTTCAAACTGTATGTGGTGGCAAAATAGAAGTATCGTGCAAGAACAGAGATATACAAAATCCAAAAACCACGTTTGTACTCGCACACTTTGAAACGAAACTATTTCTGGCTGATGTCACGAGTCCGACAAGCTCCACTCATCGCAAGTCGAGACAAACAAGCTTCATGGAGGAAAACAGGACCCGAACGACGTCGATGCCCAGTGTTATTTTGAAGGAGAAAATGCTGCACTATTGCGACGCGAAGCCGCGTCAGCGCAGACGTTTCTTTCGGGGAGGACGGGGGGCGGCGAAGGGGAATGGGGGGCCAAGGGGGACGGGGGGGCCACCCTCCCGACCTGCAGCGCCTGCGCCGGGGATCGATGCCAGGCACGGGCCGGCACAGTCTCCCAAATAGTCTCCAACCATCTGTCATCTCCCAACGACCACACGCGATACTAAAACCAGGTGAACTTCCGGACACGTCAATTGGCGCTCCCCCTTATGGCCTTCCGTCATCGCCAACGAAGGATCTTTTTCCGTAGATGCAGTCCTGTAGGGAGACGTCAACCCTCCGCTGGACCCACCGATACGTTGCTCAGCTTCTTTGGAATTCGTAATACAACATAAACTAAAGCAGTAACAACTTGCCAAATATTTATAAGTACATGCAATACTGGCAATAAATGTATAAAGACAGGTACACACATGTTCGTGTATTAATGTATTTCAGTCAATTACCCCAACTCTTATATTAAACAAATACTTGCAGCTGAGCATTGGATATACTTTTTTTTATGTATGAATCCGACGAACGTAATACGTTCGTAAAGCAACCAATTTTTCCGTTTTACATTGATGTCTTCAATATCGAGACAAATGGTTCGTGCGAAACCGTTCACTTCGGAAAACCCTAGATACACCGGAAATTTTCAGATTCATTTGACAACGCACCACGACTAACGTTTCGATTTATTTTTCCATCAAACGGATCATTACTAATTTCAAAGTAATATTTTCAAATTTCCTTTGACAATTATATTTCACTAAGAACTACTACTTAGGAATGCAACTGATTTTTGGCTCGTCTGAATCTCTAAGAAATTATCCTACCTAAGGACGCATTAATGAATATTCTATATTTATATGAAAGTGTAAAGATACAAATTATTTGTGTGGAAGCTCTAACAATTCCACCAACTACTTTCGGTTAAAACATTCCCTGTGTTCCACTCTGCCACTTTTTGTGGGGCAATATTAACAAGTTAATTGAAACTTAATATTCAGCTAAGTCGGATTTATTTATCCGTCAAAAAAGTGACGAATAATGCGAGAAAGTGTGTGGCATCCATAGCACCATTAGTTTTTAATTGTCTCAGAGGATAGAACTCTTCCTGAAAACCCGTCCCGAAGCTGTGCATGGAGGAAACGAGATCTTGGCGGCGTAAAAAGGACACGTGTGCGCTCAAAGCACACGAATGGGAATGCATCATCACACATCAACCAAGAATAAGCCTCTATCATTCATTTTACCTTTCAGATTTTTCTAAATAAAACGAAAGGCCGAGGCGTTCTTCGGAGGAAAGCACAGAAACGAGCGATTGGAAGTAATGAGTCTTAACCTTAGCAAATTCTCAAGTTAGAGTAACGTTCATCTCATCACCACTATTCGGCAAAGCTGCTTTCCACGGTCCGGTGTTGTCACACATTACCACACCCCGCTATCCCCCATTAAGCTCTCTGGGGAATGCAGAACTCGAGCAGTGGGCAGAAAACCTCCCTTGCTCTTCGCAACTCGTAAAAAGCGATTATTTAAATATAAGCAATTCATAAATATAAAATAAAAAGCGATTCATTAAAATATAAGAAAATAGCTAAGAAATTAATTTCTACAAAACGGCAACGGTTCATAACCTGGAAAGAAAAATCCATAGAATTCAACATAAGGAACGGTTTCAATTACAGAAAACTTAAACCATTACAAGAGAATCTCGGAATCTATCTGCTTCCGATCTTTCGCCATTTTTTCCACTATTGCAATTGTGTTGCAGTCTGGTTAGCGACACATTTACTGCAAAATACACGAACGAAACCAGCAAAAAAGAAAATAGTGGACTTTGAAACAACGATTATGAAAAACCGGAAACAAGAGCTGTAAAGGAAGGAATATCCATCTCGCCGGCTGACGCCGTGCAAGCGGATGAGGCAACCTTCCGCATTTCCCAGCGTTCTGCCACGCGCCTCCCGCGAACAGGTGGAAACGAAAACTCACGTTCGCCTTCGGCCGCTCTTCCGGCTTTTCCTCCGCGCAAGAGAAGTGAGGCGTGCGAAATTGCGCGCGGCGCGTGTTGTGGGTGAGGGAGGAGAGGGGGGAAGGCGCGCGCTGAGCTGTGTTCAACTCGTCAGCGAAGAGTTGAGTAGCCACCCACGCGCTCTCTCCACACGAAAACTGTGCTCGGGGAAGCTAAGAAGCTCGTTTCCGAACTATTTTCAAACTACCTTTGTGCAGTCAGTGTTGTATTATTGCTTTAGTCTAATTACTTTTATACATTTAATGAATACTAATGAATTGCCCTGAACTACTAGGCATCTTTCTTCTAAGCGATTTGAGTGCGGGTTAAAATTCGTAAATATTTATGTTAAGATAAATGTATTTGAAACTTAAGATGAAACAATACCTTCGGATACCATTATCTGTAAAGATTTAATAAAATATTAAAATGCATTGAAAGCTCTTGTTAATAAAGATGTACAGATGT
Organism: Acheta domesticus; assembly: GCA_031308135.1. Classification (NCBI taxonomy): domain Eukaryota; kingdom Metazoa; phylum Arthropoda; class Insecta; order Orthoptera; family Gryllidae; genus Acheta; species Acheta domesticus. The sequence goes on along the minus strand of JAHLJT010009436.1, from coordinate 191,382,494 downwards.
ACGAGGATGATCTTAGTACTAGAAGTTAGGTTTAGAGATTTGCCGGTTTACGCATTATCTGAAGGGCTTACCATGTTGATGGCCAATGGAATGCGACGTTTATTTAATTGAGTTTTCGCCTGAACTAACATTATAATTCCAAGTAATAGGGCAATGAAAAGACAAAATGATTTAAGTGATAAATGTAACACCCAACTCTGTGTGGGAAAAAACAAACAAACAAAAAACAAACAAAAAACACCTTTGGCATGTTAGCCATTTGGTGACTCGCTGACCAGTATATCTTTTCCCTCAGCGTGTGGGGATTCGCACGTTCACATTGGTCAAGCATGTAGGTGGCGAATCACTGTTGCTTCATTTAGCCTTTACCTACGGGACACGTGTGGAAGACCACGGACGCGAGCAACTTTCGTTCCCGCTGTGAATTATTATTATTGTATATTAATATTAATATATATTATTAATAATAATAATAATAATAATAATAATAATAATAATAATAATAGGATTGAAGTAATAAGGTGGTGATGAGGGGTGAGGGAACTAGGATAATGGTAGGACGAGGGTAGGTGGGATAGTGGGAGGTGTTCGTGGGATTTTTGAACCAACCCAGCACTTGCCTTCTGACCAAGGGAAACCATGAAAATTACGGTCAGGATGGTCGGCCCGGGGATCGTACCCGGCACCTCCGGATTGCGAATCAGCTACGCACTGAACCACTTCGCTCGGTACCAAGCACAAAATTTAATTGGAGCAGCCCTTCAGAAAGAGTCTTCCAGATTTACTAAAACGCACCGATACCATAACTTTTTGTACAAACACAAAGTTAACAAATTGCTTATAGAATTGAAGATACAAATTTTATTTAAATACATCTTTTATTTTTAAGCTACTAAAAAATGTTTAGCTTCTCATCGTTTCACTCCACTTTTAAATACAATTTTTAGTAACATTAGACAGTAGATTATTTGATCAACAATTATTTCAGCTAAAACTTTTTATAACCTTTTTTACAATACTGTGTTTTTAAAATACCTGGCGTCCTCCTCCTTATGGATGACTGCTCTAAGCAATTTATTTTACTTGTAGGGAAAGTCAGCTCTGTTTACCTAAAGCCTGAATGGTTGGTTTTAACACCACCAAAAAGTATTTTATCAATTCAACCCATTTGACGTCACTATTTTCTTTTATTTTTACTAAATACAGTTGAAAAAATGTGACGTATCAGGGAGAAGTATAATCTACGTAAGTTTTCTTGAGCTCGAGAATGTCTCCCTACCCACATTGTAGGCTAATAAATGAATCAGACGGGAGTTAGTCATGAGAAACTGTTGTTGTCAAGATGGTAAAACAGTGCTTACGCACCTCTATTAATACTGAATACGTAATTGACACGATTCACCGGCATGCGAACCCGGGACTTTTCCTTTCAAATTCAGCCACCCTTCATGCAAGCTCGTTGCAAATTTTGCAAATGTAGTATATTCCACCTGAGAAAATGACTCACAGTATGTACTTCTAATAGTCTTTGTGCATTGCTCAACTGCTTGGGGCGCTGCTCCTTGCTAAAGGTTTGTGATTTGAGTCCAGTGTAAGGTTACATGCAATTGTGGTGTGGAAGGTCATGACAATGCACTGTGTACCTCGTATAATGAAGCAGGGAATAAATTATTCTCTAATCAAACCATCATTATCCTCAAGCGAAAGTTATGAAGCTGACATACAATACAATAAATAATAATAATGATAATAATAATAATGCACTTAATGTACTTAAAAATCTATAATCTTTCAATATCATCCATTTGCTCGTAGCGTTTAGTATCAAAGTGATTCATTTGGAATTTTTATTGCTTTGAGCGTTTCATATTACGCAAGCCACATTAAGAATCGACCATTCAATGCACTTCGTGAATAGATTACTCCGAACTAATTGCTAATAAAACCTGAAGTTTTGCTCCTACTTTACACTTACGTATATGGCCGTGCACACGAAACACTGAGTTACTTTTGATTCCGATGAATAAGCTGATTAGTCTCTTTTTCTCCCCTCAGAAAAGGAATAATGTTTTTCGTCTTTCATCATTTGTGTATAATTAGTACGATAAATAACTTTTGGTTGCTGATTAATGGGCGCATGTTTATTTGCGATCATAACGTAAATTTGATAAAACAAGTTAAGTCAAGTTGCTTGATGATTCACACTATAATAATGATTTGAGTTCATTGATTGACATCAAGTAAATTGAGATGTCTGTTTATTATAGCTAGAAGAATTGTTTTTGGAGAAGAAACAAGTGAAGAGAGGATAAAAATAAGAACATCGTAATTTTTATTTAAGAAAGTCCTTAGATAAGTCAAATCGAAAAGAATAGCTGGTTAGGACATCTACAAAGGATGGATTCTAATAGAAGTACCAAGCAAATCCTGAACCGGAAACCTCTAACAATTCGTAGCAAAGGAAGGTCACGAATCAGATGGGAGGTTGATGTGCTCCAGGTCCTAAAAACACTAGGGGGTTTGAGAATTGGAAGAGGCGAGCAAGAGACAGGAAGGAATAGATGAGGATTCTTCAGCACGCCAAGATCCACAAGAAGTTGTAGCTTCAAATGAAGAATTGTTCAAATAATAATAGGATGGCACGATATAGAGGGAAAAAAAGTTTTCACAAGACGGCAGGTTCTTCATGGGGGTCGAGGATGTGCGAGTGTGGTCGCAGCGATTCGCCGCGAAGCGGCGCTGCCCTCGGGCTCGCTGCGGCCCCGCGAACGGCAACTGCGCGGCCGAGGCGGTTGTTTGCCAATCCCTTTCTCAAATCGATAAATAGCACTTGCACCCACCGCGCACTTTCACTTCGCCACCACGCGCCTTACAATGAATAGTCGGAGCGGGTACCCTTCTAACGCACACGTTCGAATAAGCACATCGACACGTTCCTGGCGCACCGTTTCCCTACGCCATTACGTCATACAGTTTCGAACCCGCTTAAGTGCTTGTGGAACCTATTTCGGACAGCAGTTGCCAAAACTAGCAACGGACCGTACATAACACAGATATAGATTGACATGATGCGTTAGAGCGAAATCTTTATTGCTCCGGCAATTCATGTTTGCGATTCAGAGCGTGAGCCCGGCCGCCGACTTCTCTCGCAGCACCGTCATTAGAACACAGCCTCAACTCCTCCCCACTCCATTTTCGACTTAGAATGATCAATTTTGTATAGATTTGGGCAGGGGGCGTCAATTCGAGTGGTTTTTGAGCCTGGTGAGTGTTGATTAGGGAAAGGAATTTATTGAAATGAAAAGGGTAAAATATGCACATATGAGTACATGTATTTATTTTTTCAGATATAAGGAATAAAAAAATTGAAATATTTTAAAATAAAAAATCATGATAGTGTTTAAAAGTGCACAAAGAAACTTTACATTTTCGAACATCAAAAGATTTGGATGAAATATTAAATACGTACTACGTAGTATTTAGAACGTTATATACTCGTAGGAGGAACTGGTGGGCACGTGAACAGTCTTGCGGCAAAGCCAATGACGGATCGTTGGAGGCGATGCAATTCAATATTGTAATTGAACTAAATTTATCAAAAACAAGTACAACATGTCGGTCGTATCTCATGCCAAAGGAGTATTTCCAATGCGACCAAGCGGGAGGGATTTCAAGAATGGATTTCGAACATGAATGGGTTCCGCGTCCCTGACGCAGGGGTGTTCGCTTCTTGGGGGGAGAGGCACGATAAGACAATGGCGTCAGAAATGTTAGTCAAATTTCGATCGAGATACACATGGACTCTATAAAAACACAAGTAAGCGCTTTGTTAAGATTACTTCTACTCGATTAACGTTGGTTCATCCTGGATTCAGAGTATGGAAATTCCGAAAAGCAGGGGGTAAGAGTTTGACAATTCACGACGATCGTGCGGAGGTCATAGGAATGCAGCATTACATTTCTTTGTTTGTTGAAGAGGACTTCAGAGAGCATATATTTACCAACTTTTATTTGAAATGTTCTGATTTATATATATATATATATATATATATATATATATATATACATATATATATACATATATATATAAAAGAAACCGCCAAATATAAAGAAATTTATGGTAATTGGTAAAATATGTAATTACACCAAAATATTATGTAAAATAAAAGTGGTATTAAATCGTTCAGAATGTTTTGCAAATTCTAAAAGAAATTCTGAAAGTCTGTATCTTACGCATGTAAAAATGTGTATTTACACGAAATTCTGTTCCTTGATGATTCGTGAGTTGATGATAATGAGAATGGTGATGGTGCAATGGTGGAATGAGAGACCTGGGAAATTCAAGAAACCTGAGAAAATTGGCCACGAGTTAGTTTTGTGCAAAAGCTACATGGACTGGCCGGGAATCTAATCCGGGTCTCATTGCCGGGAAGCTTATGCGCTAACCATTACGCCTCGAGCCCATCCTCAGATGAGTAGAACCGGCAGCAAGGGAAGCAAAAAACTTTTTCATACATTTTACGACTTTACAAAGTTTATAAATGATGATAGAAACGAACATATATGTTTCAGCAGAGATTCTTTCACTTAAACACCTAATATTATCTTAAATATGCACTCTCAGGACAATCTATATCATTGTTTCAGCCTAGCAAGAGGGCAAAGTTACAAGCTGACGGATTGAAATGAAAGCTTAAGCAACCTCCTACATACATTACACAGCTTTGCTCCAATAATGCAAGTCTAGTTCTTTCATTAACCCGCGCATTTGTAACAACAAATTATACATTAATAGAAACATCTCCATTTACGAACTGAGAGCAACGTTGCATCTAAAAGGTAGGGGAGGATCCGCAGGAGGGCCCAGGACGCATAGCTTGCACCCCCTATTTGCTCAACGCGTACTATTCGGCGTCCATTAAATTTGAAGAGCATAATACTGAACAAAACAACAAGTTATTCAATGTCATTTGTTTACAAAAAGTCGGTTCTTAAAACAGATCTCTCTATTACTTTACAAAACTGCTATTCGTCCCGTACTTACTTATGCATGTCCGGTCTGGGGAGGAGCTGCTCCTTCGGTACGTAAAACGCTCAACATTGCTAAATAAAATTCTTCGCACTGCCGTCAAATCGTCTTGGTACGTGTCAAACAAGCAACTCCACAGAGTTTGTTCTTCACACGATTGATCGTTCTGGCAGACACCAATCAAATAAATGTTTTCTTTCCTTATCATCCTCCCCTGCAACTTCCATATTCAACCTAGGAAAAATATATAACCCACGCCGAAGAATCAAATCTAGATTTCCAAAAGATAAATTTAAACCACCTTGAAGAGAAACAACTTTCTTTCCCAAACTTACTTTCTGTAGCTTTTTTCTTCCTGGAATTGTAACCTATACCCCTATTCTCCCATTTTCATCGCATACAATATCTATTGATTATTGAGGTCTCCAGGTGGGAGTATCCTCGCTCTCCTGTTTGTGACTCATAGTGCTATGAGGGCTAAGTTGCGGCTCTATTCATTCTTATAAAACGTTTGCCTCTCTGTATGAGAAAATGTAAAATAAAACAAATAAAAAAATTGTTTACAATGACTCATCGGTTTTTGTGATTAACGTGCACAAACGAGTCTGACAAAAACCGAAATAATATTTCGTTTTACAATATAAATAATGTATATGCAATTAATCCGATAAAGGCAGGCCACCTTTGCAATTTGCTACGAGTTTTTTCTTGAATTCTGTATCTCTTGCCAGCTAACAGCTGACACTAAACTTTCTTTGGCTCAAAGGAGTCACTTCGCAGTCCACGCGCTCAAAAACAACAGCGAATAAATACGAAATGTTTCGGATGACCGCGGGGGTGATGTTCACTTAACGGGAAGTAATGTTACTCGTATTTAGCGACGGGAAGGGATGGTTAAGTTTGCACACAGATCTACAACACAAGGGACGTACATAAAGTAAGTTTCGTTTGGCAATAAAAAGAAAGGGAGTACAAATATAGAAAAAAAAAATTATTGAAAAAGAACCCCTGACACTACCTTTCCACATAGCTACTACCATTTCGTAGGCACTTGGTAGAGCGTGACAAGTTTTTGTTTGCCTTCATCATAAAATGTTTATCTGTATTATCAACTCAGTAGCAGTAACACATTCTGAGTTCCTCATCGTTGTTAAATTTTTGGCTACCAAGGAACGTTTTCAAGTGTAAGAAGAGATGGAAGTCGCTAGGTGCAAGGTCAGAGCTATACGGAGGGTGGTCAAACTGGCAGCAGCAAATATCCTGTGCGAGTTGTCAGGTCTTGTACTCAGAGTGAGTTAGGGCATTGTCATGGATCAAAATAATCATGTCATGGACCATTTGTGAGCATTCCTTGGTCTTATTCTGTTTTGCGCAACAGTGTCCTAGGCGCCTCCTAGGTGTTTATTTGTGACGAAATGTGCCTCCATTCCATTTATTGTCGTTTAGATTCGAGAGTTTCATAAGCGACCCAAGTCTCATCCCGTCACTAACGTGTTTAGACAATCACCACCTTTGACATAACTCGTCAAAAAATCAACTGCACTGCTGTGACGTTATGTTTTGAATAGTTCTGAAAGTGTTTTCAGCCACCATAAAATCACACAGGTTCATCAGTTTTTTTCACAAACAATTTCATGAAGACGTAATCTTGAAATTTTTCGAAAGTTTTGTAGAAAGATCAGATATTGTAGAACTGCGGTTTTCCTTTACGAGTTCATCTGTACGAACCAATTCTTCATTAAGCAAATGTGGAAGCACACTTCGTTTCTCATCATGCACTTTATCATTCACTGAACTGTCAGAACCATCTCCTTACCATTAAATCACTCATCGCATTTTCTTACGTAAACCTCGCAATCTGTTAATGTCGACTGCTTTAGTGCTCCTTGCATTCAGAAAACAAATTACAGATCTAATCTCGCACGCCGCGCCGCGGGATTGTCAATGAGCTTCGCCGTTGTAATCACGCACTATAAACAGTCATCAACGAAGAGTAATCTCAAAATGGCTTCTTCTCCTTGACTCTGTAACTACCGCGCACACGCTGAACTACGATTTCAACACTGTCGCGACAAGAAATGTGAACGGACCGTACTTTGCGGACGTGCTTTTGAGATTGTGATGTGGAGGCTCGAAAATGAATGGGCAAATCACGAGAAGTATGGGAAAGAGGAAAAAACCTCGGCGAAAAAGCCTGAAACCAAACCATACGAAAACTTAGGTTTGACTGTAAAATCTTGTACATCATTAGCTACAGAAACTTGACGTTTAGCATTATATATCGGAAATAGGAACAAAACGCCGTGAGTGTGCTCTTCTGAATAAGACAACTAACCCTCAGTTCTGCATCGAAGATTTTTAAGATGAAAAATGTTTCCAGATTATAGTATATCGGGCGCAACCCGCTACATGCATTATGCGAAACAGAACTATGTGTTCTAGACCCTTAAAATAGGGATTTCGCGCCACTTTTGTTCTTTAGACAGCGACGAAGAAGTCAACCTAGCTATACCGAAAACTTAGCTAGGACCGAACATTCGCCACCATCGGGACTCGAACACCAGGACCTCCCTATCAAAGACGCTGCTGTGGCAACGACTGATAACGGAAATAATATTCTCCTAATTAAACTTTGCAGTGTTAAGCTTCATTATGCGTTACAGCAGGGGTCCTAAAACTTTTTAAAGGAGGGCCAGTTCACTGTCCCTCAGGCCTTCGGAGGGCCGGATTATATAGTGCAATCACAAGGCATTTCGCGTGCGATCGGCCGATCACACGGCATTTCGCGTCTTTCTCGGTCCTGACGCTAGATGTCGCATGGTTGCACGCACTGCTTGATACGGTCGCGATCATGAGATATCTAGCGGCATGACTGAGAAAGATTCGAGGTACCGTGACAGATTCCATCGTGAAGACAGGTCTTGAGAGGCAGGCTTAGAAAAATCGCACTATAGTAAAACAAAAACTATCAACAAATTCTTATACATACTGCATATTATATTATTTTGAAGTGAAGAATCAAAACGGGAACAAATACAATATTTAAAAAATTAATAAAAAAACACAGATGTTTCTGGCGGAAGACAACGTTGTTTAAAAACCATCGATTTTTTGCCATCCCTAGACACCTTAACACATAATAAAAAAATGTGCGGATTTTAAGAAAAAAAAATTCTTTAAAGCATAAAAACCCGGCGGGCCGTATAAATGTCCTCGGCGGGCCGTATAAATGTCATCGGCGGGCCGCATGTGGCCCGTGGGCCGTAGTTTGAGGACCCCTGCGTTACAGCATTTAAAGCCGTGAATTGTGAGTGAACAAACAATAGATGGTATATAATGCTGCAAGTCAAAATTTAGGGTATGTCCGTTGGAAGTTACGATTCACTATTAAGATCTTTTCGCTTTTAAAACAATGACCTATAAAGTACTACAAGTACGGACAGGTCCAGCTAGTAAGAGTTGTTCACCATAATCGTCAATGAAGCTATTCCATAAGACATCACTTTTAGTCCTTGACCAGTCTCTTGTGTCCGCGCCTTCTCGCAGGTGATAATTGCCGAGTGGCTTGTCCGTCGGAGCAAAGTTACAATGGGGCGCTAAACGACGAGGAACGCGCTTGACCTAGTGGCCGCTGGGTGCACTTGCGTCAGGCTACCTCGCGAAAGGAGGCGTGTGTTTTAATTGGGTGTCTGCACTTCAATTAATTATTCAATCGTCTTTTGTTCTTACACGTTCTTTTCCACAGAAATTAATCCTCATTACATTTCACATTTGAACGACACTGTGAATCAAAAGACCCGCACCACTACGTAATAGAAATGTTACAAGGGACAGTCAGAAAGAAATGCCTATTTTTTCTACTAAAATAAAATCAGTGAAATGAAAAAATTCAATTTGGCACTATCCCTCAAACCACCTTCTACAATCCACTACAGTAGTGACTTTCTGCGTCAACATGTGGTAGCTCACCAGTCGTTTGAGAAATGGCCGACATCGACGTTCGTAAGAGACAGCGTTGTGTGACTGAATTCTTGATTCCAGAAGGTGAAATGTGAGATGAGTTGTGTCGCATTATCTCCCTCATTTCGTCTGCAATCACCCAATTGTCACCAGGAATGTTGTCATCGACTTGCTGAATGTTGCGTGGAGTGGCTGAAATTATCGACCTGCCTCTCCGCTTTAGCCAATGGTGTTTTCCGTTATCCTTCGTTACAGAGAGGAACCCATCATCTACCAGTGATGGCATCCACTGTTGCATCACCGTCCATATTTTTCAGTCTTTGCTGAATGCGAATCGTCATTTCATCTTCTGCATTCAAGAATTAAATTACGCAACGCGGTCTCTTACGTACATCGATGTCTGCCATACTTCAAACAACTGCTATGCTGTCACTTGTTGACGTAGAAAGTTACTACTGCGGTGGATAGTAGAAGGTTTGAGGAGAAGCGCCAAATTTCAAATTTTCATTTAACTAATTTTATTTATATAGAAAACGGAGGGCATTACTTTCTGACTGCCTCTTAAAGAATACATTGACTAGTGATACTCATACGAAACAAAATTTTGACATGATATTAGACGTAATTAGGTAATATAAGAATTTTTAACATTACTATGAAGGAAAACAAAAACTGTACTCATTGAAATTTTGTTCTGGAAAGCTTTCAATCAACAGGACGTTTTGAATTTACCAGCAATTAGATAATCGAAGCTTTACTGTACTTTTAACAAGTTTGAACAATTACCGCCTGGCAGTTGTATCCCTGATTAACCACCGCACATGAATAATGGACAGGCATAGTCACTCCTACTCCTAAGTAAGTCTCCCCAGGAGATCTATGTTCGCGGGATCATGTTCATCCGAACGGTGATGTTCCGACCAAGTTGGAATCAAAGCGGTATCGCGAGAACATAGATTACTGGAAGCATCGCGGGGACAACCACACGCCGCGACTCCTGAAATGGCATCCGTTCACAAAGCTTTCCCTTCTGTGGATCCTTTGAGAAGTGTGAGTTTCAGGGCACTGCGCGAAGGATGGTGGGTACGCCTTGCCCCAGTTTGGACCACACGAAAACCGACAGCGGCATGCGCACAGGCAGCTCCTTACGATCATACGTGGCGTGATTGGGTGGGTCGCTGTTTAGCATCCACGAGATCGTGCCGCCTTCCGGAATCTAATTCGTAGACCGGCTGCTCTGATCAGTATCACTTTTTACACGAATGCCGGAGCCGCACTCTACTCACAAAGACGAAGAATCGAGCACAACCCTTCACATGGACCGTCTTTTATCTTATCAACCCTTACAAGCCCACTCATTACATCCCATACATCCTTACCATCCGAACCCGCGCGCCAATGACCACAACAGTTGAAGCGCGCTAAAACCACAATGAATGCATGGACCACGCCAGCGCCGCGCCGCGCCCCCTCACCTGCACCAGCGGAAGTTACACGCGCCGTGGGGCGCCATGGCCACTCTTCCGTCGCGGCTGCGCGACGACTGAGTGGCGGCGGCGGCGCGCGACAGACGGGAGCAGGGGGTGGGGGTGGGGGCGGGGCGCGTGCCGCGGCGCTTCGCACCTGAACGCGTGACGCAACGGCGCGCCGCCGCGCCCGGAACCTTCCACGCGACCCCGCCCACCCGACTCTGGCGGCTCATGGCGCCGTGGCGTCCTCGTCTCTTCGTAAAGAGAGCCTCTTGTGCTACACGTCGCTTCACATCACAGAGCGCGCTCGATTTGAGGGACCTACTTTTTGGAGGATCGCGTTTCTTGGAAATATTGGAGTCTGATATATTCCTATTAGGCACTGATTCTCATAGTTGTCCTAAGATACTTCGCGCCAACAATTGCAATGCATACGTGGAATGAAACGAACATGGCCAATAGTCACCGATACCAGAAATGGACCATATCTGGTTTTCGCTCTCTTACTTTGGCTACAAAACTACCGAGAGGGCGGATGCTACGAACTTTATCAATATAAAACCAATAATCGTTGTAATCAATATAATACAAGTAATAACTTCAATTGATTCGTAAATCTCGGGATACCCACAAAGACACACAGAACCTAAGAAAATGAAAATAACTTTTTCGTAATCAATGCATTTTAATCTCACTGTGTTGTGGGACATAAATCAATGAGCGCTTCTCAAAGGCGTCCTTGATAGAAGGGAATTCCAAAAATGTTTTCATGAATTTGCTTACCAGAAAGAACTCAAACGGAAACCTCCGGCACAGAATGTGCGATAACAAAGAAAGATTCAGAGCCCACATCTATTGATTTTCTATGAAATGAGAATGAAAACAACCCGAAACCACCTACGTACACGTTAGATTTGTCATATCTTGGTAGAAACTTTCTTCGGACAATGTGAAGTGAATAAAATATTTGACCTACAGCTGTCCAGGCTAGTGAATGTGCATTATTTATGACAGATCATTGCAAACTCGTAGGGCTTTCTATCTCTTCAATAAACTGCTAGTCAGTATATTATTCGTAGTTATTTCTAGTCTTGGTGCAAAACTGTAATTCGTTGGCATATCACAATGAGTCAGAAAAAAGATTTATTATTCTTCTCCATTATATGAGCCCAGATTTCAGATTCAAAAGAGCTTCTAGTGGGACATTAACAGCAGTTTGTCGGATCAGAAGTTTCTGCTCGTATACTCTGCTCTGGAACCTAACACGGGCTTGCTGCTCGTTAGTTCTCTAATACGAGTGCGATCCTGCACATACGCATTTCGCATCTGGTTCTGAATGTAAGAGGTTCTTTCTCGTGATTGCCACCGGCATTCGCGAAATTGTTTACCGAAAGCTTCAAGAGAAACTCAAGTGATTCAGCAAAATACGTACACAATTTCTCCGGTATTCACATTCATTGATTCATTTCACTCTTCATTCACTACAACATATAGTTTATCCCTCAATTTCAAGACAAATTCTCAAAATAAAACTACTTTTTGTGCACCATTTTGCCGCAATATCTGGCACCTTACCTCATTGCTTGTGTTTGCTCGCGAGAAACACCAATGGCCTGTGTTTACAGGAGACGGACGTTCAACCACAACACTTGCCGCCCACGCCGCGCGCTGCTGTGCTTTTCAGCGGCCACCACTCGCGCCGCGGATTCCGCTCCCCCCACTGCGTAGGGTCGCCAACCGTCCGGCGTTGATCGAACAGGTCCTGTTTTTCTGTTTTATCTACGTTCAGCAAGAATTGTATCTCTCTAGAAATGTCAGGCATTTCCTGAATTCTCCATACATTCTGAGCCACATTTTATTCTGTAGAAATTTAAAATTAAAATGGCAAAAATCTCAAAGAAGGTGTCGAGTCGAGAATTACCCGATTTTAATATTTGCATCAATGTCATAAACGGTGTTTTCCGTCCAGAACCGGAACGACATTTTGTAAATAAACAGAGAATAGAAACGGCATTCACGCAATAAAAGCTTAATGTTATTAGAGTTTACAAGCTTAAAGACTGCTATGTGGAAGTTGGATTAAGAATTCAACTAAGGAAAGAATTTTATTTTGTTAGTCTGTTCGACCAAGAACTTCACACGAGTCCAGACTGCCGCTATAGAGGAATATGACGCCACCGTGAGACAGGCTTTGTATTTTAGTATGAAAGGATTAAATCCATTGAATCATTTCTGATTTGTAAACAATTTTAAGTAGCAAAATTAACTAAATTTTACTCAATTTTCGAATATATATCAATCAAATAATCCAATTTCTGAACTATTTTATACCGCAATACCTCCAATTTAATTAAATTCTAAACAGTCAAGATTTTTTCAGAACGTCTTGGTCTTTCAAAACCATGTTCTGACTTTCAAAGATTTCAGTTCGAAAGCTTATATTTATAATTCTTGTACATCGCTTCCTTTGTACTTTGGACGATTACTCACACAGCACACTTATGACTTTATTCGAACGTGATTTTTACTTTTACATATTTTTACCTAAATGGAATGTATTAAAAACCAGAAAATTTCAAATTTCGTCGTAATTACGCCTAGCTGGTGCCAAAAAAATATGTTCACAATTTCGACAGAAAATATTTCCAGAATGTGAATTACACAGTAAAAATAGTAAATGTGAACTAAAAACTCTGCTCAGCTCAAAAACTAATTTAAAGTACTTATAAGGACCCTTTGACGCTAAATTTATTGAATAATTAAACAAATTGAAAAATTTTTTGAATGCACATAAACAGAAGCCAGGAGTAAATTTTATTAGAATATTTACATTCCTTCTTCCGAAATATAGAATTTCCTGTTATTTTACTCAGCAAAAAATGCATACATAATGTCGATAAGAATAGAAACAAAATAGGCAAGATGAGATGAACATCGAGAGTTTGCAGTTCACATCCAATACTGAAGCACAACATTAGTATGTGATTTACACAATTTCTCCTGAGACTGTAGAAATAAATATTTGACCCGACTTACTTTAAAATATGCTAAAACAGAAAACCAATTCAATGAATTAATTATATTATCAAGTGCATATTTTATTTGTGTGAGGACGGGAGATTATTCCTGAGATCACTGCGTTGCGAAAACATTCCAAGATTATGTCGCACGCAACAGGTGACCAACTCGTACGATCTAAGAAAAGATCAGATGGGTGCGATGCGATTTACGCCCGTGAAGACTCCCATTTTGTACACACGGATGTTTGTACAAGCTACAATCACACAAACATTGGTCCTCAAAACGATTGCTCCCGTGGAGCCAGAGGAAGCACGGCGGAAGAAAGGAAAAGGTTCGTCTTCATTGCAGCCCGAGTGCGTGCGCAAGGAAGACCCACCTCTGAAAGCGACTGCGTCTAAGCGGCTTAAAGGTGGTCACAGCCGGCCGCGTTGGGAGCAGGCGCATGCAAGGGGCGCCCGGGGGACGAGAGGTTCAACCAGGCCTAAAGGCGGCCACACACATGTGCGATTCGGTGAACAGAGAGCAACCGCTCGCGGAATCCCGAATCGTGTGGATGGGTCGCTTGCTATTTGCCGAGTGACGGACATTCAGCGCTCGCCCTACCCATCGCGGTGTCGGTCTTTTGGACACATGAAAGGGAGCGAACATTCGCCGAACACATCCGCTGGTCGGGATCGCGCGAGCAGCAGGCTTGCTGCTCGGCGAATGCCGAATGTGTGGAGCCACCTTAAAGAGAAGGAGTTTCGCAAGAAAACAAAATCCAATGCTTAAGCGATGGTGTGTACAAGAAAAAAGTTGGCCAACATTACGGTGACAATAAAAGAACTACACTAACTAGTGACGGCAGCTGCTCAAAAATACGGGTTCCAAGATTGCAATAATATTGATCGACGGAAATGTAATTTCCTACATCCAAAACTAATAATAAAATAAATTAATTAAAATTGGCGTAATCTTCATGTACAACACATTTGACATTTGAAAAAAAGATCGGCCAAAGGTCATAATCTTTGTCCTACAAAGATCAATTATCTGACGCTCCCCTGAGGCGAAGGTACCGGACAGGAAGCACGCGACTGCGACATCTGGCGATTTCCGACGTGTAGCGCGGAAAAGCTATCAGTTTCATCACCTGCTTGCGCCATCCCGCCACAGAAAGCATTTCGTATGTTATTTGGCGAGTAAATGGGCCTTCGGAGAGTGGGACGGTGTCACAACAGGAGACATTGAAGGATGTCAAGACTGCACTACGATACTTACACACAGAGGACAATGCTGAACCAAGTATGGAGAGAGCACCAACTCTGGAGGAGTATCTGGAGAAATTAATAATGGAAATGATCGAAGCAAACTATTGAAAATAATTGATCTTCTTAGGACAAAGATGTTGAAATTTTCAATTCATGCTGTTGATGTATTTTAATTGTATTTCTATATTAATAAAGTCTATCGTTATAGAGAAATTCTATTTAATTTTGACATCATATGATACAGTGAACCAAAAATGTTAGTCCCCAGAAATTCACTATAACCGGAGTCGACTGTATTTGGCATCTGAAAATGAGGAAACGAAAAAAGTGTTAGGTCCCAATAGTTGGCAGCAGAGAAGAGGGTGGGGCAAAACCGGACAAAAGAGATAAGGAAACTACTCATGAGGGGGTGCGTAGCGAAAAGAAAATATTCACTGCAACTCCCGGACAATTAAGTAATAAACCCCAGTACGAATACTAAGGCCGATAGGAGGTGCCAGGATCTTTTGTTCTTCAGTGTCTCGATCGCACTCTTGGAAGTCAAAACCGATCCACTACCTCATTCTCTCCTCATGGCCAGTGTTCTTGCGCGCGTCGAAGTGCGGTGGGGGGAGAGGAGTGGAGGGGCGAGGGGAGAAGAGTGGGGAGTGCGGTGCAGCGGCTGCAGCGGGGCGTCCCCGTTCGACGCACCGCCTCCGCCCAGAATAGCGCCGTGCCGGCGCCGCCGCGTCTCCACATACATGAACGGGTGGGGCGCAAAGGGAGGGGGCGGGGGGAGGCGGGGCGGGGCCGGGCGGACTAAATTTGGGCGCGTGCCCACTCGCCGGCGCCCCGCGTTCAGTGCCCCCGCTGAGGGCGCAGGGCCACGCACCCTCCACGCCGCCGGTGGCGAACGTCATGCACGATTCAGACGCACGCGGCCCACAAGCGGAGAGGAGTCATGGACAGGTCACGGCCTGTTGTCCGTGATGTTCTGGAATCTTCTCCGAGTATCCTGGTTCGTGAGTCACTTGTCTTCAAAAGCAAATGGTAGAAATTCACGAATACCCGAACATGAATGTACTGTGCAGGTTTTTCTCTTGTTTATAACTATTATCTACTATGTTCCGACTTTAGAGGGAGATGAACATCTGAACTGAAACTGAGAAGCATTAGGTCGCCAGTACTGTTTTGCTTGACCGTCCTTTGACAAAGCAGCAACCGAGAATTCTTCTACTGCAATCACTAAACTTCGATTTAAACCTAGGGTCTGTTGCCGTGTACTTCAACTTTTTTTAAACCGTGGCGTTTCAAGGTCACGAAAAAAGGAGAGGGGGAATGCACATTCAAATAGGGAGTCGTAAAAGTTGGAACCACAATGACGTTGCAGCTTGCATTGGGGTCTGCCTTCCCTCTCCCTTTTTCGTGCGTGACCTTGAGACGTTCTGTTAAAAAATTGAAGTATAAAGCAGCTGTTAATGTGTCATCCAATCGGGAGCTTGGATGACATCTACAGTAGTGACGTTGAAGCTCCCGATGAGCTGATGATTTGGCATAAGAAATTGTAAATAAATTTAAGTATAGTGCACAATAGTATAATTTGGCATGCACACGGAGGGTACGAACTGGACTTTTCCACCGCACGAGCAGTACATGCCGCGGCGGCTCTTCCAGGGACTGGTGGCAGTGTACGGGCGGGCAGGCGGGAAGGGGCGCGGGCGCTGACGTCACCCCTGCCGCGTGCGTGAGCAGTGACCGGGGCGTGACCCACGCCCCGCCCCACCCAACTGCTCCCGGATGCGACACTGCGAGAAAGAGGCGGAGCCGGCCCCGCCCTCTATCGACCAACACGCACATTTTCTATCCCTCCCGTGAATCCACTAAACGAAATGGAAGTATCGCACCAATCCAAAACTAGTGGAGCTATAACAGCACGAACTTCCTTGCTTCGGTAACTGTTACCTATGTAAAATTATAATACCGAAATTTCTGTCTGTATTATCATACCTCAGCCAACACTCATTACAAATCGTAGAAGTGTTTGAAGATGCACTTTTTTGATATCTATGACCTACAAACCGGACTTTTCTGTCGAAAAATCACCACTTTTTTCTGTATCATTACAATACTTTCTTTGTAGTACGTATGAAGTAAAATCCATCGTTTAAAGCAGTTTTATATTTTCTCACTCTGAAGAATTTCATTTTGAAATAAACGATTTATAGTGGGCACGAACGCAAAGAAACAAAAATCACTACGTCCTTATTCTTTCTGTAGATTATTTCTGCAGGTTATTAATCAGTTTTTGACAGGTGAGGTAATAATTTATTTTCAAGTAAAAAGGAATGAAACACATGCGAGATTCCATGCAAACGCACTGTACGCGTCATACAAGCTCCTTTCCCATAGCCCGCGCCCACCCACATTGCTAAGCAGTTACGATCGACTAGCGATGAATCAGAGTCACGCTTTCTACCAACTATGAGCGAAGCCCAAGGAAACATGTCGAAAGGGGATGTCAACAGACGAATGTGACAGCAGGTGAAACGGCGACGGCCACTTCGGGCCAGAGAGAGAGTTCAATGCCAGTGGGATCCGCGCTGCGCGTCGCAGGGCGGCGAGAGGGCGAATGGCAGGGCGGTGTGAGGGCGCAGGGCGAGAAACGCCGTCCTCTATCTCCACGACACGGCGCGGCGTCCTGAGCAATTTAGACGCACGTACACGCCAGTCGAAACCCCAGGAAACACTTTTATGGCCATATCCTGCTCCACAATGCACCGTGGTGCCACTTGTTCAGAAATGCCTCTTTGCGAAGAAATGCGTGACGATGATCTTAACGATCTATCTGAACAACAAAAACCGTACTAATTTAATAATGAACTGCGGTTCAGCCCTCTCGTACCCTATGACACATTTTGAACACATTTTCGACTGAAATAATTTCATGAGAAATTCTTGAAACAGGTTGAAAAGTTTATAATTTCTCATGCATCTTGAACGAAGTGCGAAAAGCGGATGTTTGCAAAGGCTTAGACCTAATACGTCTGGGAGAGAAAATTTAACTTTTCGTTATATCGTCAATTTAAATTACAAGATATGCCTCGATGCATTTCGAATTGTCGTTGTTTTTGCAAAATACAAATTTTTTTTGTACCCCCTCATTCTTTGACATGAAAAAAGTGATGAATAGAAATTTTCAGAGCAATTCAACAATATTAACGAGTTATTTTAAAAAATTACAGAAATGTATTTTTAAGTCTCTCTCACGACGATAAAACGTACATTACGAGCAATTTTTATAATTATTGAATTAATGAGCACGAAAGCCTTGAATTATTTCTTACAAAGTTTATCGAAAACACAAAACTTTTCCGTGAAAAGCGGTCAAAATTGCGCAATTACAGAAAAGCTGAAACGACACTTTCTCAAAACCGGCTCCAAATCTAAGTAAAACTGTGCATAAAGATCCAGGGTTTAGTTCTCAACAATATTCTTGAAGTAATATTTCAATTCAACTATTAATGAACGGAACATTCAGAAAATGTGGAAAAAATGTATTTTTTACGCGTCGATAGGTAGCAACTGCGAAAGGTGGGCAGAAGCCAAAGGCTGGCCCAGACTAAAGAGATAAAATGCGACAATCTAATGCGAGAAAGGGTGTGCTACTCGGTCGCATCACTAGTTTCCTTTTTTATTCACGAGGTATTGTGATAGATTTCGTCACATTACGAAAATAATTTTTTTTTTTTTAGCAAAAAGGACTCTCATAATTACAGAATATAGTCTCATATTACATATCAGAAGTACTCCTTCCCTTTGCGGCTCTCACATGCAACCAATCTTTATAAATGAGGTTTCTAAAGAAAGAGAATTTAACGGAGAGCTAACGAATTGCACTTCGACTTAAAAAAAGGAGGTTTTGTTTTAAAAAACGCATGCAAATATTCATATAAAATGCAGTCCGCAACGCACGTCAGGATTTTTGAATCTCTATCGTTAAGTAACTCCTAAACGAAGCGTTCTAGGGCCTTAAAAACTAAAATTGTGAAGCCAGATGCCTCAAAGAAATGTTCCTCACACCGTAATCTACAGGATGAGATCTTCTAGATCATTCAATTACATTTTTGCTGGTTCAATGCTTCCCGATTCTACTCCATCTGTTCAGAGCCTGTAGAATTTGCAACTGTAGTGAAATTACTAATTACTTGATATACTACGCGATCGAATTATACGAGAGTACCTCTTTGCTCGATAATAAAGTTAACATTAGTTTAGTTTGTATTGACAAGGGTGTATTATATTGTTACCAATTACAAGGTAACATACATGGAACAAAAAGTCTTTAAGAAAAATATGTATTATAGACTTGATCAGGCGCGGATCCAGACTTCTCTTTTGGGAGGGGTCACGTTAAGACTCAAGTGCATTTATTTCGAAAAGGGGGAGGGTACAGAAGGTAATAACGTATATTTGAAGTATGTTATACGTATATCAGATTGACTTTATTATACTGTAAATATATCAGAAATTCAATATTCCCATAATCACATATCAGATATCAATCAGCTTACTATTGTTACGATCCTCACCCTATCCCCTAGAGGTGAGGCAGGTGTAACTTTGGAATTTTAAATAGTAACCTCCATTTTTTGTTGCAGATTCGAATTCTGCCTACAAAAATATGTCAATTTTATTCGGGACATTTATTTTTAAAAAATTAAAATGTATAAAGTTGTCAACAATAACGTTCAAATTAGCAAAAATACTTTTCATATGATGCAACATGAAACAATTTGTGAAGAAATTATATTTTTAATAAGTTATTATAATTAATACATACATGCATATAATAAATAAATAAACTAAATTATACTTTTATTTTTTCTCATAATTATTTTTCTCATTTTCATTTTTCTTTTTACATTTTTTTCGTTTTTAGTGCTCTTTTGTACTGCACCGAAGGACAACTACACCGAGACATGCAGACATCTAATAATTTAATTTAATGCAACATTTAATATATTGCAAATAACTGATGATTCCTTTTGCATTGCCAAGGCGCTTTGTATAATTAAAACCCAAATAAAGTAACATCATTGCAATACTATTAATCAAGAATGAGAGCTGTCAAGAGATCCTTTTGATACAGGATTCGGAATCAACGACACCAAAACATTCAAATAAGATATTTTAGGCGTCAGACTCTATCCTCGCTCATTAGCCGAACTAAAATTCTCTAACCGGATTCGGGCTCAGCATCAGCAAAATATTCCAATAAGGTCTTTCAGCAGTAGCGAAGCTGAAGGGTAATCTGAGAGCCTTATAATACCCAAATTATTTTTCAATAAAATCTGTCGTTGTGTACCATTTTTCAATATTTTTGTTACTGAATCTTGAAGAAAATTAAATGTGTTCGACTTTTTTTTCCATTTACGCGTAAGGGAATTATCTGGGCTGCAGCCTCTTTGGGGCCGGTAGCTGAGCGAGGCCAGGGGATAGACACCGGCTGGCGCATGCGCACAAGAGAGCGTGCGCTATCTTCCTTTCACTTGCATTCACTAGGCAGAGACCCCAACTTGAGCCTAGGCTCTCGGTAGACACGGACTTCTACAGTGATGCGCGCCCACGATTATTATACCTCGACCAGGCAAATTCACCTCATCACCTGACGTTGTGGGAAAGTAGAGTTGTTTGTGTGCCGTTTGTGTGGTTTCTGTTGGGGTTTTCTTTACAAAACAATTAATGAAGCTAAAGATATTGTCTTGCAGACAATGTCCCACTGACTATGCGCCAGTCTCATAATTTCTAAACGGTTTACGATATCGAAATGCAGTTTTTTCTCAACAACGCGGAATTGCGAGTCAAGTAATACGCCGTAGAGATAGAAATAGTAGCGATACGTAGTAATATACCGTCTTGGATATGAAGAGACTATTTAAATCTGCATCAAAGTAGACACGACTATGAATGAACTTTCAGGGTGAGATTTATTTGAAAGGTACAAAAATTCTATCTTTTAAAATTATTGATACAGTAGTGACTCAGATGGACTACAGGTTTCAAGATTTCGAAAACTTTCATTTTATTGAATTTATTGACGAAAAACACTTTTTCACTTACAAAGCGTCCTTTCGTTCAGAAAAGTTTTTTTCCTAATAAAACAATATCCATTCCTTGACAGTGAGCAGCCTCGAAATGAACTGACAAATGTATACATTCATAATGCGAAATACATGCCTGCAGTTGTTTTGTATTTGTAGTAGTATTCGTTAGACAAATTTACCTAGAAAAAAATATCAAGAGACGGTTCAGTTGATACAACTCAGTCTAACTGTTCCTTTATATACGAGTAGTACAGCATTATGTGAAGGGAATATGATTACATTAAAGAGTTAAGACATTCGTGAGAAATTCCATGGGAAATTAACTGTGCAGAAACGAAAGCTTTAAATAACAAATTATCGACGTTTTTGTTGAATAAAACGATGAATGGAGCTAATTTACAAAAAAATGTAATATTAAATTTTCAGAATACCCAACTGCATGACTAGCTTCGCCACTGTATTTTAGGCGTCAGATCCTATCCTCGCACATTAGCCAAACTAAAATTCTCTAACTCTATTTTTTTTTCGACAAATCTTTACCACTAACCCCTGTTGATAGCCTTAACTTGTGCTAAAAGCGGCTTCTTACGTTCTCACAAAACTAGAACCGGCATCAAACGTCAAATGATCAATTTAGGTTCGCCGTTACTGATTACATTAAGCATTTTTAGGTTAAATAAACATTAAGTTCCATAGAAGTTCCGATACTGAATTGGATTGTATATCGAAACTGAATTCTAACAAACACCTGAAAGCAAGATTGTTGAAAATTTTACATACAGACCATTCTTATTACTAAGTTTAGCTGGTTCTATTCCCTTCAAACAACAGTTGAGAGTTTTAAGATGAGACCACGTGCTGACGTCTATTTTGCCCCAAATTCTCTCGTTCAATTAGTGACAAATATTCACATTAAGTTGGCAACACTAGTAACGCGCAGTGTACTTGATTTCGACTTTAGATGTGTTACTTGTTTAGATATATTTATTTGTACTAAAAATATTTTTAAAGTGATCTTGAATACACGTATGTTTTTATACAAATTAAATTCCAATTGCTATTTAAATTCATTAGTTTCAGCACTGCTAAATGTTTAGAAATTTCTAGAATTGTATGAAAATATCTGAAAATGTCTCAAAAAATGTCTCGGACAGTTCCGATTCTGAAAGGACACTGGAAAGGTTTTCAGTTTCTCAGAGTTTTTTTTAGATATCTTAAGAGTTTCTCACAAAATTGTGACGGTTCAACATTTGGGGGGGGGTCATGACCCCCGGTGACCCCCCCCCTTGGATCCGCGCCTGGACTTAATATGGAAAAGAAAAAAATAAGGAAGATGGTGGGTTATAGCATGCGAGTTCTCGCACGGGTACGCTAGTTATATCAATATTGGACATTCACAAGTACTAATATATCTCAGTTGTGAATGAAAGTAAGTAAACTGCACATATTAAAAGCTTTTGGTATAAATACTATTTACTTGTAAATATTTAATGTTATAACTATTTTTTCAGCATTTACTTCACACTGTGTGATTAAAAAACGTGTTGCTTCATTTCATCAGTACATTCTGCACATGTTTTAAGTATGGATGTTACTGCACTTACGTGAGTTTTACTGTCAAGGTAAGTATGGTTGTGTTCAGAGCAGCAGAAATTGTATATTCGCATTTGAATGTGCATATAAGTACGTTACAAGTTGTTTACTTCTTCGATTTTCAATAATTTTCACAAACTGTATTTGCGAAAAACCTGGTCGTCTTTCCCTGCAGTTTCATCGGCAAAACTAACTTTTCCGAGGAGGAAATTGACGTAAAATAGCTCAGAATAAACCTAACCTCAAAAATCCCTACGCATGAGATGAGTATGTAACTATTTTCATAACATTCTCCAATAAGTATTTATACTGCGATTTTTCTAAGAGCGACCCTCAAGACCACTTAAATCCCATCTTCGCGATGGAATATGTCACGGCATTTCGCGTCTTTTCTCGGTCTTGCCAGCAGAAGTCGCATGATCGCAAGCACTGCTTCATACGGTCGCGATCGTGCGAAATCTAGCGGAACGACTGAGAAAGACGCGAAATGCCGTGACATATTCCATCGCGAAGATGTGATTTGATTGGCCTTGAGGGTCGCAGTTAGAAAAATCGCAGTATACACATCAGCATTTCCTTCCTAGTGGAAGTATAAGGTTAATTACATCAAATGCCATTCTTTGGTAGTAAATGCTTTTACTAGTACCTTCAAACTACAATTAAATCCTTATTTTTTATTCACACCCGCGTCAATACAGCAATGGTCAACGCGACATCGTATTCCACACAACATTCGCTCAAGCGCCCATTCAAGAAACTCCCTGTGCGTCACCGCGCCTGCTCACCGAATCATCCGCGCACGCAACTCGCATGATAAAGTGGCCGACAGGCCTCTGGAAGGTCTCGTGGAGGGGTCAGTCTCCGTTTTACCTATCCTTGAAATGCAGTCGCAACTTAGGGAGCCCTTTTCTGCTATATTACGAGCTTCGTTGAATTTTGACACTCATTGTATAATGAAGATAAATCCGCAAGAGGTTCCCCTTTCCATGAAATAATCCTCCATCATTAATTTTCTCTGAAGCGCCACGCGTCATGGGATAGCAGATTGTAGTTTCCTGGGTAATGTCGCATATGGGATAAAGCGCTCGTCTAAGCCCGGGAGATAACTTTTCGACGTGTGGAGCGTTGAAATGGGAGCGACAGATGAGACTTTTCTTTCTGCGGTTGTGTGCGTGTGTGGGCGTGTGCGTGTTGGAGGGAGGAGAGCTCACATTATTTCAGAATATCGAAATATTAGTACGCAAACTTATAGTAACCAACAGATTACAGGTAATTAGTAAACTAACACCTTTCTATATGTATTTCCTTAGTTTATATTTAGAGTTTTATAATGAGAAACAGAATTACACGATCGAATTTATTTTCTCTCGCACGGAAACCTCAGCTTCGAAGTAGTGTTTCATTATATTTACATACACATGATCCATCTTTAAGGGTAATCGCAAAGGGGTTTGCTAAACAGAACGGTTTAGATAGCATTTTCAAAATCTGAAGTGTAAGCAAAACGTTTACAACAGATAATGGGAATGGAGAAAACGTGAAAAAATAACTTTAGTTTTGATGTGGGAAAGAACATTATGTATGTATTGAATTACTTTAGCAGGAATTGTTATCAGTATTAACGTATTTTAAAAAAAATAAGACATCTTGGAATAGCTTCTTCTAGCTAAAGTGTTCAGTGGCTAAGGGATTTGTTTAGTGATGTCGTAGGCTTCCGCGGCCACCTTTCATGATCTGGGCTGACCGGGTAACGCCGCGTCGCACGCTGAGGTCCCGACGTTTCGACAGCCATGTCGCGATCTTCTTCAGGGCTGTAATGTGCGATTACAGCCCTGAAGAAGATCGCGACAAGACGGTCGAAACGTCGGCACCTCAGCCTGCGACGTGGCGTTATCCGGACAGCCCAGATTAAGTGATTTGTTTGTTATAATTTGCTCAGAAATTTAATAGTAGCGTTATTTGTTGTGTACCACAGTAACTATTCATCGGCACCAATTCTGCGTGTTTCATATACAGAAACAACACGTAAGCAGTACCTTAACTCGCAGACATATGGCCCCGTAACAGCGGGGCTTCGATAGCTACT